>OZ025297.1:260315485-260707985 GCA_964019185.1 Maratus speculifer | reverse complement strand
AGGTTGGGAAAGAACGTTAACAGGGGCAAAATAGCTTTAAGTATTAGAATTAAGGTTAAAAGGAGGGACATTTAACTTTTAGAATAAAGTTTAAAATATTAATTGGGAACTTTAAGTTTTTGAATTTTAATTTTAAGTTTAAATTTTAAAAAGGCTTTAGGTTTTATCCTTTCATAATCTCAAATTAAAGTTATCAAAGTGTAAATTTGTTAAATCCACAATTAATTTCCTTGGTCATGAAGTTTCTAATGCATGTATTACCCCTGACAATCCAAATGAAGAAGTTATTAAAAAATTAAAACCACCAACCAATGTAAAAAGTTGCAACGCTTTTGGGGATCTATTAATGTCTATAATAAATTTATTCCTAAGTATGCCGAAATTAGATATCCTCTCAACCAATTGTTAAAGAAAAATGTCCCCTATGTATGGGACCAAAATTGTCAATATTCTTTTGAGAAACTAAAACAGGCTTTGATTGAAAAACCTATCTTAAGATTGTTTGATCCCAAAGTGCCTTATGAACTGTTTGTAGATGCCTCAAATTTTGGAGTAGGGTGTGTTGTGAAACAGGTAGATGAAAAGGGAAAATTACACCCAATAGCATATCACTCTAGAAATCTTCGAGATTATGAAAAAAATATGCAATAACGGAATTAGAATGTTTGGCAATTGTGGATGCCTTGGATAAATTTTATCATTATTTACATGGTCAAAAATTTGTCATCTATACAGACCACGCAGCACTTACCTGGCTCAAAAATGTTAAAAATTTAAGACGACGTCTTTTCCGCTGGTCTCTCAAACTTAGTATGTTTGACTATGAAATCAAATACCAAAAGGGCTCCACTAATGCTGAAGCTGATATGCTATCAAGACAACTTGTTTCAGAAAATGTACACCATGTTATACATCTCCTTGACTTGAATGAAGTAAGAGACAGCCAGAAAAAGGAAAATGTAACAGCAGATGGTAAAAAATACACTGAAGTAAATGATGTTGTTGTAATTGAAAAGAAAAGTTTGTATAAGATTGTTGTCCCCATGTGTTTACGGTTACCCGTCTTAGAAAAAACCCACACACAATTTGGCCACCCTGGTATTTATAAAATGATAAATTTAATTTTCCCACAGTATTATTGGCCTAATATCAATCAGGACATTGAAAATTTTGTAAAACAGTGTCATACAGGTCAAATAAACAAAAAATGTAAACAAAAAAGTTTTGGCATGTTACAATTGATGCCCCCAACAGATATACCTTTTGAATGCTTGGCATTGGACTCTGTTGGCGGATTTAATTACTACAATTCTACAAAAAAAATATTTGCATTTGGTGGTTGACCATGCAAGTCGCTATATGCGGAGTTTTCCTTCAAAACGTGTAACTACTGAAACTTATACAAACATTTTGAAACAGTTATTTCAAATACAAGTACCAGAAAAGTTGTTAACAGACAGAAATGGAGCATTTACTGCTTCCAGATTTAAGAGATTTCTTCGTACTTACAATGTTAAACACAGATTGACAAGTAGTCACCACCCCGAAACGAATGGAAAAATTGAACGCCTAAATCAGACTATTGTAACCAGATTAAAGTGTAAAGTTAATTCTTCTTCTAAGAAAGTACCCTGGACTAAACTGTTAGATGAAGTCTTAGTTGAATGTAACAATATTCCTCATTCTGTAACTCAATTTACCCCTAGTTATTTATTTTTAGGAAAATTGCCATATGATCCTCCGTTGCCAAATAATAGTTATTATCCTCCAGTTGATGAAGCTGGAAAATTGGCTAAAGAAAGAACAATTGCTTACCATAAGAAAAATAAAGTCCGCTATGATGCTCGTGTCCTTCCTGTAAAGTTTAAAGTTGGTGACATTGTAATATATGAAGAATTTCAGTATCCTAATATCCGTAAATTAACTTCCCCATATTCTGGACCTTACACCATTCTGAAATAACTTTCTGAAGTCACTTTTGAAATTGATAAACCCAGCCCACATTTTAAGAGAAATTCTGAAATTGTCCATTCATCCAAGTTAAGATACTAACATTCTCCTCAAAATCTCAAACCCAACCATGAATAAAACCCCATCTATCTCTTTCATCTTCCAATTTTTTATTTTTGCTGTTCTATCGTAACTCTATCATTAGCTTAACAAATTTGCTTTAACGCAAGTGAAATATATATATATATAGATAGATAGATAGATAGATAGTATATAGATATAGATACATATATACACACACACACACACATATATATATATATATATATATATAAAACGAATGAAAAACAAAAAATTTCTAGTTCGGAAACATCATTTAAAAATAGTTAAATTGTTAATAAAACTGCCATTTTTATATTTTTGATTTTTAAGCTGACAGTTTTGACATGAAAAGCATCGAAATACCCTTTTTTCTGATTAGTTTTTTTTTTCTAATTTTTTGTCGACCCATTTAATGGAGCAAATATATATATTTGAATAATTCATGGTTGGAATATTGCGGAATGCTTCTAGAATGCAAAAAAATGTGAGATTAGAGAATTAACATTCTTAATTTAAACACTTTTTTGCGCTCAAGAGAAATTATTCACACATTAAATGCTTACTATTATGTTTACATTGTACTGAGAAATTTAAAACGATGAACTTGTTATTCAATTTTCTATATTTTTTTAACGATGTTTAGAAAATGTAATGAATAAATAATGATAGCTACAAAGTAATGTCGTTACTTAAAAAAAAATCATGTGTATATTTTTTTTTTCTAAACCATTTCACAAAAGCTCCAGTTTAAGAAGTCTTTGCTTTTATGCAATAGAGCATTTTCCTTTGCGAGAAACCTAAAAAAAATGGAAAAGTTTTTTTGCCCGACATTCTTACGTTTAATGAAATAGGGATTTGTTAATTTAACAATAACGGATTGTTATTAAATTACAAAGTTATGCATTTCTCCGTGTATCTTCAATCTTGAATTATACATGAGACCTATGCGCCATCAATCCTGCCATTGCCTTCCCAACAAAAATAATTGATACTCATATAAGCTTATTTTCTGAGTGCTACGTACAATATTACATATACATTCAAAAATTTTTTTCCATCAATTTTCATTCTCGATCTGAAAATATATACTCCTAAAATAAGAGTGTGTGTTTTTGGCTATTGTTAAGAATTTATACAACACGAAGTTGTCTGAAAGTTTGAAAACTAGACCGATACTAATGCACCAAAAGATCTGATTTTTCATTCATTATTAATCATCTAAAATATTAATTAAAAAATAAAATAATAAAAATTTCGTCGACGAAGTAACGTAGACGAGTCGATAGCTGCTTTGGTTAGCCGAAGTTGAGAGTAATAAAATACTTACTTTTATCAACGCCTTGTATAATCACGAATAGGAGATATTATTCAATATACGGAAGTTATACTCTTTCAGTAGTATTAAAACGCGACAATCCGTTCAGAAAAAGAACAATAAAAATTGTTAAAGGAAAAAAAAAAGATTTTTTTAAATTAATTTATTTATTACGCTCACAGTTGTGTTATAATTCACAGAGAAGAGAAACTCTAAAATCTGCTCTCTAATTAGTTCTACCATGTCCTGAGGAAATGTACATTGTACCTCGCAACAGTTCCGGTAGAAGATTCAATTTTTGAGTTTGTTTATACTAAGGCAAGCAGTGAAAAAACAAATCCAACAAAAATTCTTAAGGCTAAATTTTGACTGGCCAAACATAATATCTTTGTAACCTTCTTGGACTTTTAAAAAAATATCTCAATATCTGTCGTGGTACTTTTTTTTTACCTACAATATTAAAGAAGACAAAATTCTTTACAGCTTTTATGTTTACAACATCTTATACTTTCAATGTCAATAGCAAGCGCAGTATACCGTTTAAAAAAACAAGATTTTTTTTTTCAATTTTCTTTAAAAAAATTTTAAAAAGTAGCTTGTCCCAAATATACCCAAATTGAAAATGTATTTTCTCAAATTTACAAATTACCTCCTCTAAGGGGGCTAAAAGAAGGTAGAAAACTTTAGAGGAAATACTCAAAATCCCTTTCAGATAGAAGCGTGAAAATCTATAAAGTAAATGTACTAAAAATAATTAAACAGCAATTTTGTTTATTTGCTTTCGCATGTTTCAGCAATTTTAATATTTCCACTCCTGAGGGGGGGAGGCTAAAGTGGAGGTTAAGTTTTTCGTGTCATATATCATTTTAAAGCTCTCGGACCACTCTTTAAGATTTTAGTTCTTCCTTTTCCTCCCTAATTTCACTTCCTGGTCGATTGTAATTTTCGAACATTTTCGAATTCGCTTTGTTTTATCATTTTAAATTGAATGTTTTTACAGAGACCTCCAATAGATATTTATAATACATGAAAATTTTAAAAAGAGAGAAGGATATGTTTTCCGGCGGCAGATAATTGTACCCCTGGGTACGCTTATTCAATTTTTACTGACACTCCTCATGTGACATGTGATTACAAAGCTCTCTTACCGCTGAATCGTGTTATACACATCCCGAGCCCATCTCCAAATTTGCCGTTACGGATAACCATTTTCCTAAATTTATCTGATACTCTTCATATGATATATCTTTAGTAAGACTTCTGACCACTTATTCATATTATACAATTTTCTTCCCCTTACTTCCATTTGCGTATCCTGGCGTTTTACGTATTCCAGCAAAAGATCAGGTAATAATAGGAAAAATACAGAACAGATCTTATTATTATCATTAACAGAATGTCGTAGAAAACTATTCATTGGGCTCACCATAATACTTAACATCATGGATATGCAGAATATAAATTATGAAATAAACATATATAAGCTATTAATAAAATTCATCGCAGTTCTAAAATACAATTTAAACGTATATTTAAATATTTTTAACACATTGTAATACTCTATTACTTAATTGCTAACGAACCAATTTCGCCAATTTATATAAACGTCATACTCTCAAGTAGTACCTAATTGCTTAAAAGAAACATCCTTATAGCTCCAAGACATAATTATCATTTTAACTAACAGTCCCAAAATATTTCATTTTGCGAGTTAAAATACAAATTAATGAATATATATCTTGCAAAAAGACAGGCGATTTTAAATGCTGGTGAGAGACTATGGGACGTTAATTGGAATCTCCGAAAGGAAATATTTTTAATTCGTTGATTCCACACATCGACACTGATCCCGTGTACTCTAGAGTAGTGGGACTCTGTAAGTTCTACTGTTTTGCCAAATATATCCTAATAATGACAATTAATGAGTCATATAATTTGGTAACTAGATGGGGGGCATTTTTTATTTCGGTAATATTTCTATATTTATATTGAAAGGCAAAATAAATTATTTGAATTAGATTATAAATGTAACACAAAATTCCTATAAATTCAAATTTAATTAATCCTCCTAAATTATTCAATCCTTCTAAAATCCTTCTAAAATTCTTTACATGATTATGCAAATCTTTTAAAATGGTATAAAAAATCACGAAAAATGCTTTATAACAAGGATTTTTTATTAATTAATAATTCAGTAGATAATTCAGTAGATAAAGGGTTAAGATATGAGAACGATCACAGCTTAGCGTTTCTCACATAAGTTGCAAATAATTTTTATGGGTACACAACCTGAGGTGAACCCAGCATTGGTGAGCTAATACACAATTTTAAGTAATTGTTCAATTAATTTTCATCAGAGAAATTTGGCTCGAAATTTTTAAATATTAAATGCGTGATATATTGCACTGAATTAACTAAATGTTTTACTTCTGATTGAGTTTCTAAATGATCAGCATGCCAAAGAAATGTGAAATATGCAAACGTTTTGAAAGACGTCATATGGAAAATGGATAAAATATTTCAGATCAGAGAAGATTCTTTTGCTAATATTTTTCCAGATATTCAAATGTAGCTCATTCTTTTAGTAGTATTTGAAAGAAAAAAAATAATCTGAAAATAAATAAAAGAAATTTATAATATATAAAATGGCAAATTCACTAAAATACAGCAAAATATGCAGTACTTTTGATTTATGTTCGAAATTATAAGAATTAACATAACTTTCATAAAATTTCTCGATTTGTTGTTTTTCAATAACCATTTTTCACACATGAAACTTCTTGGCACGTTTTTGTTTGATTTTTTGTCCGATGTCTGTAACTTTCTCTTTCTAATACACTGCTAAAAAGCTTGGCCAAGTTTGAACCTAATTTTGATGCTCAATAGCTGGCATTGTAGGATGGTAAATTCTTGAACAAATATCTGAAGCTCCTGTTCAAACATAGTTTCAATAGTTGGAACGAAGTTGAAATAAGAAGCTCCAAATATTGGTACGAGGTTTTCTCTCATTCTATAGTGGCAGATATCAAACACAACATTTGGTTCAATTTAAAGTAAAAATTTTAACAATGCAAACGGTGAGAAAACACAAGTGTTTCTGAAGCAACGAAAATTTACTATAATTAAAAAAGAAAATGTTCGATAAAATATTCCAAGTCATTCAATATCTCAAAAAGCGTTCCTTTATCTTTAGAAGTTTCGCTCGTGATTATAGTAAATTTTTGTAACTGACGAAAAATCTGTTTTCTTTTGAGTGTCTGTAAGATCATAATTTCTAGCCTCTGTAACTTAATATCTAAAATGCTTAGTTACGGGAAATTCCACATTTAATTAGAAAATGAAATAAATTTCGTAGATTTAATTTTGGTACATATTTTTAAAAAAATTGACACTTCTGTTCTGAGTTTTAAATGATTTTCATTCTACTATATCACCCATCTATGAGTGTCAGTTGCGGCAAACGTAATATGTAAGATATTTATTATTATTTTTAATGTTAATTTAAGTCACTTAACGGTGGATACTACTATAACTTGTAATAATCACGATAGGTTTTCTTATTTTCTGCTGCAAAAAGGTTTGCAATTTTTTTAACAATAAAAAAAAGATTTTTTTTTTTAAAATCTAGTTTCAACATTGAATACCTGTTATAGATTTTCATGCTCTTCTGTGTTTACATTATAACTCACCCATATAAATTAGTGTATTAAAATGACATAAAATAATGTTTCGAGTAAGCAACAGCGTATCAATCATTGTTTTTAAATGCAAGTAGTTAAATTTTTATTATTTTCAAGCATTTCTTTTTCATTTCATTCCTTTCAAATTTACTAGGCAGAAAAAGTTGAATATAACAAGTAAAATTTTCTAACACAAAATCTCTCTATAACGGTTATTTTGTAATGCACCGTCAAATATTAGTTTCTTCATGATAATTCACTTATAACAAAAAAATCTGCAAAAAATAAAAAATAAAATTATAGTAATTAAGAAGTTTCTGATTATCCATTTCAATTGTTTTTAGCTATTCAATCAATGTTTTTTGTTGAACTAAAAATATCATTTTAATATCTGACTAAATGCTATATTTAAAAATACACGGGAATCTATTGTAAAACTTTAGGGTTATAGGATATAAACTGAATATGAATTTTTTTTTCACATCAATATGCATTTTTTTTAATTGGCCCCTAACAACAACTAAAAGAACTATTATTTGTAAGGTAAGAATGTCGCATTCAAATGAAGTTTACAAATTTGTTAAAAGTAGTGTTTTATTTCCGAAGACACCGCCAAAGATTTAGAGACCTACAGCACTCATTTAAATTCTGCTCATTTAAGTTCTTAAAGAGCACAATTTGATTACATGCTGTTAAATTATTGTGTTTTTTGTTTGTTTGTTTGTTTGTTTTTTTGTTTTTCATAGACGATGTTGTGATTTTTTATTGGAATATCAGCTGGAATAAAATCTGAAATATTTATTGCCAATTTATCTTTAATTAACTTCTGCATGTAATAGTGATAAATATAAAAAATTTATACACGTAAACATATTATTGAAAAAAAAATCAAAACCAAATTGGAAAGTGCATGCCAAGTGTTGCAAATGAGGTACGTTCCTGCTAAAACGAATTTTTAAAGATATTCAAATATATTTGTTTAATAGTCTACAGTTTTTCGGTTACACTATAGTAGACAAAATCTTTTGTGCATCCCTGTAAATACTATTTGATTTCTATTATACAGGATTTAACTTGCAGTAAACATCAGCAATGTATATCAATTTCATAAAATAAGAAATAATTTAATATAATTAAAATGCGTTCCAAAGAATGTTTCCCTCTATACCATTATGCAATGGAATACTTTTGTGTTCCAATATTTGTGTGAAGTTTTTTAGTTCAAGACTTATGATAATATCGATATGAGCAATTATTATTCTTTATTATTTCACTGAATTTTTAGAACACGGCATGTATCCAAATAGCAGTGCAGCTTTCTCATTTCTCATAGAAATCCGATTGCAATTAGACTAAAAAATAATTATGTTTTTTAATTACCTTATATGTATATATAATTGTAGGTAATTTTGATGTAGAAACTGATATTTTTTTTAATATTTGAAATATTTTTTTTTCCTTTACGTCTTAAAGCAAAATACTTATTCTATTTCACGTAGATTTTGTAACACTACGCTTGATATTAATTTCTTGGAGAAATTTAAAAGTGAGTATATTTCCCGTTATAATACCATATAATGAAATAGGCACACCAGATATGAAAAGCAATTTATCAGTATTGTATTACAATAAATCATTTGACATTTTCATTTATACACTGTAAATATCGATTATACATGGTTCAGAAAATTTCTTAATTATACAATTCACATATATAATTAATATTTATAGATTTAATATGTATGCCACTATCATATTTAGTTTTTCCGAATATAAATCTTCTGGAGCAAATTTGATTATAACTTAAAAATTGTATTTCAAATCGAAAACTTAATAACAATTATTCAAATATAATCGTGCGTTTATACAGGAAAATAACAAAAAATAAATAATTAATAAAAGGACCCACGAAATTTTAAAATGTGCAGAATATAATTTATATTTATAATATTTTGCTTTCTTCAAATTAAAAGAAAAATCATATTTGTTTAAAAATATCATTTTTTTATGTCGAGAAAAATGCAAGGCAGGTACAAAAATAAAATTAGAACCAAGATTTCTCTTTTACAAAAGACTTGTTCTGTTTTCATAGTAATATTATACAAACAAAAAGATAAATAAAACTCAAGTATTCCGTCCTTTTCTTTATACATCCGAATCCCAACATTTTTCAGCATTTCAAAACAGCAAATATAAAGTATAGGCTACTTTTGGTTTTATGTCTTTAACCAGTCAGTCTCTTTTATCTTAAATAATACAAAGCCAAATGTGAAAGGAATATCTCGCTCAGCAAATATTTTTCAAAAAGATTTTTCTCAAAGGGAAAATTCTTTTCTTGTGAAACGACTTCCGATCAGGATATATTGTGCATTTTTTGTTTCACTGAAGACATTTAAAAACAAAGTATTTCTACGTATTTTAAGAAAGGTGTTTAAAAAATGTTTTCTATTTCAATAATTTTTATATTTAAATATATATTTTTTGTTTATGATAATTGTCTTTCCCTTTATTTATACAGTTATGTTGAATAGGCTATTTAAAAAAATACTTGTTTATCCCTTTATGTAGTGGTGGTACATTTACGTACCGTTAAAAAAATAATATAAATACACCATATGGTCAATGTTTACCGACTACTTGCGATTTTAGATGCATTGTTAAATATCTAGAAAAATACATGAGGAATTATTCCAAAAATCCAGATGTGAAGAGAAAGTACTCAAACTATGGTACGTGTACCAGTATTGGTACTTGAAGTACTGGTTACTGGGACGCAAAAATGCTGGTACATGAAATGAAGTAAAAAATACAGCACGGGAAATAAAAAACACATCTCAATCTCCCGCTCCTCTTCCTTGATTCTTTACAGTCTCAGTGTTGCCTGCTCTCTATTATTACTGCTTTGACAACATTTTCCTTTCACTTATTTTAATCAGCGATGTAGGTGAGGGTATATGGAGGTACATGTAATGTAACCTTTAGACTTTTTGAAGAAACTCCATACACCCTCTCTTTCTTAAACAAAGTTATAGCGTTTACCCAAGGCGGCATGACATATATACTCTCTGCCTTTAACGTGCACCCTCTGGTTTTTAACGACTACAACACTGATTTTAATGTAATTTTGGTTGTATTTTTAGTCAAATTGAATTAATGTTTCGCTAGATGTTGAGTTGCGCTTCTTCCTCCCTGAAAAATTAAAATGTTTTCTTCTATTTCTGTATTTTATATGTGTATTTTACTTACTTCAAGATCTTCGGTCTTGCATTAATAAGCAGTTTATTGTTTTTTTTCAAAATGTATAGAATTTCTTATGTAGGTTATTCACTTATTACATTTTCTTATGTATTTTACTATTGATATAAACCTAATTTTCATTAAAAAAAACTGACTGACTTTAAAATTGTACTTTTTTCCGTGCTTAACAAAGTGTATTTATGTTCCATATTTAAATGCTTATGTTTGTTACCCAAAAATGATACACTTTATAATGGTTTGTCTGTTTTATATTTGAGATTTTCTTTTAGTGGTACGCGGAAGTATAAAGTTTTATTTAGTGGTACGTCCGTCTAAAGGTTTGGGAACATCTGGTATAGGTCATGTATTTCCGTGATATATATAATTTTTTTTTTAATTCCATAGGAGACGAAATTGAATGAATTAACTCTAATTCAAAAATCAAAATATTCGTTTGATACATCTTATATTCCTCTTACAGGTGTCTTCTTGACAAACTGTGTGTTTCAACAAGCAGTGGTTTCATAAGAATTTACAGCCATAGATATTATTCATCGTTTTAGATTGAAAAACATGACAATACAACAATACAATATACATTATTTTGAAATAAATTATTTTGAATTTCTTCAATCCATCAAAATGGATATGCAAACATTTAACACTTTTGTACTTTTCAAAGTACGCACGTTTTACGCCATCACATTAAAAAATAAAATAAAAATACATCAAACACATTATCTGCCATCTGAACACTTAAGAAATCAAAATTAAAGTAATAAAAGTCATTCCCTACAATTGTCTGTAATTTCTTAAATCAAGCACCAAAGCCAATCAGACGTAAAAAATAAATAAATAAATAAATCTTAATATTTTTCTTTAAAAAGTTGGAAAAGAACAACGCTTCACGTCTTTTCCCATATGTATTACACGTATTTCTTCTTTGCATACATACACTTATTTCTTTGTAGATTTAAAAACACGAGAATACACATAATTCAGTATGCCTTATTCTGAAATAAATTATTCCATATCTCTACAATAAATCAAAATTAAAATATAAACATTTAGCATTTTTATAATTTTCAAAGTACATGAGTTTATACATCATCACATTTTAAAAATGAAGAATAGAAGTACATCAAACACATTATCTGCCATCTGAACACTTAAGAAATCGAAATTAATGTAATAAAAGTCATTCCATACAATTGTTTGTAATTTGTTAAATCAAGCATCAGAGTCAACCAGTCGTAAAAAGAAAAAAAAAATGCTTAAAAGCTTCTCTGAAAAAAGTTGGAAAAGAACAACGCTTCACGTCTTTTCCCATATGTATTACTTCGTATGGTCATCTAAGCAATCCAATTTTCTCCAGTGGATTTATTTTTATCTAGTAAAGATTAAACAATTCTGGCATTTAGCCAACAGATGATTACAGCTTAACTTCAAAAGAACTTCTTCTGGCACTTCACGTCGTCACTGCATAATATGTATTTTATAAGACGAAATGATGAAGCAGAAAAATTTACAATATGAATTATTGAACGACTTAGACAATACATTTATTATAGGAGAAAATAAAAATAAATGCTAAATAATAATTCTGTTTATTAATATGATAAACACAAAGCTTAGAATTAGTTCATTAATGCATAAAGAAACTTTCATTTGACCATAATTTCACATGTAAAATCAAAATTTATGTCAAATGCAGATTGAATATTTCACTTATAAGTCAAATAGCAGGATACGTTTTAGTACCTAAATCAAGTTAAACGTTTTAATTTTCGGTATAAATATTTGTAAATTATTATGTAAGTAAATTTCTGTACGGATAAATAAGATGTTACGAAATTTAAATATAATTTTCATTATTGAACAAAATAATATTGATATTCAATAGAAATTTAAAGGTTTTTTTAATGTTGTGTAGAAGAACATTTAAATACCGCAATAACATCCATATCGAACCAACTAAATAATTAAAAAACATTATTTGTTTAAGACTGGTCTTTTTGTTTCCGTAAACTGATTTTAAAGTTGAACAATTTATAAACAAAATGCATGCTTGTAATTTAAATATAAAATGTTTTATTTCGGAACCTTTTTCGATCCAATATTGGTAATAATATTGTGCAAATAATAAACAACAATAATAGAGATCTTAGAAATATAAGAACAAATATAGTATTATATAAGAACAAATGTAGCATTTTAAAGTACATTTATAATAGTTCTGAGAAATCTAGATTTTATATGTGATAAAGAACAAACATTGCTATATTTTATGGGAGATATGAGAAATGTTTTTTTCCTTGCTTTATACATGTGAAAATAATTATATTCGTCTTTGTAATATTTGTGTTCTAAGATTGAAAATGTTTAAAAACACTAGCCAACAAAAAAAAATGTTTTTTGTTAGTTTCCTGGTTCTAGTTAGTCAATTCTTACTAATTTTGGGTTGAAAAAAATGAATATGTAAATGAAATTTTTTAATTAGCTCTTGTTTTCAAGATAAAATATAGCTCACTGGAGAAAGACACACAACATTCCACACCTTGATTTAAAGCAAATTGAAGAAGAAAAAAAATCCTATGCTATAAATGCAAAACAATAGGTTTGTTTCATTAAACAATGTTCATTATTCAGAAAGAAGTGGTTGTTTTTAGCCTATTCTTGCAATTTTTTTTTTTTTTTTTAATTGCCTCTTGTACGTCAACGCCGGAACATCTCTTATAACAGTCCAGCAGTAGTCGGCCAGCATTGACTTATCTCAGTGACCCTGATATCTGCGTTACATTACACAGATATCTTTCTGAAACCTTTCACCAAGCTCGTCGCTTACAGCTCGACAGTTTTCAGAGAAAAAACAAGATGGGAGTGGAGGAATTGAAGTTTCAGAGACATGTTGCGTCCAACGTCATGGTTCTATTGTAGGAGTTCTTTCACCAACTGTTGGTAGTTCTCGGCTTTTCTGTTGCCTAGAAATCCCCATACCACACCTTTGAAGGCGTCCCAGGCTGCTTTCTCTTTCCCCTCCAAAACTTTATCAAAAGCAGAGTCCTTCATTAATGTACGTAATTGAGGGCCCACAAAGACTCCCTCTTTAACCTTTGATTCACCCAGTATTGGAAATTTTGCTCAAAGGTATTGAAAAATTTCTCTATCTTTGTTCGTTGCTTTTACGAAGTTCTTCATTAATCCCAGCTTAATGTGCAGGGGTGGAAGCAGAATATTTTATGGATCAAATAGAGGCTCATTTTTGGACATTTATTTCCTCGGGATTTAGATTTCTTGAAGGCCATGTGTGAAAGTTTCTTTTATGTAGTGAGAGTTTCTCTCTCGACTGTCCCACAAACACAGAAAACAGTAGTACTTGGTATAGCCTAATTGCATTCCCAGAAGTAAAGCAATTATTTTCAAGTCACCAAAATTCTGCCATTTATGATCCTTGTATTTGATTGACTCGAGAAGTAGTTTCACATTGTTGTAAGTTTCCTACATGTGAACGGAATGTCCAATGGGAATGGAAGGAATAATGCTGCCGTTGTGTAGTCAGACTGCTTTCAAAATAAGTTTGGAAGAGTCTATAAATAACTTCCACTTCCATGAGTTATGGTCATTGAATTCATCAATTTATTAACATCAGTACAAGCAACATGTTCTTTCTTTTCAAAGAAATGAAGAAGATTCTTGTGACGCACCCAGTATTCTGTGATCTTGACTTCTGATTGGATTCTACACAGAAAATGCGGTTAAGGGTAATTACAGCTATTAGGAGTACCATCTTCCGAACATTCGAATTTCCATAAAACAGCCATAGTGAGATTTCTCAAGTTGGTTCCTATCTTGAAAACAAGAGCTAATCTCAACTTTTAATGTTGATTTTCGTGTTTAGCGAGACAAAATACTTCGGAAATAGCTATTTTTGAACCCGAAACATTTTTGATGTTGGGTAGTGAAAGTAAACCTACATAGAGATGAAATGGGAAATGTCCCAATTTTCCCAAATTCTGTCTTCAGTAGTATAGTTATATAAGTTTATGAACCATTTGAAGTATGGAAATATTTTTGTGTGAGCTTGTGTATATGATTTTTGAAGAGCACGTAGATCTACAAATTATAGTACCTGTGTGTAAGTAGCTTTTCTCCTAAAAGCCCAATTGTGGGTTTTATTATCATTATTATTATTTAATTAATGAAAACATGCTAAGTAAATAAGCAAGAATTAAGACTTTTTGCAGATGCAGCAAAACAGTTCACTAAGTCATCTGACACATCATCGCCTCAGAGCAACATTAGAACATCCAGTAATAATAATAAAAAAATAGATATTTGGCATGCTTCTATGCAAAACTCTGTTGGTGTTTATTGGAACAACTTCAGAATCACAAAGATATGTTTAATAGTAAATCTCTATGTGTATTATAAAAATTCTCTACTGTTCCGCTAGATTCAAAGACATTTATTTCTTAGCATTAACACTGACATTTAATTTTCGATTATTACTAGATGTCCTTTTGTTAATGCAAGATGATGATATGTTCCAATCGCTTGTATTAATTTAGATTATTCAGTACTAAAATAATCCAGTTTTCATTCAATAGTATACAAACTTTTACACAAAATATTATAAAGAAGCAAATATATAAATAATACGTACAATAAAATATTGCATGAAATTACATCTTTGGAAAATTCTATTATCTAAAAATGCTCCCTGAATCTACTACACATTGCTCAACTGAAACAGTTTTTACCTAAAATTATAAAAAAGTTTAAAAAAGTTTTACTAAGAAAACTACACATATTTATAAAGTAATTCGTTAATTAAAAATGGAATTTAACAAAAGTTAATGTTATTTTTATGTGTTAAAATACTGTTATTGATAAAATAAAAATATAAAGTATATTTATGCATTTAAAAACATTCCATTTAGTATCATGATATAAAAAATATTACAAAAGAGAGAAGAAAAATTTGCTTTAATAAATATTATTTTGGATCCAAATATTCTGTCAGTTTATGCTTCAGTGTTTCACTGCAAGCTATATTAAGTGAGAAATGGGCATTTTGCAGAAAATTTAACACGGAGTGTAGTGTAAAAACTTTGTCATTTATAAAAATTATTTTTGTAAATAAATTTTTGTAAAAATCCTTTACATGAAAAACATATAAAAATTAGTTATCGTCAAACAAGATAGAATTTATTTAATATCGAATATTTGGATATATATTTATTGATAGGAGTCTTAACTTTCCAATTCATTGTGCTATTTAAAGTTAATCCAGTACAGTACAGGGATGAAAAATATCTGTTTTTTTTTTCTTTTTTCATAACAGTGTAATATTAGAGAAAATGTTTTTCGTTTAATTCGCAGTACTTTGCGATTAGATAAAATAAATTTTTAACAAAGATTATACTGGCATGAAAAAAGTAGAGAAATTACATTCCTGATGTTTATTTATAGTCAGATGTATTTCTTCCAAATAATTATAAGATATTTATTTAACATGCATGAAAAAATTAATATAAATATACATTTAATATTAAATATTTGAAAGTGCAATTAATGATAGATTTAATTCGATTTTAATGTATGATACAATATGCAAATAACTGACATTAGAGTAGGTATACGTGTGTCTCAGGATTTTTTAATACAGAAGTTCCGTATTTATAGCAAAAATTCAGTGGACAAATATTAGCTTTATTTAGTAACATTTTCTAAATACATAGCGTAATAAGTATTCTTTTTAAAGTTCAGAAAAAATGCATGAAATGTGTGCATGTATGTACGTGCAATGCGTGATTGCATTAAGGCGTGTATGCGTGCATGTGTGTTCTATTAATGTACATGTGTAGAAAATTGCTGCAGAATAAAACTCAAAATAATGTATAGTAAGATGTGAAACACATTTATATTCTATTTGTACAAAATGCTAAATTTTGAAATTTAATTTCATAATTTGTTTACTTTTTAGCTGTAAGATTTGTAATATTTGTGATAAAACTTTACATTTTGAATAGAAAATTTTAAATTGTATTTTCTTTATCGATGTTCTATATATTTCTTAAAGTTATAACATTTAGAATTAAACATTTTTTTTTTTTCGTGGAATAGATCCTATTTTCGGTATGAATGCATTTTTACTATTTAATAAATTAAATATTTAATAAAATGAATTGACCCTTATGCCTTTCTTATTTTATCGGCTCCTAAGTTTTTGTTATACTTTATAGTATTTTTCCTTATGTATCACGATACAGAAAAATCTGAGAATCGTACATGCAGTTCAGCTTGTCAAATCCAGAAATCAATAGATATACTGAAAAAAAATAAAAAATAAAAGCTAGTTTAAAAATTATTTTTACGCATTTGTATAACATATTTTAATTGTAAGACTGTCTATAAGACAACTATTAGCAATGCATACGAAGCCCCGTAGTCACGTTTTAGGTGACTTTTAACCTAACGGCACCTGTAGTTGTAGTTCAGTCTGTCCGACCGTATATAACAAGGAAAAAACTACCATACCGAATCGTTTGAAATTTAAAATATATAGTTCTTACATAATTTTGTTGAGTCATTTCAAATTTTATCAAAATCGGGTGCATAGTTCAATTACAGAGAGAGTCAAAAGTATTCCGTTACATTACGGCCAATGGAAAAAATGTTTAAAATGCATTTTAATGGTGTTACACTCATCCGAACATAATAAAATGTATGTGCATCTATGAAGTATACATTATAATATACATTTTGCATAATCTGTGGTGCAAAGAACATTTGTTATTGATTTACAAAGCCACACAAAAGTATTCCATTATATAATGGTATAGGGAGATCATTGTTTGGTGCGCATTTTAATTGTAATTAAAATGCGTCATGCATTTGAAAATCTATTTACAATTTTGTGAGATTGATATAGGAGAGCGATATTTTTAAAACTTCGTTATCGTACGAACGCACCTCATTTGCTATGCTTCACGTGCAATTTCCAACTTGTTAGATATTTACAATGAAAAAACAGACGTTTCATTTCAGAAGATTTTTATCAAAATGCAGTTACACAAATTTCTGATTTTAAATTTAATTAAAAGTTGTAAAATTCTATTCTTTTTCATTTTTTGAAAATCAGCATCGCTGATTAATTATACATATTGCCAAAGAAAGTTTAAAACCATGATTATATATATGTGTGTGTACACGTTTATTTCATATACTTTTTACGTTGTTTACGTATTTTTTATTATACGTTTCGAGACGAATCACTGTCTAAGGCAGCGATCTGCAACACGTTTAAATAGATCTCCGACGTTCAGCTATGGATGGTCATCAAGAAGTGATATGATTCCTGAAATTATTGATGTGAGAAAACTACTTTGATTTGTTCGTCATCGGTGATGATTGATTTAAAAAAATTGCAAAATCTTAAGGACATCCGTGTATTCTATTTTACATGATCTTATAAACATGAAAAAGTTACATTCCGATGGATCCCTCACAGCTTACCTCAATTTGTAAAGGACGTACATATGAAATGGTACCAGGGAAATCTTTTAAAAAATTATTCCCGACGTCTAAAAACTTGTATACTACATTGTATTGTGTGATTAAACATACATTTATTCCTATGAGCCTAAAATAAATTGACAATAGACTGTTTGAATAATCCGAGTCGACCCAAAACTGACAACAGCTGTTGGTGTATAGAGTGCTTCCAAAAAAGAGTTTTGCTGCGTTTTTCGGTAAATCTAGCTGTATTGCAATCGTTCTCTGATTAAAATTCTAAAAGAGGCAATGTTACTACATAAATTAAAATTTGTTTGTAGAAAATTGTTAATGAGCTAATAAAAAATTAAGTATAATATAATAAAACTTCGCAGTAATTTGCACCAGGTCAATGCCATTCCTTTTACTGCTTCACTAATAATGGATTATTTGATACATAAAAAAACTGAATTGATGACACATCGGCTGTATTCAACGTACATTGCCCAAATGATTGCTTTAAAAAAAATCCGTTCATAAGAAATACAATGTTTTTCAACGTTTCAACAACTCGGGTAAAGACGTTGAAAGTTACAAATGCTATGTATCTGCTATGCGACATTCAGAATAATGATTTTATGATTTTTATTATAAAAACGCAAAAATGTACAGAAAAGCGCTATTTGATAAGCAATAGACATACATTCTCGTTTAAAAAAATGTATACCTTTAAAAAAAATAAATTTTACCTCTCGTATATCTGTGAGTTCTGATAAATATGTTTTATTCATACGCATGATATATTCATAAATATAAAAAAAAATTCCATGTTTACTTGGACCATTTTAAAAATTAACTTTTAAGAATGTAACCCTTAAGTGTTTGTTTTTTTTATACATATTCCATAAAAAAAATCTCCTTTTTTAAGAACACAAAAACTAATTTGAAACACTTTAGTACTTCAAAAATTTTGTGATAATTTAAAGTAAAAGCCTTAAAGCTCTTACATTCAATGTTTAAATCAGCGACTCGTGGCTAATATCCCAGAGTTCTTACAAAGAGCAAACAAAGGAATTATATGTTTCTCACTTTTTCATGGCCTTTTTTTCCCCAGACATAAACATAGTGACCTGACAAATTTCTTTTGAACTTCATCCAACGGAAGATAGAACTCTTTTGGCTTTTAGCCAATTGACAGAACCTCAAAAGCTTTTTTTTTTCTTGAAGATTTTAAGTAGAAGCCTACATAAAATATTTATTTTTGCGAAGAATAAAAGAAAGTGTTAAAAGCGCCAGCTAAACATAAAATGATAAAGTAACCCTTCATGTAAATACTCATGCATAAATTATTCGTGAAAATGCATAACTGCGTTTCGTTAAAGCAAAATGAATTGGTACATTACATTTATACTAATTTAAATAGATGTTACGAATATATGATAAAACATTTCTCTAAAAAAAACAGTAACGTGTAAAAGCACTAAGTAATTTATTAAATCATATTTTTTTCTTGATAAATTATGTTAAAAATCAAATTTAATGATACGTGAGATGTTACAATAATTTTATTTATCTGCTTAAGTTTAATGAATTATTTTTCGATGTTATATATTACTCATTTATTTTGTATATTTAAAACAATTTTTTTTCATTCACAAGATAAAAGCGTATTAAATTAATCAAACGCTGAAATCTTCTAAACTGAGTTTGACTAAAATATTATTTGACAAATTATAAAAAAAGAACTGTTAAATATTTTTATTCGATAAAATTTCAATTAGAAATTTAATATTTACGCGTTTTTTTTTTCTTGATATCATAATTTTTTTGAAGCGGCAATATTTATAGCATTTTGTCTTGACATATCTTATAGTTTTCGTTAAAATTCTTCAGTAAATTAATGTCCGTAGTTGCAATTAGTCTTTGTTTTAATATGTAAAATGGAAATATATTTTACTAGATATGTAATTTTCTAAATTATTATACAAATCAAGTATTCAATTCTATTTAATTGAAAATACAATACTTTAAAAGAACCAGAAAATAACATTTAGAACTGTGTTTAGTTATAATTTAGTATAATACTATTTTTCTAAAATAAAAATAAAAAATATAATAAAATGCACAATAACTGACAAACTGCCAATTAAACTTCCGTAAATTCATATTTAGCGTCTCCATATAACTATCAGCCGCTAGCATATCCTCATATAAAGTTAACAATCATCTTGTAACTACAATAAAGTGTACTTGAGATGGAATTATTTGTTTTAGCAATGTGTTAATTATTTGTTTATAAATGTGTATAAGTTATGTGCTACTTTCTAACTTTTTACTAAAAAATTGCTTTGTTGATAAATATATTTTATCAACTGCATCAAGTTTTGAATTTTCAAGTTCGTTAAAGTAGTGGAACGTGATTACAGTAAAATCGCACGTTCCATGTACTAGCAGAAGATGGCATGGAGTACTATGCCAAACTATAGTGGGTGGCCAAATTATTAGCTGCATCCCTAACTTTACATTGTGAATAACTTGATGGTTTGCATGTTGTTGTTTACTGGTGGATTGTGTAATTACTTTCGGAGTACATAAATTGAATAATTATAGGTCTATAAATGAAAACAAACTTTCGCTCATAAAGTATAAATTCATTATTTAAAATATATCAATACGTTTATTCCAAGACAAATTCCTCATTATGTCGTCGAACTTCCCTTATCTGACTGTAGGCCTCTTGACCTGCTATGTATACATTTTTTTATGCTTTCATTTTAATTACTTATTATGATGCCAGACAATAATCAGTACTTCAACACAGTTCTTTGTTTTGTCATGAATTTCAAAGAATGGAAATCATCATAAACAGTTTTAAAACAGTCAAATTACTAAGTGTCCCCATAACATCTCTGACTCACGTTTTGCAGTAAGCATTCCTTACTGGTTAACGACACCTGTGAGTGTTGTCAGCTCAAAATCATCAATCCAAGATAGACAGTAAGAAAATTTGTTGTGTAACTAATAATTTGGCCGCCTATAATACACGTATTTCATTATTTTAAATGAGATCGAATGTGAAAAATATTCTTGTTTGCACGTTATTTAAGTATTTTGCCATTAATTACAAATACTACTATATTACTATCTGAAATTTTATAACTTTAGATTGTAACACTAGGAAAGTGTTTTTTGGTATGGCAAAGCAAATTTTATCTCATTATTTTTGTGTCTTTTTTCCACCACTAACAATCAGCAAATTTTGGTTTCATAAAATTATCCATTATTTCACATCGCACGTAATATTGGATACACATTAGTAAAACTCTTTGAACTTTCGTACCTGGGATAAGTTGAATTTTAATGTAATTCCATTGCATAAATAGATTTCATACAATCTTATCCGAAGAGATAATTTAAGCTTTTGTTCTGACGATTCATCTCTCTCTTTAAACTTTTAAACATAAACTAAGATTATTATATTCTCTGACTTAAGAACATTTTGTACTATATTTCAGTACATTAGGAATTAATGTTTCGTAATATAATGAAATCAAATTATTATAAATAATTACATATATTTTTCACAAAGTATGCCTCTGTATTTTTGATTCGTTTTTTATATATTTTTCTCTTTTATGAGTTGCGAAAAATTTGAACTATTGAAGAATGCATTACATTTCTGTAAATTTTGAATCCAATTATAGCTTTCTTGATTTCACTTGTTTATATAATATTTCACTTGTTTCATTTATAGAGAAATTATTTGACACCATTTCATGAAACTTTTCTTCTTTTTTTCAATAGAAAATTCTTTCTTAACTGGTGGTCAGAGGTTAGCTGATCATCGAAATGGAACTCTCTCAATTGCTCAAGCTGCAAAAGATGACCAAGGATGGTACCATTGTGAAGCCATTGGTAATCAAGGAGAAAAAGCTGTAGGATCGTTGTATATACGAGTAGTAGGTAAGATTTACGGTTGGACATTTTTTATATGAATATATATAAATTCTAATCAAGTAAATAATTGTATTTAAAAATAAAGAGACTTAAAAAAAAAAAAAAAAAGGCTTTCTAATTTATAAAATTAAATGCTGCAGTTAAACAAATTTAGCATTTGACTTTTCACATTGGACTCTCAAAAAATAACGGTTTTTTATTTAACAGTATTCTTCTCAGCTTAAAAATGATTTACGGAAGTAACTCATTGTTATTTATTGGAAAAATAAAGATCACCCTATTTCTACATGCCTTTTATCGGATGTAATAAAACAAAGTAGCATAAGTTGTTTGTTTTAGAAACTTAAATTATATTTTAATTAGGAAAACCTTCTTCAAAAATATCAATACTCGCAGCAAAATTTTTAGAAAATCATAACTTAGAAAATCTTCCGTTGTGTATGTATATGTTTATTATTTTACGCTAAAAAGTTCCACGGGAGATTTTAATTTTATATAAAAATTATATGAGTAGTAATACAGTTATATACTTTTTTTTTCACCTTGTTGTTATGTGTGCGTGAGTGATACTCGAAATCGCCTCAACGAGAAATAGCAGACAGCCCTTAGATCAGATGGGAAACATTTATTACGGTCGAATCACCTCACAAATGAAGCCCATAAACATAAAAACTGCAATATCCCCTATTTTAAAAGGGTTAGATTGATTAAGAACGTCATTTCTTTTAAAATATTTTATATAGCAATGACGGTACTGAAATATTTACATTCATTATAATCATCTGTTTTTAGATAATGAGGGAAATTTTTTTTTCAGTCATATGGATAATGATTAAAGAAGAATTTTTTAACGCAAATAGAAAATTCTGTGCTCCCAGAGTTTCTTGCGAGTTCCATGCAAGTGAGGCACTCGAAAACTGCTGAAAATCTAAAAACAATATTTAACTAGATTTTAAGTTAAGGTATGCCTATTTTCAATACACTTTTTTCGAAAATTATGAAATTTTTATTAAATACATATGTTTTTAAATAAAACAGGAAATAAAATATCAATAATTATAAATTTTTACAGAAAGTTTAATTAAATTTAAATTTTTTTCAGTAATAAATCAAATTTTGCAAAGAACTACGTTTATACCAAAATTTCTGTAAATAGCAAACTACTTATATCTGTTATGAGGTTGAATGTTTGTAATATCTTTACAATTTTCATATAATTTTTTTATGCAAAATATGATTTTTTTTTTTTTTTATCTAAGATGTCTTTTTTCAATAAAAAAATTCTTAAGTTTATATGGGTGATTCTCAAAATAGGAGACAATTTATATCTTTCGGCATACAAAAAAATTGAGAGATTTTCTGTCATGTTTTTATATTTTGATATGTTTGTCTTAATATTATTCATTATTTGCACTCAAGAATTACACACTTTTTAGTTAAAAACACCTTAAAATAACAGAATAAATGTTCAAAATGTCACTAGCATGGATGTCCACAGCAGCTGTGCCTTGTGTATACTAGCATTCTTCAAGAGTTAATATCATGTTTATAAAAAAAAATATATATATATATATTCTTTCTTTAAATTAATCAAGGAGAGGATTTATCCAATAAATTTCTTTTAAAAAATAAAATTATAGTATATAAAAAAAGAATTAAAGTTTGTCCTCCATATTCTATTTTCAAAACAAGGTCATACTATAACAGCTGGTTATTAATAAAAATTTCATTTTCACATATGACAATAGTTTGAAAATATAAAGTTTCTCCATAGCAACAAGTAGACATTTTATTCCAGCGTCAAAATAGAAGCATGTATTGTATTTTAAGAATATAATTTGAATATTAGGGGCGTACATCAATTGTATGTCATTAGAATGGATAATAATTTTCATGTTTATTTTATAGTTAAAATTTTTATTTTAGCTATTTGCATAGAACTTTTGTGTTTTAAAAAGCCCCAGAAAGGATTATTGCATTGTGATTATATTATGGCTCATAATCTTATTTAAATTAAAATTTGTCATTAGCATGGACAAATATCAGTGTCATTAGCATGGTTTTTCTGTCCACGCTAAAGACTCCTATGTTCATAAATGTAACCAGTGCTTATATTGTATCCTTTATAAAGTTTAATTTTACATATAAATTTAGGTATTACATTTATTATCCCTAAAATATGCATTAAATCTGTCAGAAAATCACTAAGACCTTTTCTTACATTGTTAGTGTCAGAATGTTGCTCATGTAAACAAAGTTTGCTGTTTAGTAATGTTTTTATTCTCCTTATATGCATATATGTAAAAATGGAAACCATTTACTGAAAAGGAAGGCTGATAAATGTAGAAAAAATTATTTAAACAGGAAGAAAATAAAAAATTCTTAATATATTTATTCCTTTCTATTTGTTTTGTCATTAGCATGGCTCAAAAATACTAATTATTTTTTAAAGTTAATTTTTTAAATATTTAGCTCTACTGACTACATATAAAGTGTAACTAATAACAACAACACCTAATAACTAACAACACCTATTTTTTTTCAAAAATTTTGCTAACAGTAATTTTTTTCAGATTTCACTTTTAAAAAAGTTTCCTATTGTGAGAATAACCCATATATAAATATTTAAAAGTTGTTTTACACTTCTTAACTTACCAATAGGTGAACAGGACCTTATGACGAAACTTTATTTCAATATCTTAAAAATATCTTAAGAAGTTATTTTTCTTTTAAAAGTAAACAATGAAAAACGCAGTTTTCTAGGATATGCAAATTGATTTCAATATATCGAAAAACTTATATATAAAGGCTTAATATTTTGACACTGCTTTCTTCTAATTATCGCTGGACCAAAAGAAAGCATTTTTGCAATCCTAAATATTTTATCTTCAATATAAAATAATAATAATAATAATAATAATAATAATAATAATAATAATAATAATAATAATAATAATAATAATAATAATAATAATAATAATAATAATAATAATAATAAAACGTTTCACAAAAATGCAATATGAGAATAGGCACATCATTAATCAGAATTAATCAGATATTCAAAATAATCTTAATAACCACGTATGAATAAAAAATGGAATAAAATACTAAAAAAAGTAAAATAATAATAATAATAATAATAATGGTAAAAATAATGATAGTAATAATAATAATTTTCAAATGTATATATTAAATGAGGAAAATATAAATAATCTATATGTACAGTGGCGGTTAAAAGTTTTAGGCCAATTATTTTCTTTAATTTATTTACCAAAAGGTTTCAGTGAAGAAGAAACACAATTGCTTCAAAAGTTAGGAATATGTGAATGATCTCTGACCACGTGATAATTTTGATTGAATATTAAATACAGAATGAATATTAATTACGCTTTATACAAAGGAGTTGAATTCGAAGTTCGCGTATGCAAAAGTTTCCGACTCTCATCATTCCTTAGTTTTTTCTATCGGTAAAGTGTTTTTAGTCGTGTTTGTGAATGATTCAATATGAATTTCATAGTTTAAACTAAAAATTGAAAAGTCAGTTCAACAGGTATTGTTTGTAAACGATTGATTAGTTTGTCACTAAAACGCCAAACTTTTTGAGATATTGTGGCAAAGTTATCCATCGGAAATTGACAGTGAACGATATTTAAAAATTAAATAAAGATAGCTATGACCTTTAGGACTTTCTGTGGTCCGGGAGACTCCGGAAAATGACTATTCATGTAAGCAGAATTATCAAAAAAAAAAAAAAAAAAAAAAAAAAAAAAAAAACATTTGATGAACCAAATAAAAATTCTGTTGTAATATTGCACGATTTACGGAATGAAAGTATTGCAGAAAAAAGGTAGGTGTATCGTGTCAAGATGCTGACGTGATGCAGAACTTTATGAAAGAGTCCGTGTTCAAAAATATTTCATAGGTAAACAAATATCAACGTACTCATCTGGGCGTTTTCTAAAAAACACAAAGTCTAATCAAGTGAAAACTGGTCAAAAGTACTATTTTTCCAACAATCGAATTTCAAGCTTTTTTGGGAATGACGGAAGAAAATACGTTCAATGACCTAACAAAATATATGATTCGACTTATGTTATTCTTACAATGAAGTATGGCGGAGGACACGTTATGCTGTGGGGAGTATTTAATTCAAATAATGTCGGTCACTTATTTGAAATCAACGGCAAGATGAATGATGCGCTATATAACGATATTTTGCAAGATTATTTGCTTCCTTATTAGAAAAAAATTGTGGCCGTAACTATCTGTTTTAACGTAATAACGACTTAAAGAATGTATGCAAGCCTCAGCAAGCAATGGCTTTAGTCCAAAAAAAGTCGCTTTTGAAATGGCCGGCGCAAACGACATACATGAATCCAAATGAAAATCTTTGGAAAAAAGTTGGCAAAAGCGTGCAGACCTGTAAATGTTCCTACTCAGCCGAAATTTTTTAAAAAGTGCAAGAAATGTGGAAAAGCGTGCCATAGACGATCTGTAACCGTTGACTATATGAATGTCACATTGCTGCGCCACAGTACTTATAACTATAGTTTTGGTGAGAAAATATATATTTTAAATGCTGTTAGTCACTGTAATTTTCTATTACAATACCATTTTTAACCAAACTTGCGAAGGTGGCCAGAAACTTTTAAGAACGTGCGTTTCCTTTTGTTAATTAATTTTGTCAAATAAGTTTATTTCTTATTTCATAAATAAGTTTCTAAATATTATGACACTAAAATGTATAGATATCACTTTGAGATTCCTCTTCATATGGGTATACTTACAAATTAACTAAAAAAAATTGCTGGCCGGAAACTTTTGACAGCCACTGTACATTACGATATCGCATGTGTCACAGAAATCGCGATTACTTGTTAATTGTTTAATGGCAACATCCAAATGAAATTCATCTTTTTGTTAATTGTGTAAAAGTCTTTTGGCAGGATTTAAGCCACGGTAAATTACGTTTATTTATGTTTTGTTCTTTCACTGCACTTCTGGAGCTTCAAACTATCATTATTTTTGTTTTGTTTTTATCTGTTCTTTTTACCTTAATTAATAAAAGTCACGAAATTTAAAAGTTTCAGTTTCAAATTAAAGTTATGTATTATAAATGAAATAAGTAAAAGTATTATTTTGGCTGGATTTAGGTCTCGGTAAATTAGGTTTATTCACGTTTTGTTCTTTCACTGCTCTTGTGGAGCTTCAAATTATCATTGATTTTATTTTTTTCATTTCTTTTTTATTGAAAAAATAAATAAAATTCACGAATTTTAAACATTTCAGTTTCAAATTGAAATTTTGTTATATAAGTGAAATAAGTAAAAGGATTATATTATTATATTTTAACTGAAAATAATGAAATTCGAAAAAGGTGCCACGGGTACAATAATTGACGATTTATTGCCTGCGCAAAGCTAACATAAAAATACTGAGTTCTTAATTTCTTGGCGCAGATATCATATACGCACTACATTAGAGCAAATTTTTTTCTGGCACTTTTTTCTATTTTTTTAAAACAGAAATAATAATGATAAAATAATAGTTTAGTTAATAATTATAGAAAAACAAACAATTTAAATCATTAAAAAAAGAAACTAAAAGTAATTAAGCAGTTTATTAATAAATAAACAATTATAGCTGGATTACTATGTGAGGCATATAATTACCATTTTGTTGCAATCGCGCCAATGTGGTGCTTCTATGACATCTATATTTTCTTCTCTAGTACAATCTTCTAATTTGGCAAAAAATTGAGCAATTAAAATAAATTATGAATAAAAGCAATATGATTCGATGCGTAGTATGCATTTAATGGAGACCAAACTGGTCGCCGATTGCGGCTAGTTAAACTATATTACAGGCATATATGTGAGAGTGTGAATGTATGTAAGTTAGAATTACTTCAGTCATTAACATTCGTTGCTATTAAACATATATTTCATGATTATTCAGATTCATTATTATACAAATTAACACAGTATATACTACTAACATTCAGATTTACAGTGAAAAAGTACTGACTTCTAGCGAAATCATATTTCGTGCATTATCAAATATTTTAGACTAACATAATTTTTTCTCGTTCTTAGAAATTTATTTAATTTCAGGTCATTGAATAATATTTTCAGTTAATTTCGTAATATTTCATTTTCATGGTAAAAATAAGTAATCTAGTTAGGAGATAACTCTAAAAAACTTGGAAACAACTTTTATCTCTTGAAATAAATACATCTTTAGTGTTCATATTTCACAACAGAAGACAAAAATTTTGGCAAGTGTCCCTTTAAAAATTGGAAGTACGCTTAAAAATGCTCCTAGTAAAATGATTCATCGGTAGAAAAAATTTAAAGAGTCAGCTGAAAAAAAGATGCTTTTCTCAATAGATTTTGACAATGAAAAACTACTCTTTGGAAAAATCCCAGCACATTCTTGAATAAGACATTACATACAAATGTCAGACAATATTTGAAGATTACAATAGAAATCATAAGCTGGAGAAAATTTCTCTATTTCGAAATTCTTTTAAGTATGTCATCATTACAATACCAAATCAATGTTGCAAAAAGTGGTAAACTTTTCTTTCGTTTTAAATAAAGGTTATCTGATCGTGCAATAAGGCATGCTTCCTTTTTGAGAGAATAACTAATTTACATAATGTCTGATATTTAAAAAAAAATTAGAACATGAAGGGGGTGAATATATATGTTTTGAACTATTCAATAGATGTATTTTTCACCATTTTCTCGACTACGCGTTCAAATGTATTGCTGATACCTATAAAAAAACAAAAATATTTTTTCATATGAGATTTTATACTTAAATAAATAAAAAAGACCTATTTTTATATCTGTAAATAAAAACTCTTTCAGAAAGCTTGTTACATGTGAAAAAATTTAGTCAAATTGTAAATCCCTTGTTATTTTAAATTATTTGTAAATATATAGGCAATTTTCTATTAAATTCAACAGTTCATATATTTTAATGCAATTAATGGTTATATAATCTGTTACAAAATTATAAGACCGCAACATATTTTGTTATTATTCAATTAAAGAAAGATTTCAATCAAAGTAAAGAATACTCAACATTAGTATATAAAGTTTTTACTAAAATGCAGCAACTTACACAAGTGAAATTAATTCGGAAAAAATAAAAGATCAATATAACAAAAAAAAGTGTCAAAAACAACTGATAAAAAATTATAGGACCAGAAAAAGCGATTTTCTGAAATTTTTAATAAGATGTTGCTCCACCATTTCTCAGAAAAACTTCAAATACACGTTTTAGCAAAGAATTAATTATTTTTTGAGGAACAATTCGAGATTATTGTCCTATTTATACATAATTCCCTATTCTAATTTATATGTTGAATGATATTGTTTGTTATGTTCATACATCTGCCGATACAAGTAACCCCACAACTTTTCAATTGGTCTTAAGTAAGAGCTTCGACTTGCGAAGGTAAACATAAATCTTTTCTCTTTTAAGCCACCCTTTTGTTGATTTCGATGAATGACTGGGAGCATTATCTTGTTGAAACATCAGTTTTGCACCTCCTAAAAATGATCTGAAGTGTATTAAGCTCCCAAACAGCATCCGTTGGTAGCTGTCTAAGTTCATTTTTTTTTCAACTCTTTGGAAATCCAATTTCCTGCATATGAAAATGTGCCCCAAACCATATGGGAACCGCCTCCCATCTACCTACCGAAGAATCGAGGGATTTTTGACTTAAATCATGTCAGTAGAAATTATTTGCCGTCAGGCTCATTAAGATAGAATTTTTTCTCGTCTGAAAACAATATATTTCTACAGGCAGAGTTACAAGTCATGACATTCTTGGACCAAATAACACGAGTCTTTTTGTATTCTTTTGTATATCTTTTTGTAAGATTTTAATAGTACTGGTTTGCTGTTTAATTTGCGACAAATAGCACTAGAATTATACTTCAACCTTCGCCACTCAATTGCATGTAATAACTTTTAAGTTATCAGTCGTGCCATTTTACGAGTTAACTGATATTTTTTCATTGCCAGTTTCACAATTCGCCTATTATCTCAATCTGATAACATATTTTTACAACTAGATCGTTTATACGTTCTATACAATTCTGATTTAATAAATACATTATGAATAGCAGATTTAGAACGATTAAGAATGTTATTTATTTCGCGTTCAGACTTTCCCTTTCCTTTCTACAACCACACTTTTCTCACTTCAATCTCTGACAACTCACTCCAAAGAGGAATTTTACTAATAAATTCAAGGAATCAGATACACTTCCGATTTTTTGCTTTATATCTACTTTTAAAATTCTAGAGTATGTTTAGGTTACAGTTAAAGTGCGGGTTAAAAAGAAAATTGTCTGCTTTATTAATAATATAAGAGTGGTCTTATATTTATGAAACAGCAGATTTGTGTAAAATCGTTTGGTATAAAACAAAAAAATATTCAAACTTTTTTATTCTTGGCTAATTAAACAATCTAGAGTTTTTTTTTTTTTTCATAAAACTACTTTTAAATTCAAACAAATAATTTCTTTGTTGAAAAAAGATGAAATTTTGAGTGGTTTTATAATTTTGTAACAGACTGTACACACACACACACACATATATATATATATATATAGGGTAGATGTGCCAGTAACGGACCCCCTTGAGGCATTTCTTTAAAAATAATTTTTTATTAATAGTTATCATTATTATATTCTCATTTTTCTAATATTATATTAATTTTTCAACAATATTTAACTAATCCTATAGTTACATTTCTCAATAGAAATAAAAATTTCATTTTAAATAATAGAAATACGTCTAAACACCGAAAAGCCCAGTAATGGACCGCCTATGTTCCAGTAATGGACACCATACGTTCCAGTAATGGGCCACCCTACAAAAAATATTTTGCTCCAGAACTTGATGAAAGTATACTAATTAAGCAAAATATTGAAACTTCAGTTAGGAATTCATTACATTAAAGTATTTATAATGAAAAAAAAACAGAAAACAAAATATTTAAATTTAAGTTATGAATTTATTATAATCAAGGATTTATAATGTGGATATAAACAAAATATTAATGATATTATTAAAAGTTTATTACATTAATGGATTTATATTGTAAATACATAAAACAAAATATTTAAATTTAAAGGATTTGTAAGATAAAGGCAATATTTTACTGAAATCAAGTTTAGATAAAATAAGACAATAAAAAAAGTCTCCAATCTTCATTCATATCATTATCTGAATGATGTGTTATGCAAATATGAAATATAAATAACAAATCTTCAATTTTATCATCACTTTGCGATAGTCCAAATTATTCAATACGGAATTTTAGAATGTATTTAAGATGATAAAGTTCTTGCACTATCCAACCATTTTCAGATAAACATACAGCCTATCAATTTGGCACAGATTGATTCAACAATTTCCCTTGAGAGATGCTTATATGGATATATTATCACAAATGGAACAACCTCACTATTTGCTGAAAATCATCCCATAACAGTGATTTGTTCTTTTTCGTTAGTCGGTACTACATAATACACATCTTAAACTGATTTTGGTCCCAAAATTTTCCCTGTTTTAAGTGTCCAAAAGAAAATCAGTTTTAACTACATTGAAAATTCTCTCTGTGTGCTTTAGAATTTAGAAGATATTAGTTATATCTTCTTCCAAATATGATTCTACATTTCTGAACCAACTTAAAACAGCTTATTTGTAACGGCACATCTAGATTTTGTCAAATGTTTTGCCTGTTTTTTGTACCAATTTTAGATGTCTTCTTAAAAACAACTGTTTATAAAGAAATTACTTTTATTAGATTCTAGTAGGTAAAATTTGATTATTAAATTTGATTATTTAGCTTTTCAGTTAAATCAAAATATTTTATCTCTACTGAAATTACACTTTTAGTATTGGTCACTTGGGTGGTCCATTACTCGAAAATCACGAAATAAGCAATCCAGTAATGGAATAACCCTCCTAAAATCATAAAAATGAATAAAATTTTGTAAATAACCATTGGTATATGAACTTCAGAGTTTCATATTACTATTCAAAAAAAAACATTCAATTTTTACAAGAAAATAAAGAAAATATTAATTAAGTAAGTAAAGTCAGCTCGTAGCATGTTCATTAAGATTTTCAGTAAAACTAAGAAACTTTATTTTCTGCTTTCTAATTGCTTTGATGAAAAGTGTAAAAAATATTCCAGATTATAGAGCATGCAAAGGGGAGCTAAGAAAAAATAATGATAACTTAACTATCATTTATTATTTTTTATAAACTAAAAACTACGAGGTGGCCCATTACTGGAAGGTGTTTCGTTTCTGGCACATCTACACTATATTTAATATTTTGCAATATGTTGTTTCGAACGTAGCCAAGAAATTGTGACTAAGATAATTTTTTCTCGTTCATAGAAATTTATTTAATTTCAGGCCACTGAATTATATTTTCAGTTCATTTTGTAACATTTCATTTTTATGATAAAAGTAAGCAATCTAATGAGGCGAGAACTCTTAAAAAACTTGAAAACAACTTTTATCTCATGAAATAAAATCATCTTAAATGTTCATGTATCACAACTGAAGACGAAATTCTGGCAACTGTTTCTTTTATAAAATTAAAAAGGCTTGAAAATGCTTCTAGTGAAATTATTCATCTGTAGTAAAAAAAATTCCAATACCAAATCAATGTTACAAAAAAGAGTAAAATTTTCTTTTGTTTTAAATAAAAGTTATCTGATCATGAAATAAGACATGCTTCCTGTTTGAGAGAATAACTAATTTACATAATGTCTGATGTTTCGGAAAAAATCAATCACATAACTGAAGAGAATATATTATATTTTGCACTATTCAATAGATGACTTTTTTACCATTTTCTCGACTTCGTATAAAAATGTATTGCTTATAATAAGAACTATTATATATGATAAGACAATCCTTACGATAACAATATCATCATATCAAAACAATAACATCATACGAAACATACCAAAAGTAAATTATAATTTAAAAAATAGATGGAATATATAGAGCCATTCCGCCTGCTGATGAGTGATGGCTTATAGTTTAGTTAATGATTTTCATATGTTGCTTTATTTTAGTATTTTTATGTTTATTTCTTTTTCTCAAAATTTTCATATTTTATGCGCCTGCTGCTCTATAAGATATTTTTCATGCAAATTTTAAATATGTATGTGTTGCATTTTTGCGCCCATATTTGCAATAATATAGATATATATAACTAATATATACATATATACATACATAAATATTGAAATGCATACATTAAATGAGGAAAATGTAAATAATATAAAAGACTTACAATAAAAAAGTTAAACTATATTATATATATATATATATATATATATATATATATATATATATATATATATATATATATATATATATATATGTGTGTGTGTGTGTGTGTGTGTTTGAGTACGTGAGAATTACTTCAACCATTAACAGTCGGTGCTATAAAGTATATTTTCTATGAGTTTGGAGATTCATTATCATAACAGAAAATGTACTATTAACATTCAGATTTACCGTGAAAAAGTACTTACTTTTAGCAGAAAGATGTTTCGCGTATTACCAAATATTTTTCACAAGTGTAATTTTTTCTAATTTTGACTAACATAATTTTTTCTCGTTCATAGAAATTTAATAAATTTCTGGTCATTCAATTATATTTTCAGTTAATTTCGTAAAATTTTCTTTTTATGGTAATCTTGTCAGGCGTGATCTTTATAAAACTTTCAAACAACTTTCATCTCCTAATTTAAATAATACATCCTTATAGTTCCAATTTCAAAACTAAAATCTAAATTTTGGCAACTGTTCCTTTAAAATTGGGAAGTATGCCTGAAAACGATTCTGTTGAATTGATTTATCAGTAAAAAAATAAAATAAAGATTTAGCTGAAAAAAAAAATTACTATTCACAATTAATTTTGACTATGTAATACTACCCTTTGTATAAATCTCAGCACATTTTTGAATAAAACTTTATATATAAATGACAGTCTGAGTTTAAAATTTACAATAGAAATCATAAACTGGAGAAAATTTCCCTGTTTTAAATTTCTTTTACGTATGCCATCATTACAATATCAAATCAACATTGCAAAAGGAGGTAAATTTTCCTTCGTTTTGAAAAAATTTTATCACATCGTGCAATAAGGCATGCTTCCTCTTTGAGAGAATATCTCATTTACATAATGTCTGATATTTCGAAAAAAAAACCAAAAACTTGACAGTAAAGAATATATAGTATTTTGAACTATTAAATCGATATATTTTTTAATATTTTCTGAGCAACGTATACAGATGTATTGCTTATAACAATAAATATTCAAAGAGGTTTTTTTTTCTTTCGTAAGTTAATGCATTAATAAATGAAAAGAAATAATTTTATGTGTATCACGAACTTTTTGAAGAATTTGATATATGTGAAAAAATTAAATCAATTTGTCAAATTGTAAATCGTTATTATATATAATCTATACATATAATAAAACAGTAGGACCCGGTGTGTCTGTACATTGAAGATAATTGACAAAAATGGAGTCAGGGCGATAAAAGAAAACCAATGAAACACAAAAAAAAAATTTTTTTGAATTTTTTGTCTGTCTGTCTGTCTGTCTGTCTGTCTGTTTGTTCGAGGTTATCTTCGTAACTACTGAATGGATTTTTATGCGGTTTTCACTAATGAAGAATGCACACTCCCGGGCAGTGTATAGGCTTTGTTTCATCAAAATCGGACAACAGACAAAAAAGTAACAAAAAGAAACAAAAGAAACTATTAGGTGCGCTGCTCACGTTTTTTAGTACATAACGTTTTTTAGTACATATAAAATCCAATAGATGTCACTGTGCGATTTTAAAACGCGCTATAGTTATGTTTTCGCCAGTCTACTTAAGTATGAGAAAGTTTCAAGCTGGCTGTCGTTCCATGTGGTTTAGTCGGTAGAACGTCAGTGCGCCATTCTGATGGCCCGGGTTCGATTCCCAGCATGGAATTTTTTTTCACTATGTTGGCATTAACGCCTATAAGCAATTAAAAGAATTTGAAATATTGTATTCAAGGCGAATTTTCTCTCTGGGAAAATTTCCTTGCATTAATATGTCAGTGTATTTTTTTTTTCGATTTTTTTTTTTTCGAAACTTTGTTTTTCTTAAAAAATTACAGTAAATATTTGATATTTCCCAACGTTTTTTGAATGATCGACTTGCTTTTTTTTTTTTAATGTATGTCTGAACCTTATCTAACTACTTCTTCAAGATTTCTTTAGATAAACCGACCAGCGTAGCGGGCGAAGGCCGCTAGTATATAATATATAATATATAATTTATAATATATAATATATATATATATATAGATATATATATATATACATACAGGTTGATTCTAAATTTTTTTTACAATAAAAGAGGGGTAATAGTACACATCAAGACAAACAATATTAAATAGGAGACCAAGGGTCCAAAAGGTTTTCCAAAGGAGATAACCGCCATTAAAGTTTACGGACCAAAATTTCAAATAAACATAAAAAACGGAAAAATCGGTCAATTTATTTCCGGTTTTAACTAAAATTATTCTTTATGTCGGCATTTTCTTGAAATTAAATTATAAAGATAAATTCCAAAAAATGCCGATAGAGGGCGCTTTAGACTTTGGAGTAAGGAACAACTATTTTTTGCCGGTATTATTTGCATCTCATTAAATGTTTCCGTATGCTTAGACTCAAACTTAAATTTTGAGCTCAAAATGTGAAAGTGGGGGTGGTTAAGTAGCACAAACTGAACTGTGTTCAGAGGGTCCAAATTTCAAATGATTATAAAAAACGGAAAAATTGGTTCATTGATTTGCGGTTTTCACTAAAACTATTCTTTATCTCGATATTTTCTTAAAAATATATTATAAAGATAAATTTCAAAAAATGCCGATAGAGGGCGCCTTAGACTTTGGTGTAACGAACAACTATTTTTTGCATCTCATTAAATGTTTTCGGAAGCTTAGACTTAAACTTAAGTTTTGAGCTCAAAATTTGAATAGTAGGCAGTTGTTAAGTAGCACAAACTGAATTGTGTTTAAGGGGGGGGGGGTCAAATTTAAAATAATTATAGAAAATGGAAAAATTTGTCGATTCGTTTGCGGTTTAAAACAAAACTTTTCTATAAATCACTATCTTCGTGAAAATAAATTTTAAAGATAAATTTAAAAAAATTCCATTGGAGGGCGCCTTAAACTTCAGAATAACCAACAATTAATTTTAACCATTATTTTTTTGTTCTAATTAAATGCTTGAAAAACTTATTAAATTTTTTCGGAAGCTTAGATTTAAACTTAAATTTTGAGCTCAAAATCTGAATAATTAGGAGTAATTAATTAGCGAAAATTGAAGTGTCTTCAGGAGTTGAAATTTAACACTCCTCCCCCCCCCCCTCGTACACAATTCAATTTTTCGCTACTTAAACACTCCCAGCGATTCATAATTTGACCCTAAAATTTAAGCTTATGCATTTGAAAGCACTTAATGAGATTGAAAAAATAACAGTTAAAAATAGTTGTATGCTACTCCAAAGTCTAAGGCGCCCTCTATCGGCATTTTGTGAAATTTATCTTCAAAATTTATTTTCAAGAAAATGCTCATTTAAAAATTAATTTTAGCAAAAACCGCAAACGAATCGAACAATTTTTCCGATTTTTATAATCATTTGAAATTTGAATCCTCTGAACACAGCTCAGTTTGTCTACTTAACTACTCCCAACTATTCAGATTTTGAGCTCAAAATTTAAGTTTAAGTCTAAGCTTACGAAAGCATTTAATACGATGCAAAATATAACGCCAAAAAAGAGTTGTTCGTTACTTCAAAGTCTAAAGCGCCCTCTATCGGCATTTTCTGAAAATTATCATTATAATTTATTTTTAAGAAAATACCGACAAAAAGAATAGTTTTAGTGAAAACGGCAAATCAATGAACCAATTTTTCCGTTTTTTTAAATCATTAGAAATTTGAACCCCCTCTGAACACAGTTCAGTTTGTGCTTTTTAACCACTCCCACTTTCAGATTTTGAGCTCAAAATTTAAGTTGGAGTCTAAGCTTACGAAAACATTTAATGAGATGCAAAAAATACCGGCAAAAAATAGTTGTTCGTTACTCCAAAGTCTAAAGCGCCCTCTATCGGCATTTTTTGAAATTTTATCTTTATAATTTAATTTCAAGAAAATGCCGACATAAAGAATAATTTTAGTGAAAACCGCAAATCAATCGATCGATTTTTCTGTCTTTTATGTTTATTTGAAATTTTGGTCCCTAAACTTTAATGGCGGCTATCTCCTTTGGAAAACGTTTTCGACCCTTGGTCTCCTATTTAATATTGTTTGTCTTGATGTGTATTATCACCCCTCTTTTATTGTAAAAAAATTTAGAATCACCCTGTATGTATATATATATATATATATATATGTGTGTGTGTGTGTGAACTTTTTGTTACCGAATATTTTTTTATTGTTTTTTTTAAATTGCAGGCATAGAAATCTCTTATTTGAAAATTAAGTATATTCTTTAAAAAACAACGATTCAGGTATAGAAATCTCCCCTTTTCTTCTTGGAGCAATTATAATTTTTCAAAATTTCAAAGTTTTTTTTTTTTTTTTTTTTTTTTTTTTTTTTTTATATGATATTCTGTAAGATTTTAAAGAAACTTTTTGCAATTTTCATTTCCACTAACAATGAATTGCTACTTTTTGCTACCAGTGATTTAATATCAAAATAATGAAATTAGTATACTGTACAAATATATCCCGACACCAGAAATGTTTTCTTTAAAATTTATTCGAAAATTTAAATAGCATATTTTGTATGTATTACTTAATCGAGATATTTGTTTAAAAAATTAATAAACGTTTATAGTTTTTAAAAACTCCGATATTTATTTAGATGTTATCATACAGTCATTAAAGGGTCGCAAAATAATCTAAAGAAACTGTAAATGAGACCAGTATACTGATCATATTAATCCTTCAACAATTTTTTTCGAGTCCATTCATAATATAGGTTCCTATACACCACTTTAATAATGCTAAAATATATTAAATTAATTTAAAACAATATTTTTTATTGTTTTGTGCAAAGACTAGCAATATTGCGAGAAATAATAGAAAAAACCGCTTTCCAAATATTAATATACTCAATAAATTTCCGAATGTAATTGAAAATATATACACATGGAATTTTCAAGCCGAAATATGGTGCGTTTTTATCACTTTTACGACATCTTTGAATTTCATACATGAAGCATATGTCGGTTAATTTTCTTATTATGTTAAATTTGGGAACGATAATTATATTAGTATTGATGTAAATATTTTTTACAGTACAAATTAATTACAATATTAAAAAAGACCATACTCAAATAATGTGCTTCATTAATTAAACAATCATTTAGTATTTTAAAAGATGCTAAAAATAAAGCACATTCAGCTATGTATTTATCTGTCTTAGCAATTCAAGATATAAACTGGTGTTGCGATCATGAATCATGAATTATGTATCCCAGAATTTAAAGAAAATTAAGTACAAAGGCAAAACATCTTGGTTTTTTTAACATCTTTAAATTATTTTTATCATGTTTTAAGTAACTAATCAGATCATTTTTGTATTTTATATGCATTATTACGATGAATTTTAGCATTCTAAACTAGTTTATTTTATGTAAATCGATTACAACAGTTTTCCACTTTGCAAAAATGGTTTCTTGCAGTATAATCGGAAATCGAAAAAGAACAAACACCTACAGTTGGTACGTAAAGGCATAATAATAGTTCATTTACTATGTGATTTTTTAAAAATATATATATTTACTTGGAGAAAATGGTCAAAATTATTTAACTCTATGGAAAAGATTCTAAATTTAATTTGAACAACTTTTTAAAAATACAAAATAATTAGAGTACTAAAAAAAATTTTACAAAGGATATATTTATCAATATCGCAAAAAAAATAATGATCCACGATAAATTAATGTAATTGTGAATATTCTGCAATTTTGTAATTTTCATTAAATGGACTTAAGTGCGCATTATGTGTCAAGATTTAGAATTGCTAATGGTTTCTTTATTGACGCATAAAATAATAGTTATATAAACAATGTTTTATTATTTTAATAATTGATATTATTTTTCATTGTGTGCTACTTTAAAATCAATTAATTTGATAATTGTATTGCTTTAATCAGATTAAATATTATATTTTATTATATATATATATATATATATATATATTTATAAATATAATGAAATATAATATTTGTGTGTGTCAAAGGAATATTCAAACATATCGTTTGAATTATAATTGTTTTTATATATTTTGGGTATTTCCCACTCCTAGAAATAGTTATATTTTACGCAGTATAATTCAAAAGTTCGGGGAAAAGTTGCAAAAAAAAAAAAAAAAAAAAAAAAAAAACATTTTCTTTTATAGTTTAACGCATCGAAGCATATCCACCTACCTAGTAGTCATTTTGGGCGACGATACACTTTTGCCAGCGTTCGTATAACTTCTTGAAGCATCGCTGTAAACCATTTTTCACAACCTCCCATAAGGCCTCCTGCGATGTTGTTATCACCAGACCTGATAATTAAAAAGAGCGTCCCTGTTAATGTTTTTTTACTGATGGAAACGGGTAAAAAAAAAAAGGCTATATCTAGTTGATAGAGGCGGGGGGGGGGGGGGGAAGCACATTAGTGCGAGTTTTGACGAGGAATTGTTTTAACTGTTGGTATGGATGTGCTGGTGCGTTCTCAAGTAGAAAGTACCAGTGACTGGCCCCACGAAGGTTATCCAACGCTTTTAACGTCATCGAGTGACTTTCGGTCCGCTTTAAAACGACGATCGCAGTCACAAACCTTTAGCTTCACCATGGTAGATTCATCATACTTTCTTAGCATTTTTAAAGTCTCCATTAGTGTTTTACATTGAAAGAATTTAATGTTGCAATGCTGTTCAAGAAAATCTATCTTTCCTATGTCGCTGAGCAAAAATGATTAACTTTGGAAGATAACAGCTGTATGAGCGTTTAGGTCACATGATATGGACTATATCAATATGATCAAGTAGGGGAGGGGTAGAAGAATACATTTCAGGCGGCTTTACTTTAGGCACTTGCTTTCTTTGTCAAGAATGACAGCTTCATCCGAATTTTTGAATCGTACTACCTATATTCTTGATTAAAAATTATACATCATAATTAAATTAGCTTGTTAATCTTCTTGTAAAATGCTCAAACATTTTATTAACATCAGTATAATTGCTTTTTGTGAAAATGGAAATGGTGGTTTTAAAAACTATCTCTCAAATAAAAATATATCTCAAAAATTATACAATATATGTTATCGAATTAGTTATGATATTAAAATAATTATTTTTATTTATTTCCAATGTTTATAAATTTGAAGGAAAATGACATTATGCTATTTTTTGTATGCTTACAAATTTCTAATTAAAATTTATAAACTGTTTTATACAAATGTAGTTCAATTTCTATTGTTTAAAAAGTAATTATTATGTTCACAATCGAAAATATTGTTTTGTTTACAGAACGTCCTGTGATAAATCCATTCATGTTTGGGGATGTATTAATGGAAGGCATGCGGTCAATGGTCGTTTGCTCTGTACTAGCGGGTGAATCGCCTATCAACATTATATGGCTGAAAGATTCCATTCCTCTCTTGCATTCAGAACACAGAGATGGTGTACACGTGACAAGTTTGGGCGAATTCGCCTCGTCTCTTACGATCCCTTCAGTAACTCGTTATCATGCGGGAAATTACACATGCTTGGTTGCATCGGGAGCTGCTCAAACATCCTACACAGCTGTGATGACAGTGAAAGGTAAGTAACATTTATTCAAGCTTTAAACAGGAGCGCAAATTAATTACTGGGAAAATGGACGAGTGACATTTAAGTATCTGACCATGTTATTAATATGAATTACTGCTTTCACGCATAAAGTCATACATTTATTCTATCCTTTGTTGAACGAAATGTTCTTTATTGTAACAATGTGGTATGGATTAAAATTAATTATTTTTTAAAAATATATCGCAGCCGGAGATAATTTTAATTTATTTTTTCTAACAAATGTATTTATTTCTACCTGTATAATTATATTTTAACTATAGAAATGCATTAAAAAATAACGTAATATATTTGATATTTAAACTAAACTAATCAATGTTTTAAAAAATGGCACTTTAAAGACACATAAAAACGTATTTAATTAATTTCTATCAAGTGTAAACTATAGTTGAAAATTAGCATTCACAACTATTCTTTATATACACACAGACATATATATATATATATACATATGTTTTCACTAAAAATTGGAATTTCATTTATCATTTTTTGTTATAATTTTATGTGAAAATACCTGTATCAACAAACATACTGATAATATTGAGGTCTGAAACACACGACTGAATAAAGTATTTATATAGAACTTTTAAACTTTACTTCCCGCTCTTATCATTATGGTAGGCTGAAGTGTCGTTCGTTATTTATTTACCCCACATGTTTCCATACGGTAGATTTAGATGCTGTAAAAAAACCTAGAAAAAAAATAACAGCCAATTTCATCTGAACTCTGAATATTAACGATAAAGTTTTGATATTGGCGATGACTGTGATGTTTAAATTGGTATTGCATAATACGAAATATATCGCTTTCTAAAAATAAATCATAGATAATTAAAATATAATGTATAGGTACATTATTTTCACTCTCATTTGTAAAGGTCTCATTTATAAAGTCTTCTTACAACCCAATACTTAAGTCAAGATCTCAGAGTAATAAGCGCTACCCGAGAAACTTAACTAGACTATAAAGCGGATTAAATGAAATCAAAATGATGAAGTGTAGACTTTTAAATAAACATATCTTTACTTTCAAGATTATCGGTCTTTTATTTTCTTAAAAGTACACTTAATACGCAATAAAGTAGGTTTTTCATTATTCACCTTTATTGATTTCTTTAAGAAAGAACAGCTCCCTATATCTTTCCCTTTCTTAAAGTGTAATCAGGTGCGAATACATTGTTACCGTAAAACGTTATTTCTTAAATTCCCTTGATTCAATAAAATATACTCATAGGTGCATATTATGAATACTTATAGATACAAGATTTAAAAAAACTTATACTCAATTCATATTAAATTCTCAAACATAATAAGATATATTACTTATTAATTTGTTGCATCTCTATTCACATTTCTTTTTTGTTTAGAATAAAAAATAAAAAATATGTTTAATAGCAAACTTCTGTTACAAAAATATCGCGTTTGTATTTAGTTCTTTTTAAATAATAGTTGGTAACTTTTTTAATTTAGGAATTTAAAAATAAATACATTTTTATTTGAATCATTTGAAATATTCGTATGCCAGTTCAAACTTTTAAACTCATTGTTAATTTAAAACGTTGAGTAAAATAAAAGAGTAAAATTAAATTAAAACACAAAATTTATTTTTACTCTTTATAACTACACGTCACTTTAAAAGACATTTTAAAAATAAACTAATGGGTTTTGAATTTCATTTTTACATTCTCATACAAACACAGAATGTTTATATCTAAAATGTACTATTCAAAGAAAAAAGTAAGATAACAACAACAAAAATAAATAAATAAATAAGTAAAAGCGTCGCCTTACAACCCTATACTTATGTCAAGATGTAAGCGTAATAAGCTATTCCCGAGAAACTAAAGTAGACTCTAAAACGGATTAACTCAAATCCAAAAGATGAAATGTAGAGTTTAAAAAAAAAAGATACCTTTACTTTCAAGATTATCGGTCATTTTTCTTTTCTTTAAAGTCCACTTGATACGCAATAAAGTAGGTTCTTCATTAGTAAACCTTATTGATTCCTTTAAAGAAGAACAGCTCCCTATAACTTCCCTTTCGTTAAAGTGTGATCAGGTGCAAATACATTGCTATCGTAAAAAACGCTGTTTCTTAAAATTCCCTTGATCCAATGAAATTTCTCAAAGGTAAATTTTATAAATACTTATAGAAACAAAATACAAATTTTATATATTCATTTCATATTAAATTTTCAGACAGAGTAAAATATATTACATATTTATATGTTGCATCTCTATGCTTATTTCTTTATTGTTTTGAATTGAAAGTAAAAAAAAAAAAAAAAAAAAAAAAAATATATGATTAACAGCAAATTCTGTTACAAAAATATCGCGTTTGTATTTAAGATTTTTTAAATAATAAATGGTAACTTATTTTTAATTTATAAATTTAAAAATAAATAATGTTTATTTGAATCATTGGAAATATAAGTATACCAACTCAACTCTAAAACACATTGTGAATTTAAAACATTGAGTAAAATAAAATTAAAAAAAACAAAATTTACTTTTTAGACGATTTATAACCACACATCACTTCTAAAAACATTTTTTAAATAAACTAATGGGTTTTGAATTTCATTTTCACATTGCCATACAAACACAGAAAGTCTATATTTAAAATGCCCTATTCAAAGAAAAAAAAATGTAAGATAATAAAAAAAGTTGCTTCGCCTAACAACCCCTTACTTAAGTCAAGATCTTAAAGTAATAAGCTCTTCCTTATAAACTGAACTAGAGTGCAAAACGGATTAACTGATATCCAAAAAATGAAGTGTAGACTTTTAAAAAAGATATCTTCTGTTTCAAGATTATCGGTCATTTTCCTTTTCTTTAAAGTACACTTGATACGCAATAAAGTAGGTTCTTCATTATTCAACTTTATTGATTTCTTTAAAGAAGAACAGCTTCCTATACCTTTCCCTTTCTTAAAGTGTGATCAGGTGCGAATACATTGTTATCGTAAAACGCTGTTTCTTAAACTTCCCTTGATCTAATGTAGTATACTCAAAGGTATATAATATAAGTACTTATTTAAAGAAAATACAATGAATTTTCATTCTCAATTTATATGAAAATTTCAGATAAAATGAAATTATACTAGATATTTATTGGTAGTTTCTCCGTTTTTTTTTTTTTTTTTTTTTTTTTTTTTTACATTTAATAAAATGTTTTATTTTTAATGAAGCAAGTATTTGATTATGTAAGAGTTTAATGTAAAAATATAAATATATATATCGTTGCCTAACAACCCCATACTGAAATCAAGTTCTCAGAATAACAAGCTCAACCCGACAAACTGAACTAGACTATTACACGGTTTAACTGAAATCCAAAATATGAACTGTAGACTTTTAAATAGCGGTAGTTTTACATTCAAGTTTATCGGTTATTACTGTTTTCTTAAAAGTACACTTGATACGCAATAAAGAACGGTCTTTATTAGTCACATTTATTGATTTCTTTAGAGAAGAAACTTCCTTATATTTTTTCCTCTTTTAAAGTGTGATCAAGTACTAATACATTGTTATCGTAAAACGCGGTTTCTTAAATTCCATTGATCCAATGAAATATACTCAAGGTATATATATACACTGCTCAAAACAATTAAAGGATATTGAAGTTTTAGGTGGATTTTGTATCTGGGAAATTTTTTAGCTGATTGATACATGGTCGACAGACATAGTAGGTTATATGAGAATAAATTACACATGCTTGGCAGAAAAAATGCATTTTATTGCGCATTTGTGTACAAAAGGAAAAAAACACAATTCGTGCATATGAGAAAAAAAAAAAGAATGAAAAAAAGTGTTTTCTTCAAAGAAAATCATTTTCAGTAGGGGGCATGGTTTCCACGGGCGGCCAGCAACGTTGAACACCTTTGAGGCATGGTCTCAATGAGGCTATTAATGACGAGTTGTGGTATTCTGCCCCACTCTTCCAGAAGAGCTCTTTCCAGTTCTTGGAGAGTTTGTGGGGGTTGTTGGAAGCCAGAAACTCGTCTTCCTAGAGCGTCCCAAACGTGCTCGATTGGATTCATGTCTGGAGAACACGTAGGCCATTCCATTCGAATGATTCCTTCCTCGAAAAGGAAATCCTCCACCAGGTTTGCACGATGTGGCCCGCAGTTATCGTCCATAAAAATGAAGTTATCTCCGATTGCTGCAGCGTAAGGGACTACAATAGGTCTGAAGATCCCATCCCTATATCGGCGACCAGTCAGAGCTGCATCTCGAATGATGTAGAGGTCAGTGTGCCCGTCAATGGAGATGCCACCATACACCAACAATCCTCCGCCGCCAAATCTGAAACTTTCATGCACGAACGCAGGATTTTTCCTACTGCCACAGTCCTTCCAGATGAAAATACGCCTATTATCCGGATGCACAGAAAAACTCGTCAAAAAACAGAATATTGCTCTATTCATTTCTCCTCCATTTGACATGCTCGGTTGCCCACTCCCTGCGGTCGCGACGATGCCTTGATGTTAATCTAACACATACCATCAGTCGGCGAGCATACAGACCTACAGCATGGAGCCGGTTTCGGACAGTCTGAGTTGAAATTGTGGTGCCTGTAGCCGAGCGAAGGTGTTGTTGGAGAAGAGTAACGTTCATGTTTCGGTGTCTCCGAGCTGTTAACGCTAAATACCGATCTTCATTGGGCGTTGTTGCCCGTCTACGACATTGCCCTGGTCTTCGGCCTGCACATCCACTCTCCAGAAAACGGTTTCAGTTCCTGGAAATGACACTTTGTGACACTCCAATGGCTCGCGCTACTTCGGCTTGAGTTTGGCCCCCTTCAAACCTACCAACAATTCTCCAAGCTTCTGAATTTGTCAAATGACTTCGCTGAGACATCGTACTCTCATCGAAACAAAGCAATCACTGAATGCCGATCATCCTTGTCTTCATTCTCTTTTATCCAGTTAAAAGTTAAATTTCGTTCGCTGCCGCTGAAGCGACGTTTTTGACGTCGAACTCAAAATTTGCATACTCCACAGTTTGAAAACCAGAAAAATTTGCATTTGGGATTCTCTTCTTCTATTTTCGGCAAAAAAAATTTCGTTTATATCCTTATTTTATATAAAACTTCAAATATCCTTTAATTGTTTTGAGCAGTGTATTATAAGCACTTATTGATTTTTTTTTAACATTTAATAAAATGTTTCATTTTTAATAAAGCAAGTATGTTATTACTTAAGTGTATAATGTAAAAAGATAAAAAAGGGGTATTTTCGCCTAACAACCCCATACTTAAGTCAAGATACCAGAGTAATAAGCTCTTCCTGAGAAATTGAACTAGAGTGTAAAACGGATTAAGTGAAATCCAAAAGAAGAAGTGTAGACTTTTAAAAAAAGGTACCTTTACTTTCATGATTTATAGGTCATTTTTCCTTTCTGTAAAGTACACGTGACACACAATGAAGTAGGTTCTTCATTATTCGCCTTTATTGATTTCTTTAAAGAAGAAAATCTCCCTATATCGTTTCCTTTCTTAACCCTTTAAGGGGCAAGCAATAATGTGTCTGTAATATTGAATTCTCACCGGAAAAATCAAAAAATTTTATTTTAAAATAAGAAAAGGCAATTTTTCAGCATTTTGTCGCCAAAGTTCAAACTAAAAAATTTCGTTAAAAGTTTCTGGTGAGAATCTTGTTCAAATTAGGTGGTATAAAATATATACCACCGCCCCTCAAAGGGTTAAAGTGTGATGAGGTGCGAATACAATGTTATAGTAAAACGCTATTTCTTAAAATCCCCTTGATCCAATGAAATATACTCAAAGGTATAAATCATAAGTACTTATTGAAACAAGATACAAAGAATTTTCCGTCCCAATTTATATGAAATTTTAAGAATGAATGAAATATATTAGATATTTATTTATAGCTTCTCTGTTCATTTTTTTTGTTTAACATTTAATAAAATTAGAATAACAAATTTCTGCTATAAATAAGTCACAAGTGAATTTAACATTTTAAAAATAATAAATCGTACATTTTTAATTTATTAATTTAAAATTAATGTATGTTTCTTTCAATCATTTGAAATGTGAGTACCATAATTCAAACTTTTAAAAATATTGTTAATTTAAAACACAGAGTAAAATTATAGTGAAAAATAAAATTCGCTTTTAGTACTATTTAATAACTATCCGTTACTTTTAAAGTGATATTTAAATCCATGTAATGGGTTTTTAATCATACTTTCCATTAAAATGTTCTAAATGAAGAAGATTTATAAAACGCAGATATTACTGATTTACAGCTACATTTTGTACAATTTGTGGAAAAAATATGGTTGGCAACACAAAATTCATTATTTAATCGTATATATCGATTTTTTTAATAATTATTTATTATTATAAACACGTATTTGAAAACAGTTTGTTGATGCCAAAATAAAGTGCGTATTTGATACGATTTAATAATTACTCATCACTTCTGAAGACATTTTTAAAAATAGAGTAATGTCTTCATAATATTTTCTATAAAAATATTTTAAATCAAGAAGATTAAATAAACATCATCATTACTAATTTACAAATACTTTTTGGTAAAGTTACAAGAAACTGCATACACTTGATAATACATACATATATATTTAAAATTAATAACTTTAAAAAGGTACGATTTAAAATTTAAAAAATCTTAAATTCAATTGTGACTTTTTTATAGCAGAAATTTGTTGATCTACATTTTATTAAATGTTAAACAAAAACAAAACTTGAACAGTGAAGTTGAAATAAATATCTAATGTATTTCATTATATCTGAAAATTTTATATAAATTGATGGTGAAAATTCTTTGTATCCTGTTTCAATAAATGCTTATAATATATACCTTTGAGTACATTTCATTGGATCAAAAGAATTTTAAGAAATAGCGTTTTACGATAGCATTGTATTCGCACCTGATCACACTTTAAGAAAGGGAAAGATATAGCGAGCTGTACTTCTTTAAAGAAATCAATATAAGTGAATAATGAAGAACCTACTTTATTGCGTATCAAGTGTACATTAAAGAAAAGAAAAATTACCAATAATCTTGAAAATAGAGGTACCTTTTTTTAAAAAAGTCTACACTTCATCATTTCGATTTCAGTTAATCCGTTTTACAGTCTAGTTCAATTTCTCAAGAAGAGCTTATTACTCAGAGATCTTGACTTAAGTATGGGGTTGTTAGGCGACGATACCTTTTTTTTTACACTTTTACATTATACTTTTACATATTCACATACTTGCTTTAATAAAATTGAAACATTTTATTAAATGTTAAAAGAAAAATAAAAACAGAGAAACTACAAATAAATATCTAATATATTTCATTTTATTTTGAAATTTTCATATAAATTGAGAATAAAATTCTTTGTAATTCTTTGTAATCCTGTTATATTTTCGTTATTGCTAAATTGTCATCCATATATTGAAATAGCTCGATTTTGATTCGAAGATTATACTGAATCCGAAGACAAGATTGAGATTTTTGCGTTAATGCAAAAGTTCTGTAGTATTTTAAGATCTAATTTTAATACGTTTAATGCGAGTATAAAAGGTATTAAATTCAAGCATTAAATAGCGACAGATCCTTTACATGAACTCAATATATAAGAAAGCATTTGGGTATAAGTTAAAGTTTTCCAGTGGACACCAAGTATGGAAATGTGTTTGCGAAAGACTCTTTTTTTTTCAAAAAGCAATAATATTTTGAGCAGATATAAAAATCTATAACTGGATACAAATCAATTTGTTGCATTTAAATGCTTTGAAAATTATTTGACATAATTTCTTTGTCGAATCATTTCTCTTATTATCGGAAATTCTTATATTTCTAACAGGTATGTAAAAGTTTCTGAAAAAGAAATTATTTTCAACAAAAAATGTAATAATTTAGTTCTTTATTTTTGTTATATTTGACACTTATAACGCTATAAATAGAACTATTATATTATAGTGCTTATATGTTTTGAAAATTATTTGACATTATTTCTTTGTCAAATCATTTCTCTTATTATAGAAAATTCTTTTATTTCTAACAGGTATGTAAAAGTTTATGAAAAAGAATTAAGAAAGAAGAAAATTACTACTTTTTTTCAATAAAAAAGTAATAATTTTACTCTTTATTTTTTTTATATTTGACACCTAGACGCTATAATAAATAGAAATAATATATTCTCAGTTCTAAATACAGGGTTGTTAGTTATTAAGTTGTAGTTAGTTGTTAGTCAGGTATTCCGAACCCACTAGCGAGTAAAATTTTGGTCAAAACATAACCAAATTTGATAAGCATACAGAGTAGACCATAAGATTTCGAATTATTAAAAAAAAATTAAAATAAAAAGTTTTAAAAATCGTCACTAGGGGCAATTTTAGCGTTGTTTACCGCGTAAAATGCATTAATATGCATAAAATAAGTTATGTATAGCAATCATGAGTATAAAAGGAAAGGCTGGGAGAGTTCTCATCATTATCAACTCTCACCATACTTTACTAGTCAAGTTGTGTTATCAGCAGAACAAGAACTGCAATGATGCTCGTCCTGAATTTCACCGATTACAGAATTTGCCAAAAAAACCAATGAGCATAACAAATTTATAAAAGATGATTCATCGATTTGAAACTATGCAGCAACAAGGCCTAGGACGCAAAGTGACTGGTCAATAACAATTTGACGAAGTTGTAACTGCTATTGTTGAACAAGAGATAAAAAATGTGCAGGTACCATCAGCACTCGGGCAGTATTCCAGCAGTATAAAATTGACCTGTACTGTATTTTTTAACATTTAATCATTCAACATTTACACTAATACACTTTTAATGCGCCAAAATTGCTGATTTTATGCAAATTAAATGCATTTTATTCGCATTTTAGCTAAAATTGCCCCTAGTGGAGATTTTTTAAACTTTTTTTTTATTTTTTATTTTTTTATTTTTATTATTTTTTTTAAGAATTCGGAATCTCATGGTCTACTGTGTATGCTGATCAAATTTGGTTATGTTTCGCCCAAAACTTTACTCGCTAGAGGGCTCTGAACACCTGACGTTAATAACTAACCTCCCTGTATAAATTTTGAAAACAAATGAATATTTATAAGTAAAAATGAATGCTAATCTCAGTAATTTTACTTTAAAAAATAATCTTATCATTAATTGAAAGTATTTGAATTTGCTGACAATTATAAAATTAAAAAATTAACTTCAAATGGACATTGATTTATTTACAAATCGAAGAAAAAAGATTTTATGGTGAGATACTGGGTTTTATAGGGCTAGAAAATTTTAAAGTTCCATTTATTTTAACTTTATTTTCAATTTATTTATATGATACGATATATTTGTTTTGAACCTAGTTAAAACATTTTCACTATCTTCCAACAGATGCATCACTCAAGAATAACACTTAAAAATTACAATTTCAATAAAAGTCTGAAACATCTATTTTGTAAGGGAAAAATTAAACTATTAAAACAAAATAACAAAACTTTGTACTGCATTTTAAAATTACATAAGAAACGAAATATAACAAATTTCTGAAATGTTGTTAACAGAAATATGTTTCAAAGTTTCTACAACTCCATCATCAGTGCACTTTTAAATAAATATAGTTTAAAAAAAACTAAAAAACACGCTTTTTAAGTATATCAAACTAAAAATGAAAAAAAAATCGTACTATAAGCTGAAAACGGAAATAGATGAAAAATACTATATTACTATAAAATCATTGTTACTATAGAAATCAATTTATAAGCAATAAATAAAATTATCGTGGAAAAAAAGCGTGGAGTGCTCCATCTACCATGCTCCATCTATCAGTTCTTAAGAAGCACCCCACGCTTTTTTTACACGATAATTTTATTTATTGCTTATTAATTGAGTTCTATAATAAGAATGATTTTATAGTAATATAGTACTTTTCATCTATTTTCGTTTTCAGCTTATAGTACGAATTATTTTTCACTTTTTAGTTTGATATACTTAAAAAGCGTGTTTTTTAGTTTTTTAAACTATATTTATTTTTTACTTTTTAGCTTGATTACTTTAAAAGCGTGGTTTTTAGTTTTTTAAACTATATTTATATTTAATACAAAAACCAAATTAATCGAGTGGATAGTTTTTGAGTAATTGGTGAACATACATAAAAAAAAAAATACATACGCGTCGAACTGATAACTTCCTCTTCCTTTTCTGAAATCGGTTAAAAATAAAAATTGTAATGCGGATTTTTTTTTTATTTTTAAATAAATGTAAATAATGTCAGGAGTAAGGTTCGAACTCAGAATCTCTTTCGAAAAACAGAGCTTCAATCCGGCGCCTTAGACCGCTCGGCCATGCTGTCTACACTCCATTCAGTGAACGTATTCAACACTTTTAATTAGCGAAAATTCACTAATTTTATTAGTTTTTGCCTAATTATTAAAAAAGTACTGAACCAATTTCGATGAAATTCAAGTGGTACCAATTCGAGAGCACTGTCTTTCATTTAACACCAAAAACAAGTTAATCGGTTGCATGGTTTCGGAGTAATCGGTGAACATACATAAAATAAGGAGAGTTACACACGCACAAACTCACAAACATACAGGTGGAGTTAATAAAAGCGTGGTAAAAAGAGAGCATAATAAGCATTGAATCTTAAAACCAAAATCAAAGTTACGAAGCTTGAATCAATTAAGTGAACTAAATAATTTCACTTCTCAGCTTATTCTTATGCATGTGTATGATAGAGCTGTCGTAGGAAAATAAGAAAACGTAATTAAAACCATTTGACATGAAGTTATAAATACATGAAGTAAAATTTGAGGATAATATGAAACAGTCTAAAGGAAGTTTAATGTGTGCAAGATAAAGACTCCTTAATTAATTAGTCGTTTGGCTCCACCCTAATACTCACTCATCATGGATATGCATAATATAAAATATGAAAATAAAACATGTGTAAACTATTTATAAAATGCATCGTCATTCCAAAATAAAATTTAAATATGCATTTAAATATTTTTAACACATATTAATGATTTATTAATAAATTACAGATGAAACAATTTCAACAAATCATGTAAAATGCCAAACTACTCTAGTAGTACCGAATTCTGTAAAAGAAACACCCGTATAACTCCAAAAATAATAATAATATTAATTAAGAATTTACTGCGTAGAAATGAGCATCTCATATCCAATTGAAATATATCTTTGAATTAAAATCCGAATAAAATACTACGGGGTAATGAAAAATCAAACAAAGCAAAATATAAGATCACAAATATCTAGGAACTAATTATCTGATCAACTTCTTTTTTATGAAAAATTTTTATTATTTTATTGTCTATTACATTCACTTCTTTAGATACAAAAATGTCAGAACGAATATATCGAGAGTTCTAAAAAAATAGTTCCGGGTAATCAAGGTTCCTGACTTAAAATAGGCTTCTTTCATTTATTACATGCTAAGTACACAACAAATTCACGTTTCTATCTCTATTTGTTTGGGTTTACTTAAACACACAGAGACAGACAGAAAGACAGACAGCAATTTGTTTTCTAAAAATACGTTTTTCGGAAACTTCAATGTCTAACGTGTGTAAAAAAGTTTTTTTTTTTTTTTTTTTTTTTTTTTTTTTTTTTTTTTTTTTTTTTTTAATGATTTTAATATTTACCCTACACTACGTATGGCAGGCAGGTAAGTAAAAAATTAAACATTTTCTTTCTACAAAAATAATCTTATTTTTTCGCAAATACTGGCAAAAATGGCCGTTCTATAATCTATTAAAGAAAAATTCATTAATATTCGATTTTTGAAAAGGAATGGAGTTATCTAATTTTTTTTTTAAGTCAACATTCTATACGAATTTTGCATTGATATTCTAAAACTATTCATTATGGAAATTTGATTTGCGACACTCTTTGTAAATACAAAACTCTTGATGAAGGTTTTTCATGGCAAAACCCGTTTAAAACATATCTTGTTTCAACATTTTTATTTATCTTCTTAAAAGGGAATCTAAAATGAAAAACTGTGAATAACTCATTTTATCTTTGAACCTTATGCACTAAGATTATTTCCTTTCATTTATCTTTGAGACCTTATATAAGGAAAGTTTATTTTCGTAATAATGCAAAGTTTCAAGATATTTTAACGATTTTTTTGTTGTTGTTTGATAAATAAAAATACATTTTAATGAATCTTGAATTTATTTTTAAAATAAAAGTTAAGTTTGTATTAAAAGTATTTCAACAAAAACAGTTAATGTTCTTACTGTTGAAAATGTTTTAAAAATGCTATGATTTAAAATCTTTAATCATAGTTTTGTATTTAAAACACACACTATAAACACGCGAAAGAAAATGAAATGATAGTATGTAACAGTACAAGGAAAGTTTGTTGTAGGCAAGATAAACACTCTTTAGTGAAAAAGTGGTTTTTAAATCAAATACTATATACATAGAAAATACAGATTTTTTTTCCTAAAAAAATAACATTATTTTTTTGTAAATTTTGACGAAAACGACCATTATATATTCTATTCAAAAAAAAAAAAAAAAAAAAAAAAAAAAAAAAAAAAAATCTTTAATTTTTTTATTTTTTTATTTAATTAAACTATTTATTTTTATTTTTATTTAAATCAACATTTTAAATATATTGTGCATTAGTATTTTAAAACTATTCATTATGGAAATTTGATTTGCGACACTATATATACAAAACTCTTGATGAAGTCTTTTAAGTTCAAAATCCATTTAAAATATATCTTATTTTATCATTTTTATTTATATTTTTAAAAATGTATCTTAAAAACAGTGAATAATTAATTTTATCTGTGAACCTTCTGCATTAAGATCCTTTCCTTTCATTTTATCTTTAAGACCTTATGTAACAAAAAATCTTTTTCGTAATAATGCAAACTCTCAAAAAGATTTAACGAAAGATGTTTTTTTTTTCTTTTTGTTAAATAAATAAAAATAAGTTTTAAGAAATCTTGTAATTTTTTTTTAATATAAAAGTTTTGTTCATACATTTTTTTTTTTCAAAAATAGTAGTTAATGATCTTAGTGTTGATATTGCTTTGAAACTGGTATGATTTAAATTCTTTAATCATATTTTATATAAATCAAATGTTATATAGGTAGAAAATACACATTTTTCTTCTACAACATCAATTTTAGTTTTTTTTAAATATTGAAAAAAATGACCGTTTCACAATCTATTCAAAAAATTTCAATTAGTATTTAAATTTTGAAAATGAATAAATTTATCTAATTTTCTTTTTATTTAAGTCAAAATTTTATGCACGTTCTGTATTCTAAGTTTTCTGCATTGTAAAACTATTCATTGCGGAAATTTGAATATCGACACAGCTTGTAAAAAAAAAAAAAAAAACTCTTGATGAAGCATTTCCATTTCAAAATCCATTTGATATATATTTTATTTCGATATTTTTATTTATATTCTTAAAAAGATATATTAATTGAAAATACTATGAATAATTAATTTTATCTGCGATCCTTATGCACAAAGATTATTTCTTTCATTTATCTTTGAGACTTTATAAATTAAAAATATTTTTCGTAATAATGCTAGCTTTCAATATGATTTAATGAAAATTTTGTATTATCGATATTTTTGTTTAATAAACAAAAATCGATTTTAATGATTCTTGATTTTTTTAAAAATAAAAGTTATATTTGTATTAAAAGTTTTTCGACAATAACAAATATTAATCTTAGAGCAGAAGATGTTTTGAATTTGATATGATTTAAAATGATTAATCTTGGTTTATGTAGTTAAAATAACCTTATTTAAAAAATATATATATTAAAAGTGAAGAATAGATGAAAAATTATAAAATATTACATGAATAGAAGATATACATTTTCATTCTACAAAAACAATATTACGTTTTTTAAAATACTGCCAAAAATGACCGTTATATAATCTATTCAAAAAAATTTTCATTGATATTCTCATTTTGAAAATGAAAGAACTTATCTCATTTTATTTTTATTTAAGTCAACATTCTGTACCTATTCTGCATTAATATTCTAAAACTATTCATTATGGTAATTTGATTTGCGACACAGTTTGTATACTCAAAACTCTTGACGAAGTCTTTTCATTTCAAAATCTATTTAAAATATATCTTGTTTCAACATTTTTATTTATCTTTTTAAAAGGGTATCTTAAATGGAAAACTTTGAATAATTAATTTTATCTGGGAGTTTTATCAACTAAGATTATTTTCACTTATTTATTTCTGAGATCTTACACAATAAAAATTATTTTTCATAAAAATATTAATGAATCTAGAATTTTCTTCAAAAATATAAGTTTTTTCGCAGTAAAATTATTTCAAAAATAATAATTAATGATCTTAGTGTTAAAATTGCAACGCAATTGATATTATTTATATTCTTTAATCATGTTTTATGTAATCGTGTTTTATGTAAATCAAATATTATAAAGACAGAAAATACAATTTTTTTCTAAAACAAAATTAATCTAATTTTTATGAAAACATTGGCAAAAATGACTGATACATAATCAACTATTTTTTTCATTAATATTCAAATTTCGAAAATGAATAAAGTTATGTAATTTTCATTTTATTTGAGTCAACATTCTATACACATTTTGCATTGATATTGTAAAACTATTCATTAGGAAAATTTTATTTGAGACGCTCTTTGTGTACTGAAAATTCTTGATAAACATGTTTCATTTTAAAATCCATTTAAAATATATCTTGTTTAGACATTTATTTTTATCTTCTTAAAAGGGTATCTTAAATGAAAAACTGTGAATAATTAATTTTATCTGGGGACACTGTGCAGTAAGATTCTTTCCTTTCATTTGTCTTTGAGAACTTATGTAAGGAACATTAATTTTCGTAATATTGTAATCTCTCAAAATATTTTAACGGTTTCTTTTGTTGTTGTTGTTGTTTGATAAAATAAAAATAGATTTTAATGAATCTTGAATTTACTTTTAAAATAAAAAATAACTTTGTATTAAAAGTATTTAACCATAACAGTTAATGTTGTTAGTGTTGAAAATGCTATAAAACTGCTATGATTAAATTTTTTTAATCATAGTTTTGTATTTAAATCACACATTATAAACACATTAAACAAAATGAAATGACAGTATGTAACTGTATAAAGAAAGCTTATCGTAGGCAAGATAATGACTCAGTAAAAAACTGATTTTTAAATCAAATATTATATAGATAGAAAATACAGATTTTTATCCTAGTTTTTTTTTTTTTTTTTTTTTATTTTATTTTATTTTTTTTTTTTTGTAATTATTGGCAAACACGACCGTTTTAGATTCTATTCAAAACATTTTCTTTAATATTCGAATTTTGCAAGTGAATTAATTAATTTAATTTTCTTTTTAATTAAGTCAACATTTTATACATATTTTGCATTAATACTTTAAAACTATTCCTTATGGAAATTTGATTTTCGACACTGTCTATACAAACCTCTTGATAAAATCTTTTTTTTAATCTATTTAAAATATATCTTGTTTCGACATTTTTATTTATCTTCTTAAAAGGGTATCTTAAATGAAAATTTGTGAATAATTAATTTTATCTCAGAACATTATGTACTAAGATTCCTTCCTTTCATCTCACTTTGAGAAACTGTGTAATAAAAATTCTTTTTCGTAATATTGCAAGCTCTCAAAAAATTTAACGATTTTTCTTTTTGTTAATTAAATAAAAATACATTTTAATGAATCTTGAATATTTTCTTAAAATAAAACTTATAATAATTTTAAAGAATTCAAAAATAATATTTAATCATCTTAGAATTAAAAATCTTTTGGAGCTGATGCGATTTAAATTTTATATTAATATTTCATGAATATAAAACTTCTATATTATAAATCGGTTCCATACCAGGAATCGATTAAATATGAAATCGATTATATATTTAATGTGACGATAGACTAAGATGTGTTACCAAGAGCTTGTATATACAGCATGAGATGCTTATATAAAAATCAGAAGTTTACAAATACTTTAAACACACCACTAGTATTGCAAAATTAAATACTTTAAAGATACTTGGAACTGATACGACTTAAATTTTATTTTAATGTTTCACCAATTAAATCAAAAATAAGTATTAATCATCTTATTAGATACTCACATGGAAATGAGAAGCTTAAAAATATATTAAAAATCCTACTAAAAGTATTAGATTAATTTATGATACGATTATTTAATCGGTAAATTAATTATAACAGATTGAAATTTGTCATGTGGGTGAAAAATATCCGGGGAAAGATTCGAACCAGTGATGTATTCTCTGAAACCGCCAATGCTATTCCAAATGAGCCATCCCGGACGAACACTGGAGGACTAATTCACCCCAAAAAATCCTTAACAAACTGGTCTCATACTTTTGAATCATCTCAAGAGAATAATTCGGTGCGTAATATATGGACCTGCTGTAAACGCTGCATACGAAATTATATTAGAATAAATTATAACATCATTAGACAAATGGTTAATTATTTATAACAGATGTAAACTTTCTAAGTGGGTGAAAAACATCTGAGCTAAGGATAGAACTAGGGATGCAAATTCTCAATTCATTTGCAAAAGATGTAAATTCTCTTCCAAATGAGCCATCCATGACGAACACTGTAGAACTAATTCATCCAAAAATAACCTTTCACACAATCTGGTCAGGCACTTTAGGATCAGCTCAACAGTATAAATCGAATGTTAATATATCGAATTGCAGAAAATGCTGCATAGGAAATTTCATTAGATTAACTTATGACACGATTATTCAATAAATTCTCACTTTGTAAATATTTGATACACGTTTTATTTAAAAATTCTAAAGTATTTATGCTTCAGTTATCAAAATTCCATTTTCTTGTAATAGTTGCATAATCCCGATTTCTTGATAATGACTTTTTTTTAATCCATTCAAGGAACCTTTTGTTTCAAAACTCCTATTTATCGTTCATAAAAACTGTCATTAATGAAAAACCGAGAAATAATCGTTTCGTCTGATATGTATATAAAATTAAAACTCTCATTATTTTATTTATCTTTCTCAGATTACTTAAAAATTTATTATTTCTTAGTAATTATATTCATCATAAATTGTTTTGAAGATATGTATCACTTATTCACTTATTTGTTTTGTGTATATAAACGCATGTATATTAATAATTATTGAAATAATTCTTGGCTGTTAAAATGAAAAAAAAATTATACAAAGAAATTGAGAAATACAAAAACCTTTATTTTAGATCAAATGTGTTATAATAAGTATACATTATGTTGTTTAAAAGTTTTTTTTTTATTCATTGAAAATTAGATTATAAGGCTAGTCTTTATTAAAAAAAATACGGTAAAACTGTTATTGGTATAGAAAATTACAATAATGCTATAATGTGTATAGAAAGTTTAAAATATATGTTTGTTAATGTAAATGTTTTGATCCGGAATGAGTAAACAAAGTTACCAAATCCGTCTCATAAAAATTTATTTATAATATACAAACGGAAAATTAACATTCCATGATGATGTAAACAAAACAGTTCACACACCAAACTTTGCAGTGTGTCACAAAACATTTAAAGGCGACTGAATAAAACATGTAGAGGTTGGCCAAATTATTAGTTACACTATGATTTTTCTTATTGACAATCTTTTTAATCTTGGTTTTTGTTTTTGTACTGATAGTACTGAAAGGAGACCTTTAACGCGTTTTATAAACTAGTAAGGGTCTCTTAATGTAGAGGGTGATTATAATTAAAGTCCTAGAATCAAAACGCTCGAAAAAGCGAACCACTCGTTAGAATGGCGTCAAAATTTAACAGCACAAGAGGGGAAAGTACATGAAACAAAAAAAGAGTTCCGAATTCGAGTGACAGATGGCGCTGTAAGCGTCAGTATATGTAAATTAAAATACCTGGCATGCGCACGACAATTCCAGGTGTTATAAAAGCGTTGTGTAAACGGCGTTTCCTCATTTCGCTTCTCAGACGTTGGCCATGAGTGCCTCAATGAAAGATCGTGCTCTGCTTGTAAAGCTTTATTACAAGAACGGTGATTCTGCACCAGTAGCTCTGCAGAAGTTCAGGACTCTCAAGGGTATGAAAAAAGGCGCTGAACCGATGACTGTCAGAGGTCTGGTGAAAATGATGCAAAAATTCGAAAATACAGGTTCGTTTGATGTGCAGTCTGGTAGAGGAAGGAGAAGATGTGATTCGGCGGTAGTTGAAGAAGTGGCCACAGCAGTTCAGGAAGAGTCTAGCGGTGGTGAGCAACCATGCAGTGCACGGAGAATTGCCCGAACATTGAACAGGCCTGTGAGCACGGTACATAACAGTTTACGAAACATCCTGCAATGCTATCCGTATAAAATTTGCCGTGTGCAGGTGTTGTTCCCTAGCCCTTGTAAAATTTCAAATAGATTATATGAAAGAATTGGATATTTTGAGACTATCTAAAGCGAAATACCTAAATTTACAAAGTATAATTATTACAAATTCTCAGGATTTTCAGAAGAGCATAGATGACTTGCAAGAACAGGCCTTAAATCTTTTGGACGGTATTCAAAATGACAGTCTAACGAAAGAAAAACGCTTAGAGGATTTGATTACAAAGACTGTGGAATATTCTCTTGCAAATCTGCACTTAGGCTCAGATTCAGATAATGCGTCAAACAGTCATAAAAACATTCCACCTGCCAAAGCTACTTCCCAAACGAAGAAAGTGGTCTTAATCCCAAACAAAGATGTCAGGGTCGATGACATCTCAAGAAGTCTTAGAGAAAAGGCAAGAGAACTCGCAGATTTCCGTGAACTATCGTCCCTAAGAAGAACAAAAAATAATAATGTAGAAATAAAGTCCATCCCTCCTAACCTCGAAAAATTAACGGCAATTATTGAATCCTCGGATTTAAAAAAGAAGGTACAGGTTATTGACCCAGAAGCAAGACAAATGAAAATTCTACTGCTAAGAATTCCCTCGGACATTACCGCAGACGAGCTTTTGAGTGAACTATCTTCACGCAGCTATTTTGCAAACAACTTCGAAGTACTGAAACCCATAGAAGTCAAAAATAAAGATCAAAAGAACTGGTTAATCCAGGGCACTGCACTTGATTGTAGAAGATTTTTAAAATCGAAAAGACTCAAGATCTTCACAGAAAGTATCGGGGTTTTTCACTTCATAAGAATCATTAGGTTCACAAACTGCAAGCACTAGATCATCACGCTAAAAGCCATTGTAAATGGACAGCAGAATGCGGTAATTGCGGCAGAAACCATCACTCATCGGAATGCAAGGCTGAAAATGATATCAAATTAGCTTGCATAAACAGTATTAGAAGTAAAAAGAAAACTGTGGACCATAGAGCTTGGGATCCAAAATGCCTAACTTATCAACAAATTAAGCAAGACAAGTTATACAATTATTATAAGCCATCTTCTCAATTTTTTATCTCTGGAGAAACACAAGTAAAAGAACAATACAATCACTCCTCCAGTGCACAAGTATCAAATACTAAATTCCGTCCTAGAATTAAGGATTTGACACAAGATCACTTAATTGATGAAGTTAGGATAGTTAGATTTAATACTAACAAAAGTCAAGAAGTTAACAGAGATGCATTAGAAAATTCATCAAGTGGAAAATTATTTTTAAATAGCAATATTAGAAGAAGAAAGTCAAACCAGGAGACTATGGCTCCACGGTACCGATAAAGGTGCATTTGGCATCAGTTCTCCTTTAAAACAAATACAATTCGCACAAATTAACCTACAGAAAATAAGATCAGCAACGGTCTCTCTGTTTGCAAATTTATTGGACTTAAACTACACAGTAGCCTGTATTCAAGATTATGCACTCACAAACGATAGACCACATAGGCTGCCTCATTACCCTGCTATTCCTCTATTAACAAAAACTGTGCTATAGTCATCTTAGATACATCCACACAACACATTCAATCTCAACAAAACAATAATTCGGTTTTTGTGAATTTACTAACCACAGAAGGGCACATCACAATAGGTTCCCAATACTCAGCTCCCTCCAGTAATCTAAAAGAAGATCTATCCGATTGGGAATACAGAAAAGGTCTATCAAGAAAATTACTAATGTTGGGAGACTAGAATGCACACAGTAAACTTTGGGGGTATGCAGAAGACGACGACAGAGGCTCTCATTTAATAAATCATATGAGCAGTCAAAAAATAATAGTAGTAAATGATCCCTATTGTAAACCCACCTTCCAGTCAAAAGATAAAAAGGGCTGGCCAGACGTAACTTTATCATCCTTTGACTTGTTCAAATACATCGAAAGATGGGAAGTTAGTGAGGATCTACGTAGATTATGGTGATCATAGACTAGTCACTACGTCACTGGCACTAGAAATACCACAGCTTCCCAAAAGAAGATATAGAACAAAAGGGGTAGGCTTCAAAAAATTCAACAAAGAATTAAACAAGCACTGAAAGATAAAAATATAAATTTTGAAAATATAACATCATCTGATGAATTTGAATATGAATACGCGAGATTTATCTCACTTCTAAAGTACAGCTCATATTCAAAATATTAGAATAATTGAGAAAAAGTAATAAGAAAAAATTATTTGTCATTTATTTATTTTTTATACTAAGTAAATGCAATTAAATTTCTTATAAATTAAATCTGGAATGTTTAGATAAGATTTTAACATTTATAAAATATAAAATACAGCACAATAAATTAGGTATACAGCTTCCTTAAACACACCAGAATATTAGAATAAAATTTAGATTGGTTCAAAATATTAGAATATTTTATTTTACACAACAATATTACCTTATGAATATGAAGTAAATGGTAGTTAATATTTTGTAGCATCCCCTTTAGCTTTCATAACAGCGTACAATCGATCTTGCATACTATATACAAGGTGTTTACAAACATTTCTATCAATATTAGCCCAAATAGACTTTATACGTGCCACTAACTCAGTTTTACTTGAAGGAGGATTTTCTTGAAGTTTTTTCTTCAATATACACCATAAGTTTTCGATGGGATTAAGATCTGGTGAATTTGGTGGCCAAGGAAGTACCTTAATGTTGCGTTGGCGGAACCAATTCTTAGTTGACACCGAGGTATGCGGGGACGCTAAATCTTGTTGAAAGATGAAATCATCTTCAAATAAATCTTCTGATGATGGAATCATGTAATATTCTAGAATTTCTTGATATATCAGAGAGTTAACCTTTTCGTAGACGATGCATAACTTTCCAGGTCCTTCTGCACTCATACAACCCCAAACCATGAAACTAGCAGCAAATTTTACGGAACGTTTAAGGCATTCTTTATCAAATGCTTCTTGCTTCATTCTCCAAACTCGAATACCTTTATTACCATATGAAACACAAAACATACTTTCATCATTAAATAATATATTTTTCCAATCTTCATTGCTCCATAAACGTCTTGATTTACACCAATTCAATCTTATACGCTTTTGTCTTGCAGTCATGAGAGGTTTTGTTTTCGGTACACGAGATTCAAATTTAAATTTATGGAGACGTCTTAATGTTGTCGATGTAGAAACTTCAACTCCTTCTTCTTTCCATTTTCTGTGCAAGAATCGCACACTTTTAAAACGGTTTTTCTTAACTATACGCTTCAGTTTCCTGTCATCTCTAGCAGATGTTTTTGGTTTTCGGCCACCATTTCGGCGATTATTTTGAAATTTTCCAATTTTTGAATATTGTGTTAGTATTTTACTAACGCTCGATTGCGAACAATGTAAATAATTCGCTATAAAACATTGATTTTTACCGTGCCGATACAAATCAACCATACGAAGTTTAGTAGATTCAGGAATATCACTCACACGGCCCATTTTAAGACGAAAAAGAAACAAACTGCAAAAAAGAACACTGATTTTAAATAAAATAGTCTGAATTTAATCAATGATGCCACCAGTTAAGAATTGGTAATAATTAAAGGAGAATTAATGTGAAATATTCTAATATTTTGAACGACTTGAATAAATATTCTAATATTTTGACTTTTCAAAATAATTTTTTTTGCAATTAATCTTTTCAAAAATGATATTAAATTTAAGATAACAAGTAAGTTTAATCAACAATAAGTTCTTAATAAAAATATCGTTTGCATATTTTCATTAAAAGATATTAAATTACCAAACGATATTTTCAATTTCTAAAAAAAAGGTAATTATTCTAATATTTTGAATATAAGCTGTATATTTGTGACACATCTCTTAAAAAGAGGAAAAGCTCGTATAATCCCTCCATTTCTTGGTGGAGTAATGAACTGAGGAAGCAAAGAAATTTTGTCCGTGCTCTTCGAAGAAAAGCGTTCTTACAGGATGCTAAACCGGAAGTTTATGAATGATTCAAAAAAGAACGTGCTACGTATAGGAAGAAAATTCAAGAATCTAAGAAGAACACGTGGAAAAAATTCTGTGAAAAAACAAAGGATCCTTATGGAAAACTCGACTACAGCATTCCAGGACTTTTATAAACAAGAATCCTTTGCCCTCTCTTCCTTGGCTCAAGAAGTACAAACAAGACAAACACTATTTGAAGAGATAACCACTGAGATATTTGGTCCATCGGAAATCCCTCCGCCAAAAACTACAGAAGAAGATCACACAGCTCCTAAAATTTTACTAGAAGAAATTAAACATGCAATATACAGTTTCGATAAAAACAAAGCTCCAGGCTTGGATGAAATTGACCATATAATCATCAGAAACATTTTCAAGACAACACCAGAAGTATTCCAAAACATGTACACACCTTGTTAAACCTGAATTATTTCCCAGAGGACTGGAAAATTGGAGAGGAAGTTTACTGTCTTAAAAAAGGGAAACCTTCCAATTTGGCCTCTTCTTATCGTCCAATATCACTCTTATCGGTGCTTGGTAAAGTTTTTGAAAAAATCACTCTAAGAAGAATTAACTATCATCTGAAGGACTCGCAAAAACTTTTTCCATCCCAACATGGTTGCCTTGAGAACAAGTCCATCGAAACAGCGATACAGGATTTATTTTCGCATATAGATATTCTACAACAGGAAGACGTCTACATATCCTTGATTTCAATAGATTTTAAAAATGCATTTGATAGTCTCCCGTGGGACTAACAATAGAAATATTACAGTCCTTAGTGGAAGATACAGCGATTGGAAATCAAAATATACAACCTTACATTAATACAATAAATTTTAAGCTATTGCATAGCTTTTATCGCGGGCTTTGAGCGCGGTGACCGAATCAAAAAATTCCGTAACGCGAAAAATCCTAACACATCCGTAACGAAAAAACCTAACACTCGGCTAACGTCGTTTCCGTTCGGAAAACTTCGGGACGGTATTATTTCGGTAGACTTCGCCAGACATTGACGCGGTATTTTTCAGATATTAGGATATCAAGTATCAAACTTATGTTTCTTATGATCTAATTTTCATAGCACGGCCAAATTTTGTTTGGTAATTTATTATGAGACAGTGTTTATTTTGTTGGTCTTATTTATTTTGTTGACAGGAGACCCCCCCCCCCACCGTGAGGGTCGAAAAATTTAAAATGCTTATAACTCGCGATCTAACTTTCGTAGCGCAGCCAAACTTTGTTTGGTAATTTATTATGAGACATTGTTAATTTCTGGTGACAGGAGACACCCCACGGTGAGGGTCGAAAAATTTAAAATGCTTATAACTCGCGATCTAATTTTTGTAGCGCGGCCAGATTTTGTTTGGTAATTTATTATGAAACAGTGTTAATTTTTGGTGACAGGAGACCCCCACGGTGAGGGTATAAAAACTTAAAATGCTTATAACTCACGATCTAATTTTCGTAGCGCGGGCAAATTTTGTTTGGTAATTTAATATGAGACTGTTAATTTTTGGTGACAGGTGACCCCCCCCACGGTGAGGGTCGAAAAATTTAAACTGCTTATAACTCGCTATCTAATTTTGGTAGCGCGGCCAAATTTTGTTTAATTTATTATGAGACTGTTAATTTTTGGGGACATTTGATCCCCACGTTGAGGGTCGAGAAATTTAAAATGCTTATAACTCGCGATCCAATTTTCGTAGCGCGGGCAAATTTTGTTTGGTAATTTAATATGAGACTGTTAATTTTTGGTGACAGGAGCCCCCCACGGTGAGGGTCGAAAAATTTAAAATGCTTATAACTCGCGATCTAATTTTCGTAGCGCGGCCAAATTTTGTTTGGTAATTTAATATGAGACTATTAATTTTTGGTGACAGGAGACCCCCCACGGTGAGGGTCGAAAAATTTAAAATGCTTATACTCGCAATCTAATTTTCGTAGTGCGGCCAAATTTTGTTTGGTAATTTATTATGACACAGTGTTAATTTTTGGTGACAGGAGACCCCACACGCTGAGGATCGAAAAATTTAAAATGCTCATAACTCGCGATCTAATTTTCGTAGCGCGGCCAAATTTTGTTTGGTAATTTATTATGAGGCATTGTTAATTGTTGGTAACAGAAGAAATCCCACGGTGAGGGTCGAAAAATTTAAAATGCTTATAACTTGCGATCTAATTTTCGTAGCGCGGCCAAATTTTGTTTTAGTAATTTATTATGAGGCAGTGTTAATTTTTGGTGACAGAAGACCCCCACGGTGAGGGTCGAAAAATTTAAAATGCTTATAACTCTCGATCTAATTTTCGTAGCGCGGCCAAATTTTGTTTGGTAATTTATTATGAGACAGTGTTAATTTTTGGGGACATTAGACCCCCCACGGTGAGAGTCGAAAAATCTATAATGCTTATAACTCGCGATCTAATTTTCGTAGCGCGGCCAAATTTTGTTTGGTAATTTATTATGAGATATTGTTAATTTTTGGTGACGGGAGACCCCCATGGTGAGGGTCGAAAAATTTAAAATGCTTATAACTCGCGATCTAATTTTCGTAGCGGGGCCAAATTTCGTTTGGTAATTTTTTATGAGACAGTGTTAATTTTTGGTGACAGGAGACCCCCCCCCCACCGTGAGGGTAGAAAAATTTAAAATGCTTATAACTCGAGATCTAATTTTCGTAGCGCGACCAAATTTTGTTTGGTAATTTATTAAGCTATTGCATAGCTTTTATCGCGGGCTTTGAGCGCGGCGACCAAATCTAGGAATTCCGTAACGAGAAAAATTCCTAACACTCCGGCTAACGACGTTTCAGTTTGGCAAACTTCGGCACGGTATCCTTCGATAGACTTCAGCAGACATTGATGCGGTTTTTTTTGCATAAGTTGATAAAAAATGCTATGTAATAGCTTTACCGCGGCAGTCCCCGAGTGCCACACATATTTTTTATTTATTTATCAAATCGTAAATTTAAACCACACTGGCTGGCAAACAGCTATCATTGGCTAAACAGGGGTTGCCCACTGGGCTCTTGTTTAGGCCCCTTTCTTTGGAGGATATTTGTCCAACGACTTTTAAGGGAACTAAGGTTTAGGGGCGTAAGAGTTGTAGCCTTTGCCGATGATGTGCTATTAATCTTATCTGGCAAAACAAGAGCTAGAGGACTCCGGTAAAGAAGCCCTTAAAATAGTCAATGATTGGTCTATACAAAATAAAATTACAATATCATACGATAAATGTAAGTCCTTACACCTGAAAAAACCAAAATTTCTGAAAAGAGGTCCAATATTCAAAATAGACAACCACTCAATTAAATCAGGAAAATCTTTACTATATTTGGGTATAACCCTTGATCCAACGCTTTCATTTCTGCCGTACTTAAGAAACAAAAAATTGGAACTAAATCTCATAGCTCAAAATCTATTGAAATTCGCTTCCCATAAAGGAGGACTCTCCAGAATTATAATAAAAATATGGTATAAAACGATATTAGAGAAGAAAGTTACTTATGGAGCGGCAGTCTGGTATAACAGGCTGCAAAAGTCACACGGGCTAAGATTGTTATCATCAATACAGGCACAGGGACTGTTACATATTTCAGGAGCCTATAAAAAGTCCTCCACACTAGCTCTGTGTGTATTAACAGGCATTCCGCCATTACTCCTCGAAATGGAACGACTGACGGTAGCTGGAAGAGTGTTGAGATTGGGCTCCCCAATGTGCGACTTTCTTCTAGCCCTCTTTCAAGCAAAAGCTTCTTCCTCGTCTATCTGTCCATTTAAACCATATCTATACAAGTTAAACGTTGATCATTTTTCAAATGACACATCTCTCAATATTTACACTGATGGGTCAAAAAGCTCTGATGGAACGGGACTAGCCTCTGTTGCTGCTACGAGGATAAGTTAATTCATTCAGAATAATATAGTTTAAGAGAGGAAAACTCAGTATTTCAAGCCAAACTACTCGCAATTTTTAAAGCTTTAATGTGGTTTATCGCTTCAGATCACGCATGAGTAACGATCCATACAGATAGTCTCTCAGGACTTCTCGCCATCGAAGATCTATCTTCTAAAAATTCATTAGTTCAAGAAATTATTAAATTGTTAGAAGACTCCACAAAAGAAATTTTTCTGACATGGGTGAGGGGCCATACTGGTAATATCGGCAACGAATTGGCAGATGGCCTGGCAAAGTCAGCAACTTCTGATTTACAAGTAAAGGAGGATTTTTTTCCTTTTCCTCATTCCTACTTAAAACGACATCTGAAAGTAAAGTTGCTTACAAATTGGCAGAACATATGGCAATCCGATCACAGAGGTAGATTTACCTTTAAACTGTTACCCAAAGTCTCAACAGACTTCTTACTACCACACAGAAATCTATATCTTTTTGCCACAAACCACGGACCCTTTCCAGAATTTGGCAAGGCTCATCTAGATATTGCACATGTGGCAAGGTAGGCACGTCACCGCATTACATCATGGAATGTACCCTAACTTCTACTTTTTACTTAAGATATTCCAATTCCATATCTACTTACTCCTGGTTCGATATAATTTCTAAGAACTCTATCTTACTAAAGAAAATTATAGACTGTATGAACTTTTTAGAGACTAATCAGGGGCTCTTTCAAATGCCCCCATTTTACCTTTTAAATGAGGACTGAGTTGTGTGTCATCTATAAACCCTCAAAATTTTTAACATTATCTTCATATTATTAAAAAGATTATGCCATGTTCAAACATTGTAAAATAATGTAATGTAATGTATTTTTTTTTAAATAAAGTTGCAGCGCGGGATCTGGAAGCCTATGCCGATTGGTGAGTTACCCCGCGCTGCTGAATCTGAATCTGAATCTGACCTGCCAGCAAGATAGCGTTTTCCTTTGGAATTTCTCGCTCGCATGGAAGTGAACAATGATTGACCGTGGAAAATTCTGTGGACAGACGAAGCGCATTTCCATCTGACGGGATATGTCAATACACAGAATTGCCGAATATGGGCAACAGAAAATCCACCCGCAACGAACACAGTACCACTTCATCCTGCAAAGGTCACTGTGTGGTGCGGATTTACGTCATCATTTATCAAAGGCCGTATTTTTTCGAGGAGACAAGTGCTTTAGGTCCTGTTACCGTTACCGTCAATGGTCAGCGCTATGAATCTCTTTTGCGTAATGACGTCATTCCAGCTCTGCATCAGCGTGAATGTCTGGATAGTATCATTTTTCTGCAAGATGGCGCTCCTCCGCACATTGCAAATCGAGTGAAGCAGTTGTTGAGGCGGCATTTTGGAAATGCTAGAATGATCAGTCGTCATTTCCCTACAGCCTGGCCGGCCCGATCACCTGATCTTAATCCGTGTAATTTCTGGCTGTGGGGTTATCTGAAAAATAGTGTGTTCATTACTCCGATTGCCAACGTAGCTGAATTAAAGGCACACATTGTGCAACACATTCTGAACTTGACCCCGGATACACTTCGATCGGTTGTGGAACATGCTGTTTCCCGATTTAATCTTGTTGCCCACAACGGCGAACAGCATATTGAACATGTTTTGCGCCAGTCTCGCCAAACTTAAAAACCGATTGGATGGATGCTTTTTATGCGGTTTTTGGCCTCAGGACAATTAAAAACCGGTTTGATGGATCCTTTTTACGCAGTTTTTGGCCTCAGGACAATTAAAAACCGGTTAGATGGATGCTTTTTATGCAGTTTTTGGCCTCAGAACAATTAAAAACCGATTGGGGGATGCTTTTTATGCGGTTTTTGGCCTCAAGACAATTAAAAACCGGTTAGATGGATGCTTTTTATGCGTTTTTCGGCCTCAGGACAATTAAAAACCGATTGGAGGGATGCTTTTTATGGGGTTTTTGGCCTCAAGTCAATTAAATACCGATTTTTCCCATCCGATGTGGTACGACCTTGCCGTGGTGGACAGGCTTACGTAACTAACAGTGTCACACCCGTACAGTCATGCACAATGAACAATGGTTAATATCGTGTAAATTACGCCTCAGCCGTTGTTTTACAATTTGCCCAGTGTTGTCGAAATTCTGACGCTTTCAGCACCATCTGTCTCTAAAATTTGGAACTTTTTTTGGTTCATGTCCCTTCCCCCTTCTTCAATAATACGCTGTTAAATTTTGACGCCATTCTAACGAGTGGTTCGCTTTTTAGAGCGTTTTGAAACTCGGACTTTAATTATAATCACCCTGTATAACATGCGTCAGGTATATTATAGAAATGCGTAAAGATGTAATTTTTTTTTCATTGTTTATGATCATATTCTAAGGTTATATTCCTGCGAAATGGAGTAAAAGAAAATCAAATAATTTTGATAGAAATCCCGATAATGGGTCTGGCACCATAATGGATAATTAAAACGAAAGTGTAAAACAATGTATGCAAAATAGGGCAAGAGGAATACAATCCGTAAAGTGAGATTCGATGAAGTATTGAGGAATTTTCCTTAGAAAACGATGTGTGCAGCTTTTTGAAAATAAATTTCGACTTTATGAGTGAAAGTTGATTTTTATTTATCACACTTAGGTATTCTTATATTTTAACTGAAAGTAGTTTGACAATTCAACAATAGAAAACAACAACACAAAGCTTCATATTCTTCGCAATATAAAATTTAGGTGCTTAACTTATAATTTGACCACCCACTGAATATTCAACATTTTCTCGTAAAATAAGTTTGTTGTTATTTTTATACTCAAAAGGAAAAAAGAATATACATATTAACATACTGTAAATATATATATAACTTTCATTATAAAACATTTCTACATTGAAATATAAAAGTATTTATACTCAATTTAAAGTCGTTCTGTTTTTCGTCAAAATTTACATAAAACACAATTTTTTGATGACGTCTTTCCATATTAAATTCATTTGAGATATATATTCTTATTTAACTTTCATAACATGTGCATGACATTTACTTAAATGGAAATCCTTAAATAAATACATTTTATGATATTTTATAACATCGTTGTCTTAATCACAAAAGCTTTTAAAATGCATTAAAGTTCTTTTTTTATTCATTTTTGGTTTAAAAATAAGAACAATTATTGTACTAAATGTATTTTTTTACTTAATGTGGAAAAGAATGTGTTTTATTTTTTAAGGCTCTTTAAAAAATAAGTAATAATAATAAAAATAATTTTAATATTTGAATCTACATTTACGGACAACTTACCTTAAAGATAATATTTTTTTTTAAATAAGCTTATCCCCCATTAATTAGTTATAGAACTCTATCTAACTTCTAGAACAATAAATAAAAATTAATATGACAATGAATTTATGCCCTCAGGAAAAAGAATAGTTTAACAGTATAATGATCTGTCTGATACAAAATTTCGCAATAGTAGCATTTCTTAATTATAGAAATAACATTACATTGAAGTAATTGCAAATATTCTAAATCTATGATTATTGATGCACCGTAAAAGAGCTTGCAGTTTACTGCAAAAACTGCTGGCATCCTGGTTGCCACCATAGTTGTTCTAAAATTTGTAAAATATTGTAAAATTTCTCAGGTATGCTAAAAGTGGGATTGCTATTGGATGCGTGGCGCACCTGACTGAAAAATTCGATTTTTCATTTATTTGTAGTTTAAATTCGCTTTCACTGCATCGGTGTTTGAAAAATTACAATACAAAATTAAAAAAAAATCTTTTATATATATATACATACATATATATATATATATATATATATATATATATATATATATGTGTGTGTGTGTGTGTATGTATCAAAAAATGCAACCGAATAAGGATAATTCATTTTTTGTTAATGTTCAATAACCACTGAACACGCCCGTGAGGTATGGTGATGTCACGGCGACGTGTTGTTGTGAAGTCACACTGTGTATATTGATACTGTGTATGTTGATATGAAGTCTTACTGACAAGAATGTGAAGCCGTTATGGCGGTTTTAGAGCTCGTTTGTGATGGCACATTGTAACTACTTTGTAGATTCACAGTGTAACAAATTTGTGAAATGTGTCTTTTGTGAATATTTCCGCATTAATATTGTGACGAAAGCGACAATGCTTTCCAGTCACACTGAAATATATTGTGAAATACCTGGCTATTGTAAAATCATGGGATAAACTTTGATAGGTGGGGGAACTCACTATATCAAAAAAACCACTATAACAAAAATATATATATATATATATTGTATAGGAATATAGGAATCGGAAGTGACGCAATCAGAAACAAAATCCAGAGAAGCAATTTAGTCTTCTAATTTTTTCAAAATACCACATTCATAGCAAAACATTTCCATGCTATTCTTTTCTTCATTTAAGATAAGCATCTAAATTCAATGTTTAAGAATTTCAAATTATAGTATTATCGTAATTATCTTTTTTTTTTTTTTTTTTTTTTTTTTTTTTTTTTTTTTGTAAATCTTATGTAGTTATTAAATTTTCAATAGAAATTAACTTATATTTTTACATGTGCTTTCAGATCAGTTTTCAAACAGAATATTTTATTACTATAATAAATTTAATAGAATTAATTTTAGTATTTTTACATATTTATTATTTTTAAGCTATTGCATAGCTTTTATCGCGTGCTTTGAGCGCGGCGACCGAATGTACAAATTCCGTAACGAGAAAAATCTAGAAATTCCGTAACGAAAAAAAAAACCCTATCACTCGGCAAACGTCGTTTCAGTTCGGCAGACTTCGGCATGGTATCCTTCGGTACACTTCGGCAGACATTGACGCGGTATTTTTCAGATATTTAGAGGATATCAAGTCTCAAATTTATATTTCTTATTTCAGTTACTATAAATATATAGTTTCAATAATAAAAATTCCTGATAGAATTCAAGGTAGGATAATGTAGCTTTTGGTGATTGGAGACCCGCCCAATGGTGAGGATCAAAAAATTAAAAATGCTTATAACTCGCGATCTAATTTTCATAGCGCGGCCAAATTTTGTTTGGTAATTTATTATGAGACAGTGTTAATTTTTGGTGACAGGAGACTTCCACGGTGAGGATCGAAAAATTTAAAATGCTTATAACTCGCGATCTAATTTTCGTAGTGAGGCCAAATTTTGTTTGGTAATTTATTATGAGACAGTGTTAATTTTTGGTGACAGGAGATCCCGCATGGTGAGGATCGAAAAAATTAAAATGCTTATAACTCGCGATCTAATTTTCGTAGTGCGGCCAAATTTTGTTTGGTAATTTATTAAGGTATTGCATAGCTTTTTTCGCGGGCTTTGAGCGCGGCGAAAGAATCTAGAAATTCCGTAACAAGAAAAAAATCTTAACACTCCCGGCTAACGTCGCTTCAGTTTGGCAGACTTCGGCACGGTATCCTTCGGCAGACTTCGGCAGACATTGACGAGGTATTTTTCAGATATTTTGAGAATATTAAGTCTCAAAGTTATGTTTTTTATTTCAGCTACCATAAATGTATAGTTTCAATGATAAAAATTCCTGATTAACCTACATGTATTGTAAGATAATAAAAATATTTTAAAGGATATTAACTTCTCCTTTATTCAATAAAAGAAAAAAAATATCGGTTATCACGCTCAAAAAGTGTAATTTGAATTAATATCAAAGACAAAAAAACTGCATAAATAAAAAATAAATAAATAATTATAATTGCATAAGTTGATAAAAAATGCTATGCAATAGCTTTACCGCGGCAGTCCCCGAGTGCCACACGTATTTTTTTTTCTTTTATTTAACTCAAAACTTTTTAATCTCACTTTTTTAACAGTGTATTCCAATTTATCCCTATTAAAATTTTTCCTTTTAAATAAAGATTTTGATATTTCTAAATACCTAATCAAATATTACAAAATATTTTCCAATGAGTTAACATAAAACTCCTTTTACATAAAAAAAATAGAAATCCATCAAAACCTTTAAAATTTAAACTTAAACAATAATTTAGAAATGGGAAAGTGCTTCTCCATGAATATACGCGATAAAATTCTCATTTGAGAATTCTACAGATCCTGAAAGAAAGTTGAATGTTTTAAATATTCACAATGAAAAATAAATGAGCCTTCAAGTCGAGAAAAAAAAAGAAGAAAACGTTTTTTCTAAAAAGCATAAAAACCAACGTTTTACAAAAGTGTTATGTCTTTTAGTGTTTCCGAAGTATAAATTTGAAAGAGAAAAAAAGTACTTCACAACGCTTTTACAAAGATACATATTTAAAGCATGCATCCGTTACATATAAATTTTTAAATGAAATATCTCAGACTGTATTTCTTCATATTTTGTAATTATTTGAATGTGGATTTAAAATTATATATATTAATAATAATATAAACTATTCATGTTTGCAATAACATATGCTTCAAGCTTATAATGATGAAATTAAAAATATAAGGATTCCAAAATTATAAAATGAAGATTAAAAAAAGAAATATGTTGCTACAAAATCCATTTTAAAAATAATTTCATTTAAAAACCTCTGAAAAGTGAACAAAAAAACACTTTTTTTTTTCCACCGAAATATTAGATTTGAATGACATCATAAATTCCTATTAAGGATTATGCGTTATCCATTATCCATTATGCATTATGTAAGTTTACACTTAAGAAAAAGAAAGAGAAAGAACAAAACCTCATGAAATTTGCTATGATAAATCACAGATTTCACTAAAATGAAGTAATATATTTCAATGAATAATATCATTTCAAACTTTTATGAACTATAAATCATACAGTGACTAATGTGTACATAATTAAAATTTCCAAAATGCTTAAGAAATATTTTTATTTTTAAACAGTTATATTTAATATGTTATTTTAAAAAATTCATCGTACTTTATAAGCAATAAATGCAATTTAGTTATGACAAAGACAAGAAACTTGATGAAAAGCTATGGTCGTGCATATGACTTTTGCATATTCTTATTAATAACTGGTTAATTATTTATTCTCATTCAATTCTATTTATTCTAAAAATATCTCGCAAATTAATGCCTCATTAGGCGTAAACTTTTCAGTTACATGGATAAATACGTCGTTAAATACATAACGAAGGAACATCTATAATATTTGGAATTCCAATTCTAAAACTTTCGTATTGAACAACGTGAAGTAAAATCGATAACGGGAGGTTGAAGTCCAGTAATATCTGACAGTTTTTTTTTTTTTTTTTTTTTTTCATTTTCAATATCTTGAAGAAAATTTCCCCCATGTATTTTATCATTATTTTTCAATTTTAGACACCTGCTGTAGCATCTTTAAGAAAAATAAATTTTGTCGTGATACATTTTGCTTTAAATGTACGAGAAAGGAAACAAGACCGAAATATCAGTCATTCAAATTTAAATTAATTTTAAATGTTACTTTATTTTTTTCATATTAAATATTCGCCCTGTTTTCTATAAAAAATGTTTTCTAATATTGAGATTAATACATCTAAGTAAATGTACATCTCAAAATTATTAAAAGCTTACACAAAATTAAGGCTTAATTATTGGACCGATAAAGTATAAAACCAGTTAACCCTTTCAGAGGAAATATAATTATGTTTCTTAAATGTAAAAATATTTTAATGACATTGAAATTGATATGGCGGATGATACGGTGAATATTTATGAAAATATATAAAAAACTCAGTAAAAGCTTTTCGTCACTTGCACTGTGTAAAAGAAAATTTAATTTCTAAATTCTGATGCCAATGTGGAATTTGGGAATTAAACATAAGTCATCTCCATAATATACCGGATGCCTTCCAAGGGGTTAAAACATACTTTGAAATAGTTTATAATAATAAACAATTACAGAATTCAACTTATTAACATTTTGGAGAAGATGAACTGAACAAATTGTTTAAAAAACAAAGAATTGTTTAGAAAACAAAAGGTGCGCATCAATTAAAAAAAGGAAATTTATTCTAAATGCTATAACATTATATCGACATTATTAAGGTACAAAAAAAAGTATTCAGCTAGAAATCCTAGAAATTTTATTATGTATCTTTTTTTACGTTTCGACTTAGTTAATTGCAAATTTTTCTTATACTATTTTCTTATACTATATCTTTCTTTACTTTAATTTTCGGAACTTATTTCGAATGTGAAAGTGTCATTCTAAAAATGTCAGCAATGAAAATCGAAAATTTAAAAATGGAGCGATGTAGAGATGGATCTCAAATAACAAAAATAAACAAATTAATAAATAAATAAAATAAAAATTAATTAATATAATAAAAATGACGAAATTTAAACGAGATTTTAGAAAATAATCTCCCCGTATGATTAGCATTAGATGGCGAGTATCTTTGCTTGCAAGGACAGGAGCTTTAAAACAGTTTTAGAATCCTCTGGCTAATTTAAATGTACTAAAAAAGTTTCTTTATTCCAACTACATTCCAATTAAGAACCTGGAATTGGTCTTTATTTTTTTCGAAAATGAATATCCTTTTTTCATCATCAATTTACGTCTACTCACTACATCCTAAAATCTTGTTACTTTAAAAAAGAATTTATATAAATGATTGCATATGTTTATTTAAAAAAAATGATAATGTTAAAAGAAATTTGTGAAATTTAAAATGGGAGAACACATAAATCACTTCTTGGAGGCTTAATCTTTCCTAGGGTTCTATGGGCCCTATTTTAACTGGCTTTGGTTCACTAAACTTAGATTACAATTCGGCTTTTTATATTATGAAATTTTATCTTAGACTTCAGTTAATAAATTTTTCCTCACAATCTTCAAAGCTAGGTTCATTTACAGGAATTTCAAGAGTTTTAAAATTATACAAATTTGAGTCTCGTTTAAGTTTATTATTAAGAACCATCAAAAACGCCGAAAAGAGCCTTTTTTAATAAAAAGATTATATATTTTATTTAATTAGTTTTAAAGGAAATAAGTTTTTGAAGAATTAATATTTTTTTCATTTTTTCCAATTGGATTAAAACTAACATCGCGAATCATTTCATACTATTTAAATAATTCGTTATCACATGAGTGAGACAGACGCCTTCATAGATAGATCAGAGTAACCATTTCGATCTTTTCTTCTATAACTTTACTTTTGTTTAAACGAATTTTTTTTCCTCATTGAACTTTATTTTCAAAAAAGAAAAAGAAATAGAAACCAATCTTCCAGTTTCTGTAGCAATTAAGCTTCTTAGAGTAATTAAATTTCCTGACTTAACTTGATATATTATGTTAAATATTGAAAAGTGATAAAATTAAATGTCAAATCAGAGCCTAACCCCTTTAGTTTTTTCTTTCACATTTTTATTTTTTGGATTCAGACTATTTTTTTCATAAAAAATAAATTCTGGACTTTTTGGTGTCAATGCCTAGTGATTGACTGTATAACTCTGCTAAATATTGCTGTTTATGTACATTTGATTAAAAAAAATACAGTGAAGATCAAACATTTTTTTAACTTTCTTATAATTTTAAAAATTATTAAGCTGAATTACTTTTATCTGTTGTTGTTATTTAGGTAAATTTTAACTGCAGTAAAGTTACCAGAAATTAAGATTTATTGAAGGGGGTATAATCTATTAGAATTATGTACACTGTTAAAAAAATTCTGAAATTCACGAACATTTTTTTCCTGAATTTCACAGAAAAGCTCCCTTTTAACAACTAAAGGGTATTTTCCGTTACAAATCACAAAGTTTCATCATATTTCCTGAAAAAAAAACGAAACGGATGGAAATAAAAACAAAAAATGGAGACACTCCGTTGTATGGGGAGCTCCGTGGCCGAGTGGTCAAGGCACCACACCGGTAATCGCCTGCGAGAGCAGATTGTGGGCTCGAGTCCCATTGGCGCCATGGAATAATGAAACATAAAAATTCCTTTTAAATTACATTTTTCTGTTTATTTTTCTCTTTTTTTCTTATTAAAAATCTTTTAATTTATTAGCCGAAAAATAAATAAAGAAATAAATAAATAGTGTACGACAATTTCAAAAAAAAAAAAAAGTCTATATATGTATATATATATATATATATACATATATTGTAAAAAAAATTGTTAATAAAAAAAAATTTTATAAAAAAAAAACAGTGGTTTCAAACAGTGATTTTTTTTAATTTAAACTACTTAAAAAATTAAAAATGATTTTAAAAAATAATAAGTATTATGCATCAGTCTAAAATAATTCGTTTACAAACATTCTAAGGAATATATTTGAAAGGAAATCTTTAAAAAGCACAACAGATTTTCCCACTAACTCATAAAAGACATACTTTGTACCGTTTAGCATCAGCAACTTTGGCTCAGTTCGTAAGAATTTGTTCCGCAGTCTGAAGGTCCCGAGTTCAGTCCTGAGGACGGCCGGCGTGCACTAAATTGTCCAAAATAACAATTAAGTAAAATAACATAGAAGCTTACAATCCCTCGCTGATTTCGAATTCTTTGAAGATTAATCGGTAAATCATTTTTAAAAAAATATATTAAATTATTACTTAGTCCATAATTATTATAAATTATTATAAATCAAACTTTGTAACGGAAAGTTGCTGATTCTTACACCGGAGTTTTCCCTTCTTGTATTTCCCACAACGGAAAATCTACTAACGGAACGGTAAAAGTTCGGCTACATTGCTGCCGGTAGTTTCACCTGGAATTCACAGATTTATTTTTAACAGTGTAGTTTTTCATCAATATTAAAGTTTTTCATTATAAGTTTGTTGAATAAATCAAAAATATAGCGCAAAATCAGTAGTGCAAGTAAAAAAAACAGCTATACATGTACAAAATATTTTTTTGTAAAAAAGTAATATGTCATTTTTTCCTTCTTTTTAACAACATAACTGCGCTTTGCATTTTTAAACATAAAGTATTACTCGCTCCTCACGTCGTCGGAACACAGGTGACCAAAATTTTTAAAAACATTTTTTAAATTAGTTTAATAGGTAACAAATTACATCTTACTAATAAATACCATAATAACTATGCAAAACTGATATTGTAATTTAGTAAAAAATACGATGCAATTCGATTTGTTTCCCTATCAATATTTTTTTTAAACATTATTACCAAATAAACCGAAAAAAATGGAGTAAAGCTGTGTTTCGTTTATGTAACTTATAATTGTTTCTGCTATTTTTAGCAAATGGCAGTTTTCATTTTGTTTGTGAATGAGTCAATGAAACACATTAAAGGATTTAAGAAGAAATATTATATTTTGAAAGTAAAAGGAGATTTTTATTACGTTTTTATGAGTACTATTTTGATTATAATTCTACAATATATATATATATATATATATATATATATATATATATATATATATATATATATATATATAAAGGGAGTGATATATCTCATAAAGAACTTATTAATTACAAGCAGGCTAATCCCGCTGCGCTGGTCTATTTTACAAAATAAAGCATGAGTCAAACAAAATGTTGAATTTGATTGTGTTTTTTAAAGTAGCATCACCTTGAACGCTCTTTCACATTTCTGAAAATGATACAAACGCCATTGTATTTAAAGATTGAATACCAACTATTATGAATGCACAAATAATGCATTAAAAGGTAGCAAACAGCTTTTTCGAATTTACTATCGAGATTCTTAATCATTGAAAAACTCAACGAGGTAGAAAAAACAAAATTGAGCCAAAAATAAAAACAACAACAATAGAATCACGGCCCGTTGACGCCAAATATATTAAAATAATAATAAAATATTGTGTTGTTGTAAAATATTGTCTATTCACCATACTTTTAAATTAGCGAGCATTATAATCACAGAGATTGACCATTGAGTTTAAACAATTTTCAAGTGATTCATTTTCATTTGATAGTTTTTGAACTCTAAACATCTCAACTTAACGATATGGGTATCTGTGGAAATCTTAATACATCCTCACTCAATATTATATTTCGAAATGTACATCTGCTCTTGATAAATCTATTACAGTTTTCCGTCTTTAGAATCCAGCAGAGTAAATAAAGTTAAATAAATAAAGTTTTCCTTAGGAAATTAAGGTGAATGTTTTTTGTATGTGTGAAATTAATTTTTTTGGCATAGATGTCATATACACATCAGGTTGGCGCGATTGAAACAAAATTATCATTTTATGCCTTATATGGTAATTAAGCTTTGTTTTTAATTTATTAATAAAGTATTTATTTACTTTCATTTGCATTTTAAAATTATACAAATTGTTATGTTCTATATTTATTAATTAATTTATTATTATTATTATTATTATTTCCTATTATAGAAAATAATTAAAAAATAAAAATATAACATTCATTCTAAAACGAAGTTTTCGTTAAAGTTGCGCCAGAAATATATCGCGCCAACATGGTGCATATATGACATTTGTGCCTCTTCCTTACAACATGAGTGTGAGCATTTGTACCGAAATTTTGTTATTTAACTCTATTTTTATAATATTAACTAGTGTTTATACAATTTACAGTACTACTTGATTATTCTGTTAAGAAAATAAAAAAAACCAGATTATAGGAATAAATGCCAAAAATCGATGATTTAAGTGTCACCTGCCATTGATATACACGTGATAGACGTATTTTTTATGTCATAAGTGATTTTTAATTTGTACTTTTTTCTTATATTTTACTGTTCTTTCGTCATTTTAAATGAATTTCTATAAATTTCTGTAATTTGGCGAATAGTTTGGCGATTTGTAATGTTTAGAGAAACTGGCCGACGTGTTAATCAAGTAGCACTCAATTTGCATTTGAAAATATCATATTTCACAAAAAACTTCGGGACAAACATTATATACCTCCCAGGTTTGGCAAAATTTCCTTTCAACACCAATGCGGTAAAATCCTTGTTTTAGAATAGCGAAGAAATGTACATTTTTTAAAATCATTTTCCATTATTTTAAAACTAAAATATCAATAAATAAAAAAATAACAATAGCACAAAACAATGTATAGAATTTCTAAAAAGAAATTAAAAGTAAATAAACAATTTATTAATACAGAAACAACTACAGCTGGGATACCATCTAAGGCAAAATAGCACCGTTTTAGAGCCAGTCAGATATCTCGGTGCGGATATAACGTCTGTGCTAAAACTTCCAAGTTCGAAAAAACAATAATCAATATTTATACGGCATGTTTAAATACTGTAGTATAGTGAAAAAAAAGGTATAGATATCATATACGCACCACATTGGCTCGTTTTTTATGCCGATTTGGCGAAAACTTTGTTTTCAAATACCAGTTACATATACAGTTTTCAATTAATTTTTATTATTTTAAACAGAAAATAGCATTAAATAAAAAAAAAAACTTTTAGTTAATAATTATAAAACAAAACTATTTATATCCTTTGAAAAAAGAAAATAAAAGAAAATAAACAGTTTATTAATACATAAACACCGGGTCACCAAGTGAGATATAAAATCACCATTTTATTGCAGTCGCTCAAATGTGGTGCATGTATAACAAATGTACCTAGATCAAAATAGTTTACATAATGGAAAAAAAAGAAAAAATAAATAAACACTTTATTAATAAATAGACAACAACATAAGGGTTATCATATCAAGCAAAATAATCACACTTTGGCGTCAGTTAAATACTCAGATTATATATGACATTGGCGTCAGAAACAAATCGCGCCAATGTGGGACGTATGCGACATATGTGCCAAAAAAATGTAAAGTTTCAGTTAAATTATTTTACAATATCTATGTATGTGGAAAGACATTTACCCTAAAATTTAAATATTATTTATTCATTTTTGTGTTATTAACTGCTATATATGTATTTAAATTAAATGAAAAAAAAAAAAAAAAAAAAAAAAAAAAAAAAAAAAAAAAATCCTAAAAATGCTCTCATACATTAAAAAAAAGAGAGAAGAATTTTTTTGCGAATATCGCTCCGTTTTGTGCTTTTTTTTGTTTAGAATCCCATTGTTTGGCGACAAAAGTAGATTGAAACACCAATTGAACAAATAACATACAAATAACAATTAGAGCCAATTTTTAAAGTTAATTCTGCGAGTTTCTTCTGTAAAACAGATAATGGAAAAATTAGATGATATTTTTTTTTAAATAGAAAGAAAAAAATTATTTATGTTTCACCTAATGAAGTTTTTGAGATGTTGTTTTCTATTTATCTCGTTCGAAAAAAATAAATAGCCAAATATTGTGTCCCTTCAAAACTTTCTTTCACATTGAATTACTTTTTAAATATTATGATTTTTTTTTCTTGTTAAAGATAAATATTTTTCTTTCATAATTTTATTTTACATTTTTTTAGCATTATTTATTTTAAATCAATAAATTAACAGGTTTTTTTTTCGAGATATTTTTATTATTTTCCATAAGAGAAAGCCATTTCATTTCTTTTTTGAAATATAATTTTCGCCAAAAAATAACTACTGGCAACCCTTTTGTCAAAAATAACAGAAAAATACGAAATTTATTACCAAAAATTAGAGTTATCCCTGTATATTTGAATCACAAACCTCCGCAAAAATATTTCCTATGGAATGATGCAATCTGAAAAAAAATCCATCGGGTAGTTTTTGAAAACAATCGAGCCGAAGTTTCAGAACTTCTGCTTTATAATATACATGATACATAAAACCACAATGGTATAATATAATTCTTGAATGCATAATGTTTGCAGAAACTAAACAATTCAATAAACATATGTAGTGTAGATCTGTATTTTAAAGTATTGCGACCAGGTTCTTTTAAAAAAAAATGCATTCGCTAGAGTTGTAGGCTGTGATCAATAAAATAAATGCCCTTTGAGAACTTTGTTTATTTAAAGTAGAGTTATAAAAATTAAATCATTTCTTACTGAAATAATTAGGGATGGTGCCTGTAAGCATTTTTTTAAGAGCGCTTCTTTACATGTCCGAGTCCGTGAAGGGAGAGAGAGGCAATAGATTCCTCACTGAAAAATTCACACATTGGCATCACAAAATTGGCGACATTAAGCATATGAAAAATGACTGATATCATCTACGCAAAATTGTCTGTTACGCTTAAACAATAAAAGGATTTTGAATTTAATAGCAGGGCACCCAGAAAACAGCAGTCCTAAAAAATACGCCAAAAGGAATCCGACTGCCAATTCGTACGTTAGGAGCATATTTTGAGAAAATGTTCTCAAAAGACATAACAACTATTATGTACATAGAAAGACTCATATGCAACGAATAAGTTAGACTTAAAATTACGCAGAGAGGAAAATGAAATTTCACTAACCGCAAACACAGTCGATATTTATTCTTTTTTTTATTTGTTTCCAGCAAGGGTGAAATACTCATCTTAATGAATTCTCTTTATCTGATAGCCGTTTTTCAGTAATAATGCAGATGCTAGATGTTTTTCTTTCTTTTCTTTTGAACGGAAAGTTATTGTGGGATCGAAATAAAACTTTAAGATAAAATAGCTATTTAATTAAAGATTAGCTTTAACTGTAATTTAGAAAAAATGTATAATTTAAGAAAACTATATGTGCTTCTACATCACAACATATACTCCTATTTTTAAAAAAAGTTGCAGTCCAAAGCGCATGTAATTAATGACGTAAGAATTACTTGAAGAAATAAACAAATCCCAATGCATTTTAAATTATAAATTTATTTAAACACTTACATTAATCTGTATTTCCCTTTCACACACGATAAATCTACAGCAACATATTATAAGGTTACACTCATTTTTCAACCCATTTGAATATCAATAAAACAAGAAATATTTAGATAAAAACAAGAAATAAAATAGCCAGCAAATTTATCCCTTTGAGGATTCATAAGAAATTAAAATATATATATATATATAAATAAAATATAAAAAGACATATTTAGTCTGTATTCGCACATTTTTATCATTAAAATCATTATCTCTGCTTGATTCACACATACAAAAAAAAAAAAAACCTATTTTATATAAACCTTCAGAAAGTGGTCCAGACAGCATATGTCCAGTTTCGCACGTATTCTTGCAAACATGCTGTGTTAATGATTTTTTTCTAATTATAGATTATTTTCTAACATTTACAAAATAAATATACACTATGCATAAATATACAGAAAACAACAGAAAGAATTTCATTTTCCTTTAAAAATTTCTTATCTATAAAAAACTCTGAATTTTCTTCATAAATACATTTTAAATGAAAAAATTCTTTTCAAAATTATTTAAAAAATTGAATTGGAAATTTTCTAATATTTAGTGCAGTGATGATACACAAATCAGTTGACATAGAAAAATAAAACAACATGGAATTTTATATATTTCGATTTTTAAGAGTAGTTTCAAATGCCAAACAATATATCCCTTCTCCAATGTAACTAAATCCAAATAATGGTAGTAAAAGATATTAGTAAAAAAATAATAACTTTTTTTAAAAAATTCTTTAACTGAAAATTTTGAAGTTCTTTAAATATAAATTTTCACTATCGTATTTATATTTTATTTCTTTAAATTATATTCCATATATATTTAAAATAAAAAAATAATCTTGATACAGATTTTAAGTTAGAAAAAAAAAATTGCTTTATACTGTTTACTCAATATTTTTTAAAAATGTTTGCAGAATACCAGTTTTTTTAGACATAAAATTTAGTTTGTAATTCTTATTGATATTTTAAAGTATAAAGTATAGTTTGTTATTGTTATTGATATGTTAAAGTATAGTACTCATTTGCCAGAACAGAAACTTTGAAAGTCATATTGACAATTTTTAATTTTTTGCCTTTTTCAAAAAGAAAAATATATATTGATTTACAAATAATAATAATTATTATTATAATTAAAAATTAATAAATAATATGAAATAAAGTAAAATAAAAATAGCATTAAAAGTATTTAAAAATAATTTTAGGCTTTATAATAAATCTTTATTATTATTATTATTAAAGTTGAAAATTTCTTTAAGTACAACAAACAGTCTAAAATAATTTTGTATCATCATTATATTACTCATCATAAATAAATTGAGAAAAATTATTTTAAAGGTGAAAATTTTAAAATTAAACATTAGTAGCGAAATCCTAAAATAAATTGTTTTCAAGAATTCCTTTGAAATACTGTAATTCTGCCTGATGTACATGATATGTATATTCGTAACGTTAAAGGACATTATTATTTATGTTTAATATATATTTAATTTAATTAGTTTCTCATTACAAAAAACATTATTTAATGATCAAAATTGTAAGTTAAACACTCCAAAGAATTACGGACTTTCATATGTACTTCAACAATATTCAATTTAAATAAGGTGTTCTGGTGTAATAAAGTCAGGCGGGGTAATAACGCCAAGTGCTAATATTATGCATAATTATGAAATAATATGATAAATGACACCCATGTGCTCTTCGCAGAAGAGTTTTGAGTCATATAAATCGCAATAAACAGATTAAAGTTAATTTGTTCTATTTGTAGGTCTTATTGCTTTTAGAAGCAACTAAAATTAGCGCTTGATCTAAAATTTGCGATGTACGTTTTGTGATGTGAAGACTATTTTTTTTATCCGGAAATACTTTGTTTATTACATAAATTTGTAGAGCATTTCATGTACTTTCAAAATGTTATAGAAGATTTTGGATATATTCTCGAAATAATTTTTGGTTTAAAATGTACTGCGCAATAAGTATACCGGGGTAATAACGCCAATCCTTGGCATTAATACCCCGGTTGATTTCCAATAGTGGTCGATTACATCCTAAATACTGATTCAAATAAACACAGTTTAATCCGTGCAATGTTTTTAATAATTCTATTTAAGCGGTTCTTTTTAAGCAAAAAGAAGCTTACGGTCTGATATTCTTTTGCCTCATCCCCCCCCCAACCCACACCTTTATTTTTCTTACACTTTCACAAAAAATTGAACATTTTCAAGAGCTTAGAATGCAATTTGTCAATTTCTAAGTTTGTAGAGTTTGTATTTTTAGAATTGGGCAATCTACATGCAATTATTCCATATTATTTCATAGTTTTGTTTGCATGGCGTTATTACCCGTATAGGTGGGTAATAACGCCAAATAGCATTGGTCAAGAAATCACGCCATTACATTTTATGAATAAATATCTGTTAAATTATTTTTTTTATACAGATAGTCAATGAGTAGCTGTATCAAATTCTATATTTGTTTGAAAAATACAATCTAAAACTAAGCCGTGAAAATTAGTAGAAGCTTAACGTGGCATAGTTACCCCAGGATATTTTAATTAGTAATGTATTATATTTTTGAATGTGGAGAACTTTAATCATGCAATTATTAATGTTTTTTAAACGTATATGCTTATTTCTTGAAGAATTTTCTGTAAATTGCTAAAAGATTTTATTAATAAATTTGAAATCAAAAATGTACAATCAAAGAGTTTTCAGTTGTCCCATTTTCCCTTGGAGTAATTATCGAACATTCCTTACTAATTAGAGAATTTGTTAACAAACGAGTGTGATAAACGTCTCCATAGATAAGTTTAATCAATTCGCTATTTTGATTTTTTCTGTCACCCTACTTGTATTTAAATGAAATATATTTTTTTCTGATGAAACATTTAAAAAAAAGAAAAAAAAGTTTTTATTAAAAGTAATTAAGCTTCATGACTTAACTTGGTATATTAACTTAAGTATCGGAATGTCGTAAAATTAGATGTCAAATAAGAATTTAACATTTGTTGTTATCTATCTTGATTCAGGCCATTTTTATGTGAAGAACAAGTTAGCTTTATGTTGTGCTAATGACTCCTAATCAGTGATTGGATGGCTCGGTTAAAATTTGCAGTTTTTATACTTTTTATAATCTGTTTACTTATTTTTTGCAAATTCAAAATATTTTTTAATTTTCTTTCGATTTTCAACATTGTTTTGTCCTTTTTGTCATTTATTGATATTTAGGTAAATTTTAAATACAGTTAAAAAAAGTGATTTCTGGAACTCATTACAAAGTAATTGAAATGCGTAATTTTCATTTATGTTACTGTAGTTCAGTATTAGATTTTTAAAAGAAACAAAAATTGTGAAAAATTATTTTCTTGTAAAAAAATAATGGCACTTCACATTTGTTAACTATAAAAATCCGTTGCTCACTAATGTGTTTACACAAAACAACAAAATTATGGAAAATTTGGGTGAAAATTTTCTTTTAAGTTTAATATCACATGAATCTAAATTTTTTTAGCACTTGCATGCATAAAATTGAAGTCATAGTTTAATAAAAAAAATCCCATTCAGTGCGCTTTGTACAAATATAAATATTTTATGAAAGTTTATGGTCAAATTTACAGACAAATTTTTGTTGGATTTATGTTAAGTAAGGTAATTAGAGGTAACTAACACCCACGAAATAACTGGACCATTGGATATTTAATAAAAAACCTTGAATGTATTTTAAGCTTTAGCTTTTATAAACATTTCCTCTCTGTATCTTCTTTTTAAAGCAACGCATGGAAACTCAAAGATACCTTTGACTTTCTGCGATACACTGCAGAAAACGTTTATTTTTTTATAACAAATAACATGAACTTGGTTGAAATACTTCGACTTTTTAATTAAAATGTGGTAACTCCTTTACTAAACACTTTTTTTTTCATTTTAAAGATTAGGCACAGGATTATATTAATCAGGTTTATAGATATTTACTTCATGTTTCAAAAGAAAGACCTGTGTTCAAGTTTCCCCATATGTATTGTTTTCAAAAACAGGTTAACTGGAATATATGACAAGGGTAACTTATCATTTGGATCCATTTATTCCAACAGTTTAAAATATTTTCTTTGAAATTTCATCCTTTCTGAAATATATATATATACATACAAATGTCCCCCCCCCCATTTATTAATAAAGAAATTACATAATACTTTATTAAAATCACATAATATATATATATTTGTATATATATATATATATATATATATATATATATATATATATATATATATATATATATATATATATATATAGATAGATAGATAGATAGATAGATAGATAGATAGATAGATAGATAGACAGATAGATTTAAAAGAGCCCGCCGATGGGTAACAAACCTCATTTTTTTTATGGCACAGCGTGCATAAAATAAAGTGACAATTTCAGAACATTATCAAAACAATAAAAAAATATTCTGCTTGATATAAAATCATGGTTACAATCTGCACAGAATCCACAGCATAGGATTTATTGATAGTTAGGTTTGTTTATAGATAAATCTGTTTTTCCTAGAATACCTATCTGGATTTTGTACTTATTATCTAAAGTATATAAAAACGATAAAAAAATTGTAAACAGCAAATTAGTTATCAAAAAATCAATATACAACAGGAAAGTTTGATGCATAGTATATGCAGAAACCAAGTAAATTCTGACAATAAACAGATTTTTAAAATAAAGAATTGCAGCCCGAAGTGCATAGGATTCTTAAAGCTAACAGTACTTGAAGTTTTGAAAAAGATGCATATTTTTTATCCCTGTTTTTTGTTTTTATTTTTTATTAGCAAGTTGCTAAAATTCAATGTTTGTTCCGATTAAATATAAATATCATCGTATAGAGCTGTTTAATTTTTCGAAAATAAATGCATAATAATAATGCTGATTATATAACATTTCCAGAAATTAAATAATTTCTGGAAAGGAATATATAATATCCAACAAAAAAAAAAAAAATTGCAGACCAAAAAGCGTATAACTCAAGGCATAAAAATCACTTAAAGTTAATAAACACATTTTAATATGTTATATGTTTTGAATTTGTTTAAGTATATAAGACTAACTATATATAAGTGTATATGACTATACACAAAAGAACTTGAATAAATTTAATTTAACTTTAAAAACTTCTTATTGTTTAAAATACTTAGTTGAAAATTTTATGATGATTGTGATGACACGTAAAATTATTAACTATAAAAAGGAAAAAAAAAACGGCTAAAATTTTATAAATTTCCATTATAAAAGTCACTATGTGGGTAAAAGTTTTACACAATGTAAAGCAGTTTCTGTTTCAAAATAAATGTACGTGAGTTTTTTTTCGCATTTATGGTGCGGAAACTTGTAACAATGTAAAGATTTTATGTAAAGTGGAAACTATATGAAAAGCTAACAATTTAAACTGTTATCTCTAAACAGTGTAGCATTTAATTTATAACTTTGAAAGAAAAGTTATTTTGCATCAAATGTAATTGCCACTACAATATAATTTAATGGAAAAATCTATGTATAAAAGTAAATAAATTAATAAATAAAATGGTTCTTATATTATTGCTATTATTGCTATTTTTCTATTCTATTTTATTTTATTTATTTCTTTGCAAAAATGTAGAAAAAGCGTATATGGGCATATCATTAATCACTTAAGCATAAAGTCATATCTGCATGCGTTACGAACTCTTATTTTTCATATAAAAGAAACCACAAGAGTAAGTATTCTTTACGATTTTTTAAGTTATGAATGTTTCTCTTAACTTGAAATTTACAATGTTACTACATGTATATATTACTCTAAACAAAAACTCCCTAATAAGTTTATTTTCCTTTTAAATTTTTCTTATAGTCTAAAAATCATTTTATGTTGATGGTGATGACGTGTAAAATTTTTAAGTATAAAAACAACAAAAGCACATACGTTTTTATTTATTTCGATTGTAAAAGTCATTATCTGGATAAGAAATTCACACACTTCAAGGCAGTTTCTGTTTAAAAAAAAATGATTCTTGAATTTTTTCTCTGGTGCATTTATGGAGCTGAATCTAAATACATGCAATGATTAAACACGAAAACTCTTCAATAAATTTATTTTCCTTTAAAAAGTTTCTTATCCTTTAAAAAACTTTCTTGAACATTTTATGATGATGGTGATGACGCGTAAAATTCTTAGCTATAAAAACAACAAAAAGGCATAAAATTTTATATATTACGATTATAAAAGTCATTATTTGGGTAAAAATTTTGCGCGACGTGAGGCAGTTCCTGTTTCAAGAATCTTTTCTCTTTATGGAGCGAGAAACTTGCAGCTTTCTAAAGATTTTATGTAAAGTGGCAAGCATGAAAGCTAATAGTTAAATTGTTATTTGTATACAGTGTAGCATATAAAGCATAATTTTTAAAGAAAAGTTTTTTTTTGCGTCAAATATATTCGCCATTACAATCTAATTGAATGAAAAAAAATAACGCATAAAACATAAAACTTTGTAAACAGCGAAGTAGTTAGCCGAGAAGCAATATATAACAGGAATGTTTAATGCATAGTAATTGGAGAAACCAAGAAACGTCTGACAATAAAAAGATCTTAAATAAAATTCTATCCCGAACCGCATATCATTCACAACACTAAACGAACTTGAGGTTTTGAAATCAAAATACATTTTTTATCCCTAATTTTTACCTTTACAAACAGTTTACTAAAATTCTATGTTTGTACCAATAAGATTAAAAAATAGAAATAATTGTATATAACTGATTAATTATCCTAAAATTATTCTTATTATTTGATGTATAGAAATACTGTTGAACGTACAATTTTTGCAAAAATTAAAAATTATCTGACAAGTAACATATAATATTCTTGAAAAAGAAAATAGAGTTCAAATAACACGTAATTCATGGCAAAAAAAATTATATATAAATAAATAAATAAATAAATAAATAAATAAATAAATAAAATAAATCTTATATTATAACCATTATTTTTACTCTACATTGTTTAAAATATATTTGAAAATAATTATAGCCATTTCTAAAACTCAAGTGTTCGTATGTTTCATTTAAAGGTTAAAAAACACCAGTGTCTAAACTTCTACTGAGCACTGTATTTTATATTATTACTTTACTTTTTCATTTCTCTTAACTTGAAACTTACAAAGTAAATACACGCATATATGACTATATACAAAAACTCTTGAATAAATTTATTTTCCTTTTAAAAATTTCTTATCGTTTAAAAAACGTTGATGAAAATTTTATGATGATGATGATGAAGCGTAAAATTCTTAACTGTAAAAGCAACAAAAATGCATAAAATTTGATATATTCCGAATATAAAAGTCATTATCTGGGAAAATTTCCACACGGTGTGAGGCGGTTTCTGTTTCGTAATAATAGTTCTTCAATCTTTTCTCTTTCGTATTTATGGCATTCGTATTACTTCGAATTATTTCGAATCTTGCAGCATTGTAAAGGTTTTATGCAGAGTGGAAATCATGAGAAGCTAAACAGGTAAACTGGTATCAGTATAAAGTGTAGAATTTAAAGTATAACTTTCAAACATTGGGTCAAATATATTTGCCATTACATTCTAATTAAATGCTACAAAGGAAGAAAAAACAGAAAACAATGTAACCAGCAAACTAGTTAACCGAAAAACTACGTATAACATAAATTTTTTATGCATAGTAATTGCAGAAATTAAGTAAATTCTGACAATAACAGATCTTAAATAATATATAATATAATTCAAAACACTAAAAAACTTGAGGTTTTGATACAAAAGAATTTTTTACTAACAATTTATCGAAATTCTATATTTTTTCCAATAATATTTAAAAGAAATGAGAAATCATCGTACAGACCTGATTAATTATCCAAAAATAAATTTTATTATGTGAAGTACACCAGTATTCTTGAAAATATAATACTTGCAGAAACTAAAAAAAATCTCAAACACATATTACTCTTCGAAAATAAATTGCAGTCCAAAAACATATAATTCAAGGCATAAAAAATTACTTAAATATAATAAACTTATTTAAATAAATTGGAAGTCATCGATTTTAATCATGAATATCATCATCAATAATATATATATAAATAATAGCATGTAGATCATAATATATTTGTAATGTAACTAACAGTTATAAAACTAATATATATCATCAAGTGAAAATAAGGCATCTAAAACTTTTATAATAGAAGTATGTCATAAAGTTTAATAAAGAATTAATATCTCTTTGTTATTTTAATTGAAAAAAATCCCATTATTCAGAAATTTTAAGAATATTAAAATAAAATATTTCTTTGTTTCTAAAACATTAAATATTATTGAGGAATTAACCATTATTCAAGAATCAAATATTATTGAAACGTTAAATATTAATACTATAACGATATTTATCTTTTAAATAACTAAATATCAAAGTATCTATAATATTGTAAAACAGTAAATTTATGTTATTTTCAATTATGGAACTTAAATGCTGTTGCACCTAAAACTTAATAAGGGCTTCAAAGTATTCACTAATGGTTTGTGTTTAGTGAATACCTAAAACTTTAAATTATGTAAAATATGTATATACGTACGTATATTTATACATATATGATTGGTTTGGTTTGGTTTATTTTTGTCGGCCGATTATCTACGCTAGGGATATAGGCCCAGGGGAGAAGTGCCCTTCGTGGGGGTCTTTCTAAGGGAACCTAAACCGTATTTACGCAAGGATCGGAGAAAACCACGAAAACTCCGAACGGTTAGGCCGACGGCCGCGATTGGGTTCGAACCCAGCACCTGCCGTCTACCAGTTGAGAGGTCAGAACCTCTCGGCCACTGGCGGGGCTTATACATATATGAATATGCTGCAATCAAAAGGGCAAACGTTATTTAAATGTATTTGGTTACAATAAAATTTTTAATAAATATGACATAACTTTTGTACACAATATATATATATATATATATCACCCTGTACTTTTGTTTCATCATTTAAAACTAATTTACAAAAAGTTACATTTTAGAAACATAGCAAAAAATCTTTATATTTTATTCAAAATCTTATGTAATCATTTGGAATTTTTATAGATATATTTTTAATAATATTATCTAGACTGCACTTTTGTTTTTAACTTTATTTATTTAACCATTTCAGTAAATAGTACTCTAATGCAATTTTTTTTTTCCAAAATTAAAACTATTTCGAAAAACATGAAATAAATGTTCACATTTTTTATATAAAAGAAAATCATCCATTAATTTATATTAAAAAAATAGTCATTTCAAAATGAAAAGTTATAATTACTGTCAATTAAAATTCTTTTATTATGATCAATCTATCAAAGATGCAAGTTTTGAAATTAAAAATAATATGGAATAACTAATGGATAAAAAAAAAATAAATAAATAGCAAGAGTTGTGTATGAAAAATGTTGTATTAAATATAGGTAGAAAAAAAATAAAATGAAACCTTTAAAAAAATATTTTTAGAATTCCTTATTTTTTGTGAGATTTACATGATATATTCATCATAATATCAGTTTTATGAAATTACGTGCATAGAAATATGTAATTAATTTAATTAAGATATCATTAAATAGAAAATCAAATTGAGAATAGAAAATATTAATCTTTAACTTAAAAAAACAAAATTTATGAATTCAGAACCCTAATACGTTTCATTGACATAAATTAACAATATACTTCAAAGTATAAATATTTTTAAAAAAAAAGCAATAATAATAATAAAAAAAAGAAAAATATATGATGTTAAAATAAATTGTAAAAAAGAAGATTTATTTATTTGTTTATTTATTTTTAAAACAAGAACTTCCCTTTTTTTTTTCTTAGAAAAAAAAATACTCCTCTTTTTTAGACAGTTCTCTCTACTTTATCTGTATTTAAAAATTCCATACAATTATTCTTTCTAATTAGCGTGTCGCATTTCTCAAGAGTGAAATCGACACCTTCATAGATTGTTTTAATCGTTTATTTTGGCATTCAACTGCCACTTTTAATTAAACAAAATATTTTCTGTGATAGAAATTTGTATTGAAAAATAAATCAATAAAAAAAGTTTGATTTTCTATTTTTATATGGCAATTAAACACTATGAAGTAATTAACTTTTTTGACTAAACTTAATGTATTATGTTAAATGATTAAACATGTTAAAATTAATGCCAATCTTTAAAATTATAACATAGGTGTCTTTCTTTTTTCATGAAACATTTTTTAGTTTTAATAATAATCAAATTATTTATTGTTGACTTGATGACTCTTAATCTAGTGGTACATTATGACTTAAAACCTAAGTTAAAATATGTTTATTTTAACTTTATGTTATAAAATGTCTGAGAAAGAAAAAAAATACCTAACATTATATATTTGCATTTATGTATTGGCAATTTTTTTATTTCAGTATAATGATAACATAGAACTGAAACTATCTTCAAATTAAAGATCTGAGAGTTTGATTAGTTACTTATTTATTTTTACATTTTATTGCCATATCTATATTATAAAGGCCAAACGTATCTGTGCCTAACGCATACGTCATTTTGAGAATGGCGAAACACTTTCCTCTGCAATTTCGGTTTTGCAATTTTCGCTACTGCTAATTTGACATTTCTAAACACCGCATATTTTTAATTTTTACACTGTCGTATAGAAAAAAATTTACTTTTAAATGCAATTTCTTTGAAAGCTGTATGTCAATTTATTTTTGAGATATTACTTTTTTATAGTTTTTAATAGCGAATTTGTCATTGTGGCAACAGAACCACTCCATTATCTCTTAAAATTGAAAAGAAAGAAAAAAGTAGAAATTAAACTGCACAACACTTTCCCATGCAATTTCGGTTTTGCATCTTTCAGTACTGCAAAATTTACCCTTCTAAGCATCGTACATTTTAATTTTTTACACCGTCGAATAGAGGAAAAAAAATAGTTTTAAATGCAATTTGTTTCAAAACTGTGTCTCAATTTATTTTTGAGATATTAATTTTTTTAAATAATTTTTAGTACTAATTTTGAAATTGTGACAACAGAACCACTCCATTTTCTCTTTAAAGAAAGTGTGTATACTATTTTAAAAGAATCGTCTCTTATAAAATCCGGTGAATTTTAGTTTAATTTTGTTTAATAATTTGAATAATTGGGTTTTGTCAATTTTAGCTTAACATATTTCTTTGAAAGTTAGACTGAACAATGTATGTTGTATTTTTTACTGTAACTAATTATGTAGATTATAATAAATCAATAAAACAGTTCTTTTTTAAAGATTTTCTTTCGTCGAATTTCGATGTGTTTTACTTAATGTATTTAAAAATGAAAGTACGTAAATTTTGCAGTTTATAAATGACCTTTATAACATGTAAATTTTACTTTTCGTTCAGTTTAAAGAATTCAAAGCAGTATTTTTATGTTAGATATCTTAAATAAATTAAAACTTCTCAGAAAAACTACAATATTGCTTTCTTGTTAAAATGTATTTCAGAATTGATGGAATTTTATAATATTTTCTGCTACATATTTGACTTTTTAAATAAGGTACCCTGGGGTAATAACGCCAGGCGGGGTAATAACGCCAAGTGCTTATATTTTGCATAATTATGAAATAATCAGGTAAATGACACCCGTGTGCTCAGCGCAGAAGGGTTTTGAGTCATATAAATCGCAAAAAACAGCTTCAAGTTAATTTGTTTCATTTTTAGGTCTTATTGTTTTTACAAGCAACTAAAATTAACGCTTGATCTAAAATTTGCGAGATAAGGTTTTTGATTTGATGACTACATTTTTTATCCGGAAATATTTTGTTTATTACATAAATTTGTAGTGTATTTCATGTACTTTCAAACTGTTGTAGAAGATTTTGGATATCTTCTCGAGATAATTTGTAGTTTAGGATCTACTGCGCAATAAGTATCCCGGGGTAATAACGCCTCTCGCTCCTTTTTCTTTCACTTTCACAAAAAAATCAATATTTTCTATCGCATAGAATGCATACATGGGAATATAAATACTAATTCAAATAATCCGTGTAATGTTTCTAATAATTCTATTTAAATGGTCATTTTTAAGCAAAACCTAGCTTAGAATCTGATATTCTTTTGCCTCCTCCCCCCCCCCCTCACCACACCTATCTTTTTCTTACACTGTCACAAAAATTTTAACATTTTCAATAGTTTAGAATGCAATTTGTCAATTTCTAGAGCTGTAGAGTTTGTATTTTTAGAATTGGGCAATCTACATGCCATTATTCCATCTTATTTTATAGTTTTGTTTGCATGGCGTTATTACCCATATAGGTGGGTATTAACGCCAAATAGCATTGGTCAAGAAAAAACGCCATTACATTTTATGAATACATATCTGTTAAATTATTTTATTTTATATAGATAGTCAATGAGTTGCTGTATCAGATCCTATATTTGTTTGAAAAATACAATCTAAAACTAAGCCGTGAAAATTGGCAGAACCTTAACGTGGCGTTATTACCCCAGGGTACCTTATTAAAAAGTTTTAATATTTTAATTTTAATTTTTAAGATTTTAAATTTATTTCTTATTTTTTAATTAAAAAGTAAATCCATTTTCATTCCTTTTTCATATATTTTATTATGCTTTTTAACGCTATGATATTTTAATGTCTCTAAGATTATAGAAATATATTCCTAATTCAATGAGGATTTTTATAAATCATTTAGCATATATTTATATTGACAAACATGAAAAACTTATGTAATAAATATATATTGGAGTTTATGATCGCACTGCATTACATATTCTTCCGAACTGGTCAACATGCATTTTACAAAATTATCTTCGGATTTTTTTTTTCCGTAAAAACTGCATGTCATTGTGAAGGGAAATTCAAAATATGTGTAACTGTAACAAGAAGAAAAAAAAAAACAATATCCTAACGGGATACGCTTCTTCTTTTTATCAAAATATATTTGTGTTATTTATGTCAAATATTGCTGTTTTATTTAATTTTGAACGTCTAAATATAACATCAAACAAAGGGGCTACAATTTCATTCTGCTTGTAAATTCATTTGAGGATTACGGAATTCAATTTTATTAGACATTGGTGTTCATTGTTAAAAGTCAGACTTTTGCACAATATGCAAAGGGACGATAATTGAATTCACTTTTCCTCCTGTCCATTCTGTCAAAAAGTTAATTAAAATTCTTATAAGTATCAGTTTTATATACTCATTGCAAGAACAACAATGTTCTTAGTAATGAGCTCGTCTGAAAAGTTGCCATTTCCCACTTACGTAAATTACATTTGAAATGCAACGTTATTTTGCTTGTGTTGTATTTTCTAATATTCCTTTCTATTTATACGTATGATAGGGAATAATAACAAAATGCCAGAAATCAGACAGATACTTTTTATTTTATGTGAAAAATAAGTTTGGTAAATAATGAAAACTGTTTAAAAACTTTATTCAAAATTTTATATTAAATTTTATATATATATATTTTTTAAATTAACTATAAAATAGGTGTTTAATATGATTAAACACCCATTAATAATAACCCCCAATAATAATTTTTTTAATATGATAAAATATTCAATGCAATTTTCAAATGCTACAAAAATATTTGTTATACATACATACATATATATATATATATATATATCGTGTTTTTATTTTTTCCTTTTAAAGATGCTAAACAAGATGCTCATAAAGTTGATAATAGTTCGTATCATGGAAATCATTATTTGCATTTTATTTCCTTTTTACTCATATCCAAAAATATGTATTTGAGATTTAAGGAGTGATGCCAGTCTAATCTAGAAATGTAAGAATTATGACGGTCACTTTTCCAGTATTCTTCCAATAAAAATAACAAAGTAAGATTATATAGTTATAGTTAGAAAATGTTTATTATATTACTGCTTACTACTTTAAATATTATGTATGTGTAATTCGAACATCGAAGATACAATCATAAGAAAATAAACACCCCTATTAACTTGTTAAAAATTATCAGGCAATGAAGTTGCTAGTACCAAACTATTGGAAATAAAGTTTACTTTTAAAGGATGGCTGTAAAATTTGCTCAAGGGACCCATCTACATATTAAAATGAAAATTAACATTTTTTTTTTAATAGCAGCTCTTAATTCTGCCGGTATACACTCTTCAATTACCCTAAATATTTTTCATGCTGTTTGTACAGTTAGTTTCCGAGAAATTCATTACTTAAAAGAAGCATATTTAATGGACTGTACCCAAATTGAATTTGGAAACTGGATTGTTTACCCAGAAAGCCCCCATGCGAAATTTTAAAATGGAGGGCCAAAATCACAGTCCGGTGAAATCCAAGCGCATTATTGGTCATTAAGCCGCGTCCTTTTCAGAGAATAATCTCTTAGCGGTAGGGGAAATGTCGCCTAACTCCTTTTTCCGAGAAAAAGTCTTAGCAGCAATTTTGAAGTAAATCCGATCTGTTTTCATTTATAATCAAAATTTTTCACTCTCGTTCTATAAAATGTCATCAAAATATCTTAACTGAGTTAATTTCGATGGTTTATCGTAACTAAGAACAGACGGTAACAATCGCTTAAAAATTACCTTACCCCTCCTTCTTTTTCAAATGGAGAAACCAATTCGTGATTTTCACCCTTTCCACACGACCAATGAGGTGTCTGGATTTTACTTGACTGTGAATTTGGCTCTCCATTTTAAAATTTCGCAGCCCCCATCTTGATCCAGGGATCTTAAGTACCATTCAAGCTGTCATTAAAGATTGCTAGATTACAGAGTTAGCATAACATGTTTCAAATCATCTAGTCACTTTCATTGTAGACGGCCCCTTAAACCACTATTTTGCAGCTTTTTAAGCATAAGTAAAGAATATTTGTAAATCCATCAAAAAAAAATTGTAGGTTGCATTTCATACTTTTTTTTTTTAATATTAATTTCATTTTTCATAATTCATATTATAAAATTACAAAAATTTCAAATTCAGAGTATCTAAGTTTGACAATTTTAGAATTATTGTTACGTAAAAAATTAACACAGTGGATAACTTCAGCAGTTATTAATAAAAGTTTTAAAATGTAATTTAAAATTAGTAGCACTAAATCGTGAGTTTTTATAATTCAAAAACTTATCAATTAATGACATAAATTTTGGTGTCTAGGCATACCTTGAAACAATTTTTTTGCGATATGTTGTTTTAATTATGCATTGCTATTGAAAATAAATTAATTTGAGATCATTTTAATATATAGATGGCCTCCTAAGCAAATTTTATATACATAATTTAAAAATAGACCTAATTTATAATCGGTCGAAAATTGTAACTTTCTTCTACAATTATTTGTTGGAAAGTTATTAGGGGGTGTTTACTTTTTTTTCTTACAACTGTTCATATTTTTCTTTCTCTTCCAAGTTTTTGCTTCGATGGAACTAAAAGCCAAAATACTTTCGAAGATTGTATATTTTTAAGCTCCTTTTTTAAAAAAAGAATCCTTTTCGATTTTTTTCCATTTTCATAGACCATTTATTTTTCATTGTGCATTGTTAAAACGCGGAATTTTCATTTTAGTATCTTTAGTATTCCCATATGAGGATTTTAGAACGCATTTTCAAAACTAAGTAATTTCCCTTTTGGTATTATTTTTAAGTTTAAATAATAAATGTTTTTATGGGATGCCAGGAAACTTTTAAGAGGATATTTATGTTAAAGAACGCAGAAAAATATTTGCAAAATCTTGCAATAGTTTTAAAAGGAGCAAATTGTTTAATATTCAGCTGTAATTCATTTCAATAAAGATAATTTAAAAAGGACATTAAATTATTATAGTACATTATTTTAAAAAAGGAAAATGGTTATGGCAGCGCATTTAAATTACAAACAGTTTTGTTAAACATTAAAGTAATAATAATTAAAATAAGTATTATACATCATAATATACAGAGAGTTTAGCAAATAAGATCCCGATTTCAAAAATAACAAAGATCGATTTAATTGTATGCTAATTATTAGGTGAGGTTTGTTTATTAGGTAAGCTATAAAAATGTTATACATAAATTTCGACATTTTTAAAAGATTGTGTACTGATTGTAAATAATGTTTGATATGACATTTTTCTTGTTTTAGCTTGCTTGGGGAGCGCATGTTTTTCAGTTTGCAGCGCCCGAATTTTAAAGATTTTTCGATATAAATTTTTATAATTTCGAAACTTCGGAAATTTTATTCCAAAAATCGTTAAAATGTGGCATTCTAAGCCAGAAATCTCATTTTCTGCAAGCACTCTAAAACAAGAAAAATGTCAAATCAATCATTCTTTGCAATTAGAAAATAATCTTTTAAAAATATTCACCGTTCGAAACTTCTGTATAAGATTTTTGCAGCTTTTTTTATAAACAAACAGTTTACCGCATAATTCTATCGATCATTGTTTTTGAGAAATTTAATTTTGAATTCGGGATTTTATTTGTTGGACACCCTGTGCATTATAATTATATATTAAAGTAATAATTAATTAAAAAGATATGTAATCCTAATCCATTTTTTGAATATTTATTTCAACTGTATTTTATCCATAAAATAAATAAATAAATAAAAAATATGAATAGTCGTTGAAAGAATAAAAGCAAACGCCCCCTACAAACTGTGCAAAAAAGTATGGCAGAAAAATTTTGCGAGTACCATACGATTAGAAATAAAGTCCACTTTTTATTGATGTATGTAAAATGTAGTTACGTCTACGTATGAAAACGAATCTTAACTTTATTTTCAATAGATTTACCCAATTCTGACAGCATAAAGGAACTCTACAAATTTCAATTAGCATAAATAAAATTTTTATGCTATTCGTAAGATAGGTTTCCGAGAAATTAGCTAAGGTTGTCTGGTGTAATAACGCCAGGCGGGGTAATAACGCCAAGTGCTAATATTTTGCATAATTATGAAATAATCTGGTAAATGACACCCATGTTTTCTGCGCAGAAGGATTTTGAGACATATAAATCGCAAAAAACAGCTTCAAGTTAATTTGTTTTCTTTTTACGTTTTATTGTTTTTACAAGCAACTAAAATTAACGCTTGATCTAAAATTTGAGAAATACGTTTTTTGATGTGAAGACTATATATATATATATATATATATATATTTTTTTTTTATCCGGAAATACTTTGCAATTTACATAAATTTGTAGTACATTTCATGGACTTTCAAAATGTTGTGGAAGATTTTTGATATCTTCTCGAGATAATTTGTAATTTAAAATGTATGGCGCAATAACTATAACGGGGTAATAACGCCAATCCTTGACATTAATACCCCGGTTGATTCCCTACAGTGGCCGAGCTACATTCTAAATACTCATTCAAGTAAGCACAGTTAAAACTGTGCAATGTTTCTAATAATTCTATTTAAGCTATTTAAGAAGTTCACGGTCTGATAGTCTTTTGCCTCTTCCTCCCCCCCCCCACACACACCCACACCTTTATTTTTCTAACACTTTCACAAAAAATTGAACAATTTCTATAGAATAGAAAGCAATTTGCCAATTTCTAAGTTTGTAGAGTTTGTATTTTTAGAATTGGGCAAGCTACATGCAATTATTCCATATTATTTCATAGTTTTGTTTGCATGGCGTTATTACTCATATAGGCGGGTAATAACGCCAAACAGCATTGGTCAAGAAATCACGCCATTACATTTTACGAATACATATCTGTTAATCTTTTTTTATATATATAGATAGTCAATGAGTTGCTGTATCAAATCATATATTTGTTTGAAAAACACAAACTAAAACTGAGCCGTGAAAATTGGTAGAACCTTAACGTGGCGTTATTACCTCAGGGTACCTTATTAGGATGAGCGAAGCGAATCCTCTACTAGTCCACTCAAATTACAATTTGTCGTACGCTTTACAAAAAAATTATTCAATCTTTTAACTTCAAATTAAACACAAAAATAAATTATGATCTGTAGATTTGCAGAATATAATTTTTTTTACAGTAAAACGTTAAAAAATTATTATTTTAATTAATTTATTTTACATGCATTTCCAATACGGAAGCATTTTAGCAAATAAATAAAAAATGAAACGCGTATATTTTCAGAAAAAAAAGTTTAAATCATGGAGTAAATAATTATAGATAGAATCATGATTAATTTATTAAATAAAACATGTTTTCATTATCCCGCAAAATCGTTTGCACAGATGACACTTAAACATTTTAAAAAAATTGTATTATGGATTTTTTTTTTTTTTTTTTTTTTTTTTTTTTTTTTTTTTTTTGTAAACTGGCAACAAAATAATTGTAAACAAATAAAATTAATTCTTAAATTTGTTATATAAATGAAAAATTAAAAGATCTGCGTGAAGTTGTTGGTTCAAGCTCTGTATAAATATTTTTTGCGAAGGTCGTATTGTGGCTAAATAATATCGACTCATTAATCAGAAGGATTTTATAGAAAAATAACACTTTAATAAGTTCGCAAACACAACAATAATTATTCGTGAAAACGTCACTGCGAGAATGAGAGAGCGCTTCGTTAAAAGGTAATTCCATTAATTGAGTTGCCATTCGCAGAAAGTAAACAGTTCTCCCACGCGGAGAGAATTACAGCAATTCTCATACGCTAACATGTATAAAAATGAAGAAATTAAAATAAAATGTTTTACAGTTGAAAATTCATAGTATCAATGAAAGCAGATTTCAAATGTTTTTTCCAGAAAATAGGATTTTGAAGAAGTAACTTTCTTCAAGCTTTCTTCAAATATATTATTCTAAAATAGCTATCAAAGATTATCGGATGTTGATTACAAAGATTGGAAACATGCATATTTCAAACAATTAAAAAACACCAGTGGCTACTTGAAATTGTAAAAACATCTTTAAAAGAGCTTTTAGTTGAAAATTAAAAAAAAATTTGTAAAAGTTTGCTTCGAAAATATCTTATGCCAGTTTTACATCATAAATGAAAAATTAAAATGCGCCAAAACATAAAATAACGTTTTTGTTTAATAAAGATGCAAAAATAATAATAATAAAAAAAATATTGTTACTTTCAAATATCTGTTTTATAAAATAATGCTTCGTGAATCCAAACAAAGCATGGCTTTTGCTAGTTTTATTTCGAACATATTTTAGAGGCGATATCAAATTGCAGTTTGGAACTCGATTACTGACCGTGAGAGCTTTTTTTTATCAAAACATCTTAAGCACCACTCAAGCACTCATTAAAAATTCCTAGAATACGGGACATAATGAGAAGTTTCAAAATATCAAGTCATTTCTAATATAGATGGCCCATTAAATCACCATTTTGTGTTTTAAGTTAATAACTACAACATAAGTTCAAACTACTTTGAAGAAAATTTTGAAGTTTTGTATTTCTGTAAAACAGAACTAAATTTCAATCCATAAAAAAATAGATTGTTATTCATATTTTTTTTAATATTACTTTCCTATCTCTTAACTCATATAAAATCACAGAAATTTCGAACTAAACGCATTTATGTTTGGGTGTTTCAGTATTATTGCTACATCAAAAACTTAACACATGAAGATTATAATTTTAGGAGGTATTAATAAAAATAGAAAAATTTAATTTAACACTATAAGCATTGAATTTTGAATATTTATAATATAAAAACTTAATCAAATGACTTAGAATTTGGTATCTAGGTATATTTTTAATCAAAGATTTCAAATAACGTGTTAAAATTCGTTATTGCTATTTACAAAATGAATTTTGGATTCGTTTTAACGTGTAAATGCTCACTTATTAATATTTCATACGCATCATTTAAATGTAGGCTTTATTTCCAATCATTTGGTAGAAACCTCTTGTAGAATGATAACTTGAGGAGCTAGTAAGGAATGTTTATTTTTTCCTCACAAGACTGTGTTTTTTATATACGTTTACGCGCTTGTTTTCTAAAATATTCTTCTAAAATGTTACTTTAAAACCTATTCAAGAAACCTTTTGCACCAAAATTTCTATTTATTTTTCGTTCGTAAAAACTGTCATTAATAAAAAACCGAGAAATTTTTTTTCTTTTTTTGTCTGATATGTATATAAAACCAAAACAGCCATTATTTTATTTATCTTTCTCAGATTAATTAATAATATATTTTTTCTCAGTAATTACTCAAGAGAAATTGATTTGTAGAAATATATATATATATATATATATATATATATATATATATATATATATATATATATATATATATATATATATATTGTTTTGTGTATAAATGCATGTATAATAATAATATTTAAAATAATATTTCACAGTTAAATTTTTTACATTTGAAATATTAAAATTGAGAAATGCAAAAACCTTTTTTTTTTTTGTTTAGATAATATATGTTATAATAAGTATGCATTCTGTTTTATTCTTTTTTTATTATTATTATTCATTGTAATTTAAATTATAAGTTTATTCATTATTAGAAGGGTACAGTGAAACTGTTATTTGTATAGAAAAAAATAAGGGTGTAAAGTGCTTAGACAGTTTAAAATATATGTTTGTTAATGTAAATGTTTTGATCTCGAATAGTAAACAAAGTCACCAAATTCGTTTCATAAAATTTTATAAATAAAATACAAATTAACACGCCAAGATTTCAAAACAAAAGAGTTCACATATCAAACTTTGCAGTGTTTCGCAATACATTTAAAGTTACATTACGAATTTTCTTATTGGCATTATTTTTAATTTTAGTTTATGTTTTTGTACTGACTGTACAACAGGGGACCTTTAACAGGTGTTATAAATTAATAAGGGACTCTTAATGTATAACATGCGTCAGGGATATTATAAGAATGCGTAGTAATGTAAATTTTTTTTTCATTGTTTATGATCATTTTCTAGGTTTATATTGCTGTAAAATAGAACAAAAGTAAACCAAATAATTTTGATAGAAACCTGATAATGGTCTGGCATCATAATGGGTAATTAAATGTGTAAAATAATGTATGCAAAGAAGGGCAGGGGGCGTACAATCCGTAAAAGGAGTTTCGATGAAATATTGATGAATATTCCTTGGAAAACCTTGTGTTCAGCTTTTTCAAAATAAATTTCAACTTTATGAGCGAAAGTTTCTTTTTTCTTTTTCTATCACCACATAAATATTATTCATTTTATACAGAAAGTAGTTTAACAATCCAGCAGTAGAAAACAACAAAGCAAAGCTTCAATATTTTTCGCAATATAAAGTTTAGACTTTTAACTAATAATATGGTCACCCACTGTATATTTAATGTTTCCTGATAAAATACTTTTGTTGTTTTTATACTCAAAAGGAAAAAAGTAATATGTACATTAACATACTGTAAAAATATATTTAATTATAACTTATATCAAAAATTATTTCTACATTAAAATTTAAAAATATTTCTGCCTTCTGCCTCATTAACAGTCGTTTCGTTTTGCGTCAATATTTGCATAATACAAAATTCTTTAATGACGTATTTCATTATTAAAATCCATTTGACATATGCATTCTTATTTATCTTTCATAATATGTGCTTGTGCATGACATTTACTTAAATGGAAAACCTTAAATAAATACATTTTGTGATATTTTATAACTTCGTTGTTTTAGTGACGAAAGCTTTTAAAATACTTTAAAGTTTTTTTCCCTTTTGGATTAAAATAAGAACAATTATTTTACTAAATGTAATTTTTTTACTCATTGTGGAAAATAATTTATTTTATTTATCAAGGTAAAAAATAAGTAATAATATTAATAATAATTTTAATATTTGAATATACATTCATGCGCAATTTGCCTTTAAGATAAAATATACTTTTTAAAATAAACTTAGTCTCTGTTAATAAGGTATAAAAAGTTATCAAACTTCTAAAAAAATAAATAAAAATTATTAATAAGACAGTGAAACTATGCCCTCAGAAAAAATAATAGTCGTAAAGCACATTGAACCTTGTGATGCAAAATTTTGCACTAACAGAATTTTTTAATTAAAGAAATAACATTACATCGAAATAATTGCAAATATCTTCAATCAAATGTTATCGATGCAAATAAAAGAAATTGCAGTTTACAACAAATAGTGCTGGTATCCTGGTTGCCACCATAGTTGTTCTAAAATTTGAAAAACTTCCCAGGTCTGCTGAAAGTCAAATTGGTATTGACTGCGTGGTGCATATGATTGAAGCAATTCGATTTTTCATTTGCTTGTTGCTTGAATTCACTTTCGCTACATCAGTGCTTGAAAAATTACAATGCAAAATGATTTTTCTTAAACATTAAAACAATAAAGCAGAATAAGGAGGATTCAGTTAATGTTAGTGTCGATAATCACAGAACATGCCCGTAAGACATAGTGACGTCATGGTGACGTCATTGTGAAGTCGCACTGTAATTTTCTGACTATCGATGTGACGTCACGTGATGTTGATATGAAGTCATACTGACTACAATGTGAAGTCGTTATGGCGATTTTAGAGCGTGTTTGTAATGGTACATTGTAGCCACTTGGTAGATTTACGATGTGACAAATTTGTGAAAAATGTGCCTTTTGTGATTACTTTGGCATTAGCGTTGCGACAAAAACAACAATGCTTTCAGGTTACACTGATGCCATCTTGTAAAATACATGGCTCTCCAAAATCACAAAATAAACTTTGCTGGGTTGTAGAACTCACTATAGCAAACAACCACTTTAACAAAAAATTACTGTATAGGAATATGAAAGCGGAAATGACGCGATGAGATACAAAATTTAGAGTACCAATTTGGCCTTCTAGTTTATTTCAAAATTTTGCATTCATAGCAGAATATTTCTATGCTATTCTTTTCTTCATTTAAGATAAATATCTAAATTCAATGTTTGAAAATTTCAAATTATAGAATTATCGTGATTATCTACTTTTTTTGCTAAATTTTTGTAGTTTTTAGTTTTTCAATATAAATTAATTTATATTTTACACCTGTTTTCAGATTAGTTTTTAAACATAATTTTTAAATATCATATGTTAGATTTAATAAAATTATTTTTATTATATTTACTTATTTATTTTCTTTTTATTTCACTTAAAACTTTTTAATCTTACATTCTTAACAAATTATTCTAATTTATCCCTGTTAAAAATTCTCTTTTTAAATAAAGATTTTGATATTTCTAAATACTTAAGAGAATATTACAAAATATTTTCCAATGAGTTAACATAAAACTCCTTTTCCATTAAAAAAATAGAAATCGATCAAAACCTTTATAATTTAAACTTAAAAAATATTTTAGAAAAGGGAAAGTGCTTGGCAATAAATATGCGTGATAAAATTCTCATTTGAGAATTCTACAGACCCTGAAAGAAAGTTGAATGTTTTAAATATGCACAATGAAAAATAAATGAGCTATCAAGTTGAGCAAAAAGGGAAAACCGTTTTTCAAAAAAAGCATAAAAACCAACGTTTTACAAAAGTGTTATGGCTTTTAGTGCCACCGAAAGATAAATTTGAAACAGAAATAAAAGTGTATTTCACAATGCATTTACAAAGATACATATTTAAAGCATGTTTCCGTTACATATAATTTTTAAAATGAAATATCTCAGACTGTATTTCTCCATATTTTGTAATTGTTTCAATGTAGATTTAAAATATATGTATTAATAATAATATAAACTATTAATATTTGCAATAGTATATGCTGCAAGCGCATAATGGTAATATTAAAAATATATTCAATATATAATGATTCCAAAATTACAAAATGAAGATTAAAAAAAAATATGTAGCTACAAACTGTACTTTAAAAATAATTTCATTTAAAAAAACTGTAAAAAAACTGTTTTTTTTTTTTTTTTTTTTTTTTTTTTTTTTAGCACAGAAATATTAGTTTTGAATGACATTATAAAATTCCATTATAAATTATGCGTTATTCATTATCCATTATGCATTATGCCTTACGTGAGTTTACAATTAAGAAAACGAAAATGAAAAAACAAAACCTCATGAACGTTGCTATGAAAATTGACAAATTTCACTAAATAAAGTAATATCTTCTAAGTACATTATCATTTCAAACTCTTATGAACTAAAAATCATACAGTGTTCAATCTACTCATAATTAAAATTTCCAAAATATTTAAGAAATATTTTTACTTTAAAACAGTTATATTTAATAAATTATTATTATTTTTAAAAAATACATAGTACTTTTATAAGAAATAAATGCAATATTAGATATGACTAGGACAAGACACTTGATGAAGAGCTATGTTCGTGCATAGGACTTTTGCATGCTATAATTAATAACTGATTAATTATTTATTCTCATTCATGTTTATTTATTCCAAAAATATCTCGCAAATTAATGCCTCATTGCCTCATTTGGAGTAAATTTTATATTTACATGGATAAATGCGTCGTTCAATGCATAACGAAGGAACATTTATAATAATTAGAATTCCAATTCTAAAACTTTCGTATTGAACAACATGAAGTAAAATCGATAACGGAAAGTCTAATAATATCTAAAAGTTTTTTTTCTTTTTAATATCTTGAAGTTTCTGATTCGTAATAATGGTTTTTGAAACTTTTCTATTCCGCATTCATTGACGAAATCTTGCACATAGTAAATATTTTATGTAAAGTGGAACAAATGCTTAATAAAAATGCTTAAAATAAATAAAACAAGAAATATTTTGATGAAAATAAAACAACCAGTCAAATTTTTATTTTCGATATATCAGATAATAATAATAATAATAATAATAATAATAATAATAATAATAATAAAAGATTACATATAATGTCACACATTATTAGCTCTAAATATCTTATTATGTGGTTATGATTTAGACAAACTAACTTACTTTATTTGAGTAGGAGTGAGAGTCTGAAAATAAGTTTCTCCTATCAACTGTGTTCAGAGTTGTGTATGAATCTTTACTTTTCCAATTGACTAACAAATGCATTGAGACATTTGTCAGACCGCTTGATAAGCTTCGAAAAGCTATCCAGGAAAAAATCAGGGATTTGCATACAGAAAAAGCGTTCAATGCCTTGTCCATATGCAAAGCCCTGATGTTTTTCTGGAGGACTTCCTGCAGCTTATAAAGCAATTTGACAAATGTTTCCACGTACTTAATACTTATATTAACAAATAAATCTGTGTCGTATATTTCATGTATCATGATATTGTTGGACTTTCTATGCTTATCTGTCTACAGACGCCAGGGGAAACTTATTTTCGGACCCCCCCTTACCCCCAACCCAACGTCCTTTACTTTTTTCAATTTATAAATTTTTCTCTTAACTCGAAAGATACAAAGTAAATACACGAATACGCTCCTATGCATAAAAATCTTGAACAAATTCATTTTGCTTTTAAGAATTTCTTACGCTTTAAAAAACTCAGTTGAACATTTTCTGAGGATGGTGATGACACGTAAAATTCTTAGCTATAAAAGCAACAAGAAGACATGAAATTTTATATATTTCGATTACAAAAGTCATTATCTTGTAAAAATTTGTAAAAGTCTCGTAATCTTGTAAAAGTCTCGTACAAATTCCACAATGTAAAATATTTTCTTTTTCAAAATAATATGGTTCTTGGAACTTTTCTCTTACGCACTTATGGAGCGGAATCTTGCAGCATTGTAAAATTTTATGCAAAGTGGAAAACATGAAAAGCTAACACGTTAAACTGTTATCTGTAAACAGTGTAGCATATAAAATTTAACTTTCAATGAAAAGATATTTTGCATCAAATATATTCATCACTAAAATCTTATTAAATGAAGAAAAAGAAAAAAAAAGAAAAGAAAACAGAAAACACCATATGTAGCAAATTAGTTATCCGAAAAGCAGTATATAATAGGAATTTTTAATGCATATAAGTTGCAGAAATCAAGCAAAAATCAAGTCTGAAAATAAACAGATTTAAAGAAAATTCTGGCCCAAACCGCATGTGATTCACAACACTAAAAAAACTTGGGGTTTTTAAATAAATAAATAAATTTTATTCTCATCTTTTTTTTCTACTAACAAATTATGAAATTCCTATGTTTGTGCCAATAATATATTGAAAAAATTAGAAATCATTGTACAGATATGATTAATTATCCGAAAATAAATTTTAATATATGATATATAAAATTTTGTTGAACGTATAATATTTGCAGAAACTAAATAATTTCTAACACGAAACGCATATTACTTTTCTAAAAGAAATTACACTCCAAAAGACATTTAATACAAGGCATAAAAATTACTTAAAGATAATAAAAAAGATTTACAAATTTTGGAAGCCATAAATTTAAATCATTTGATTAAATATTTTTATTAATCTGTATTATCATTTCATATATTATTGTAACAACGTTAGTAAATTTTAAAGTTGTATGCATATTCCAATAGTTTTAAATATAAATAAAACGAGAAATATTTAGATAAAAATAAAACAACTCGCCAGAAATTTTCTTTTCGTAAATCAAATAGTAATAGTAATAATAATAATGATGATGATGATGATGATGATGATGATGATGATGATGATGATGATGATGATGATGATAACTGATATATTTTGTCCCACATTTCTAGCATTAAAAATATTACTATGTGATCTTGTTACAAACAAATTAATCTATTTTATATTAATAGTTTACTTTTTCAAGTTATGAATTTTTCTCTTAACTTAAAACTTTCAAAGTAAATTCACGTATATATGACTACATAGAAAAATTCTTGAATGTACTGTTTTCCTTTTAAGAATTTCTTATCTTTAAAAAAACTTAGTTTATGGGTGATGGTGATCACGCGCAAAATTCTTAACTATAAAAGCAACAAAAATGCAATAAAATTTTATATATTTCGATTATAAAACTCGTTATATGAGTAAAAATTTCATACAATGTAACGCAGTTTCTGTTTAGAAATTATGGTTCTTAAATCTTTCTCTTCTGCATTTATGGAGCGGAATCTTGCATCATTATAAAGATTTTATGTAAAGTGGAAAGCAAGAAAATCGAACATTGTAAACTGTTGTCTGTAAATAGAGTATAATTAAAGTATAACTTTAAAAGTATAACTTTTGAAGAAAAGTTATTTTGCTTCTAATATATTTGCCATTACAATCTAATTAAATACAAATAAATAAACATATATATATATATATGGATAAATATATAGACAAAATAATATAATAAATATACTACATCTTACATTATTATTATTATTATTTGTTTTATTCTGTTTATTTATCTATATATTTATCTATTTATATACTTATTTACGTATTTGCATGAAAGAAGAAAGATTGTAAATGAACATATTTCATTGATATTTAGTCCACAAGTTCACATTTTAAGCCCAGTATGCAATGTTCTAAACATTTTTTAATCGCTAATTACAATAAAGTTGAAAAAAATTTTTTTTTACTATATCTATTACTCTGCACATCATTGCTCTGCACATTTTCCTGAAGTGGTTAAAACTTAAAAAACAGTAAACAAAATTTTCATACTCTAAAAATATATTACTCTATTTCGTTTGTATTTTTTATTTTACATTATTTAGAAATTATGTACAGCAAACCGATAAATTTTGATAAATAACAAATAAATAAATAAATAATAGCATGTAGGTCATAATATATTTGTTTTTAAACAAACAGCTAAAAAATAAATATAACATCTACTGAAAATAAGGCACCTAAAACATTTATAATAGAATCTTGTTACAAGTTTTAATAACGTAGTAATATATCTTTGTTTTTTTTTTTTGTTTTTTTTTTTTTGCTTTAAAAAAAACTCCCATTCTCCAGTAATTTTAAGAAAAATAAAATTAAATATTTCTTTGTTTCAAAAACATTAAACATTACTCGGGAATTAAATTTTATTGGGTCATCAAATATTATTGACAGTATAACATTATAACGATATTTTTACTTTAAGTAACTAATTATGTAACTAATTATATAACTATATTTAACATATTGTAGGTTGGAAAGTAAATTTATGTTATTTTCAACTATTAAACATAAATTTTATTCCCAAATATCGCTTAACATTGGCTTCAAAGTATTCACTGACGGATCATGTTTAGTGCATACCTAAAACTTTAAATTATGTATAATCAAATATATAAATCTGCTGAAATGAAAATGGCAAAATTATAGTACTCATTAAATATATTGGGTTGGGGAGAAATAATTTCCCTTTTTTCCGTATTTTTCAAACTAAATTTATTTATATAAATTAAAAGAAATAATTAATAATATATGTGCTGTTTTGTTCGATGACTTTTTGTCATTTTCTGGCAAAATCATAATTCCGTCACTGTAGATCTTCTGAGAGTTTTGGGCAAAAAACTGAGCAATGTGATTTTCACAAGCCTCTTTTGAAGTCAGCTTAACACCATTAAGAGGGTTCCGTAGAAGACGGATAAAATGGTAATCGGTTGGATCAAGGTCCGGACTGTACAGTGGGTGCTAAAAAACCTCCCAACCAAGTTCTCTCGATTTTTTCCGAGTGACTAAATATGTGTGTGGTTTAGTGTTGTCGTGATGGAAGACAACGCCTTTCCTATTGATCAATTTTGGCCGGTTTTTTTAACCGTTTGTTTCAATCGCTTTAGATGGTTTGGCCAAGTTCAAGCAGCTCATGATGGACAATCTCATTCTAATTCCCCCAAACACTCAACATCACCTTCCTTGGCGTCAATCTGGACTTTGCCACCGTTTGTGAAGCTTCGACAACGATCTTTTTCGAACATCGTTGTCGTACATGATTCACTTTTTATCACCCGTAATAATTTGCTTAAAAAATGGCTCGATTTCGTTTCGTTTCAGTAGCAATTCACAAAAGGATACTCTGTCCATTAAATTTTTCACTGTAAGTTCATGGGGAACCCAAGTATCGAGTTTCTTTTGGTATCCAGTTTTATGTAAATAGTTCACAAGTGTTTTATGGTCGATGTTTAGTTCCGTAGCATTGTCGCGGGAAGAAATATGTCAGTGTACCTTGATTTTTTGTTAAATTTCATCGACTTCTTTAAAGATATGCCGGTTAGGAAAAGGTTCATCTTTAGCATCGAAATTTCTGAAACGAAAACGAGCCAACTAATTCTAACTTTGGCGTTTACTTAAGCCCTGATCCTTATAAACGACAGACAATTTTTGATGAGCCTGCAACGCATTTTCCCGTTTTTGGAAGTAAAAAACTAAAATGTGACGAAAATGATCTTCTGGAATCTCCATTTTTAAAACGCAATATATTTTGACTGATTAAACATATGACGCTACCTTTATATCTAGAATTTTTTAGAGACTATTAACTTTCAAACACTGTATAGTATGACTTAATACGACGTAGTACGTATTAATCGAAATATGTGACTCTAAAGCTATCTATTGGGTAAAAACGAAATTACTTTTTTCCCAATCTAATATATATACATATCACCTTGTAGCTTTGTTGCATTATTTAGCGCTAATTTACAATAACATACATTTTAGGAATCTAGCAAAAAATCATTATATTTAATCTAAAATCATATGTACTAATTTGAATTTTTTATTGTATATACATATATATATATGTATATAGTACTCCCTAAATCTACACTTCAGTTTTTTGCTCACAGGCTATCTATCAAAGCCAGAGAGCTTATGTGCCCGCCCGTTCTGTATGTATGTGCGTGCATAATATGATACCCATGATAAAAATATCCGATTTACATGAAATTTTGGATACCTGCTTACTACGACAAGACACTTCCCTGATTATTTTTGAGAGTTCATTCGATAAGTATAATAAGGGGAACGGGGGCTATTGCCCCTCCCCTTAATTTATATAAATGGGTTTTTCATGGAGAATTAGTATAGATTTCGTTAAAATCGTAATGTAGAATCATTCTAATGAGGTGCCTCCGTGATTAGTACTGGGTGTTCATTGGATAAGATTAACCAGGGGGAATGGTGGAGCATCCCTGTGATGGGAAAATATGAGAATAATACCGCCCTTTATGAGATTGGCCGGATCGTATTGCGATATAGTAGACAGCCCCACACTGTAAAAAAAAAATTCAAGAGGTTATTAAAATTTCTTCTGTAATTTTGTATTCCACAGACTTTTTTAGTAACCATTACAAACTTTTTTTTTGCAAGTGAAACAAACATTTCTTTTGTAAACTGAACAAAAGAATTTTTTGTATAACTAACTTAAAACTTTTTAGTATGAGCCACCAAGCAAATTTTAGTAATAGCTCCAAAATTACTTTTAATAACCAGTACGTGTGCCCGAAGGGCAGGAACTGCCTTCGAGCTGCATCCATTGGGTAAAAAAACAGACTTCTGAAACGGAAGATTTTCGGTTAAATCGCAATAGATGGCAGCACCAAACATTGCTACCTGCTCCAACAGAGTTTTCATAATCCCTTTACTTAACGAGTGCTTGCACTTCATACATTCGGTGGGTATTTGTTGGTGGCCAGCATCGAACCCGGGACCTTTCGGCCTGGAATTCGGTGCTATGACCACTAGGATATTACGGCCACACCAAGTAAGTTTTAGTAATAGCTATTAAAAATATAAAACTATTAACTCTATTCGTTGCTAGCTTTTTTCTAGTAATTCTTATAGATTTTCTTGTAACCGAGTAAGATTACTAAATTTTTTTAGTAATTGCATGGATCACTAAAGTTTTTTTTAGTAGATCCACCCTTTTTTTTTACAGTGCAGGTTCATGTTTTACTTTTTTTCTGGAACAAAGTGTTTAAAGCAGTTTTGATGAAGAAAACTCAATTCACAATCAACTTGACTAAATTGTCTTTATTTTTGCTAAATACTTGAAATATGAGCATTTTCAAACATCCGGAATAAAGCATAGTTATTCAAATGTGCACTGTGCACCCGTACTAGAAAGAGCGTCTCTAGTTCTCAACGACCACAAATCGTACATTTTGAATTGTCAGCGACAAAACACAATCTAAATAAACTTTCACATAAGCCTGCATCACGCTAGCATAACTGAACTCGAAAGTAATTAAGAATTATTAGTCATCTTTGACCACAGCGAGAGTGCGTGTTTACTTCACCATGACAAAACATAAAACTGACAAAATTTTCTCATTTCACAAACGCCAAAACAAAGTCTTTTTGGCATAGAATAGATTCCCAATCCGAGCAAAAAAATGTACAGGTAAAAAGGACCGTTATATGATAAGCAAAGGGGAAATTTTAAAAATGAGTGTTGTCAAGAATAGAGCATTTATCGCTCGTAGCGAGAACGTGCAACTCCCGGCAACCCAGTTAAACGAAATTACACAACCGGTAACAAATTAAGTTCTTTATACAAGACAAAATGAAATGATTGGGAAATAAAAATAGCTGTTATTTAAAACAGAAAAAAATATTTAATTCGTTTGATATTTAATCAACTGAAGAACAAGAAAGAAAAATCTAGAAATGGAATGATATTTTAAAACTAATTTATTATTTGTTTTCAATTTATTATTATTATTTTATATGCACTTGGAGACGAACGCACAATAAAAATACCTATTAAAAATGCTTTTCTTTTAAAATTAAATTTTTAAAGAGGGGGGGGGGAGAACTAACATTTGAAAAATTAATAGAAATATATATAATAGAATATGTGTTACATCACAACCCCTCCCCACCCCGTCTTAATTTAGGTTTTTCACGCAAAATTTACCGATTTGCTTCAAATTTTGTATTTAGATATATTGTAAAAAAGCGCTTCCCTGTTTGTTTTTTTTTTTCGAATTTACTGGATAAGTATAAAGGGAGGATAGTGAAAACTGCCCCTCATAATTTATGCAAATGGTTTTTCATGCAGAATTAACCGATTTGTTTCAATTTTTGGATACAATTCATAGTAATAAGAAGCTTCGCTCATTTGTTGTGATGTTTCTTTTGTTAATTATAAAGTGGATAACGGGCGATTACCTCTCCCTTAAGTTAGATAAATAGAGTTTTATACAGAATTATCTGATTTCCTTTAAATTTTGGATGTAGGTTCTTTCTGCTAATTTGAATTTCTGAACAATTTTAGAGGTTTAATGCTTAATTATAAAGGAGGGAACGAGGGACAGCATTTCTTAAATTACATAAATGGGTTTTTATGGGTAATTATTCGACTTGCTTCAAATTTTCGATACAGGTTTATTATATGATAAGGCGTATCCCTGATTAGTTTTGGGGCTTCAATGATTAGGTGTAAAGAAAGGAAATGGGGGGAGGTACTTCCTTCCTTATTTTTTTTCGAAAGGCATTATTATATAAGTCTGTAATATACAATTAGGTTACATAGCCTGTTAGCTCTATGCCATCAGTTAAACTGGGCATCATTTTTTTTTATGAACTTTATATAAACATTTCAGTAAATGGTACTTAACTTTTTTTTCAAAATTAATATTATTTTGTAACATTATTTCAGTAATATTATTTCGTATTAATATTATTTCGATGAACATTAAATAAATGTTCACTTTTTTTTTACATAAAAAAAAATCGTATATTAATTTATATTATATAACAGTCAGTTCAAATTGAAAGGTTATAATTACTGTCAATTAAAATCCTTTTTATTAATATGATCACTTTATCAAAGATACAAAAGAATAAAAAGTAATATGCAATAACTAACGGATAAAAAAATAAATAGATATAATAAATAATAAGAGAGAAGAATTTGTGACTAAAAAATGCTGTAATTAATATAAATAGAAAAAAATGAAAATACAAATGATATCTTTTATGAACTATTTTTCGAATTCTTTATTTTTTGCCAGATTTACATGATATGTTCATCATAATATCAGTGATATCAAATTATGTATATAACAATTTGTAATTAATTTAATTAAGCCTTCATTAAATAGAAAATCATATTACTTAAACTTAAAAAAAAAACTTCTAGCAATTTAATCTTTTAAATTGAACCATATTAGGTTTCAATGACATAAATTAGCAATATTAGCAAACTCTTAAAAAAAAGAAAAAATATATATTTTGTTGTTTAGAAAAATCGTAAAGAAATATATTTATTTATTTGTTTATTTATTTTTAAAAACAAGAACTTCCCATTTTATTTTATTTATTTTTAGAAAAAAAGAAAAAAATAGGTACTCCTCTTTTTTGGATAGTTTTTTCCAATTTATCGGTATTAAAAAATTCCACACAATAATTCTTTCTAATAAAGCGTGTCGCATTTCTCAACGGTGAAATCGACACCTTCATAGATTGTTTTAATCGTCTTTTTTTTGGCATTGAACTGCCATTTATAATTAAACAAAATATTTTCTGCGATAGAAATTTGTATTGAAAAAGAAATCAGTAAAAAATGTTTAGATTCTATTTTTCTATGGCAATTAAACACTATGAAGTTTTTTAACTCAACTTGATGTATTATGTTAAATAATTAAACGTGTTAAAATTAATGCCAATCTTTAAAATTACAATATAGTTGTTTCTCTTTTTTCATGAAACATATTTTAGTTTTAACAATGTTCAAATTATTTATTGTTGACTTGATGACTCTTAATCTACTGGCACTTTATGGCTTAAAACCTATGTTAAAATATGATTCTTTTAAATTTACGTTATAAAATGTTTGAGAAAGAAATAAAAAAAATTACCTAATATTGTATATTTGTTTAAGCATTGGCAGATTTTTTTTTATTTTATTAAATATAATGATAACATAGAGCTGCAAGTTTCTTCAAATTAAGGATATGAGAGTTTGTTTAGTTACTTATTTATTTTTACATTTTATTTTCATATGTGTTTAAAAATGAAAGCACGTTAACTTTGCAGTGTATAAATGACTTTTATAACACATAAATATTACTCAGTTTAAAGAAAGCAAAAAACAGCAATATTACTGTTGTTTAAAATGTTTTTCAGAATTAATGGAATATTGTAATATTTTCTTTTACATATTTGTATTTTTAAATAATAAAAAAAATAATACTTAATGTTTAAATTTTTAAGATTTTATTTATTTATTTTTTTTTTTTTTATCTTTCATATTTTTCATTATGACTTTTGACGCTGTAGTAATTTAATGTCATTAAGATTATGAAAATATTTTACTAATTCAATAAAGATTTTATAAATTATTTAATATATATTTATATTCAGAAGGATGAGAAATGTATAATAAATATGTATTGAATTTAATGATGAAATATTCTTCCGAACTCGTCAGCGTGCATATTGCAAAATTATCTTCGGAAAAATTTGTTTTGTTTTCATAAAAACTACATGTCATTCTGAATGGAAATTCAAGAAATGTGTAAACAAGAGAAAAATAATGTCCTAACGGGATGTGTTATCTTCATTTTATCAAAGTATGATTATGTTAATGTATGTCAAGTGTTTCTGCTTTATTTAATTTTGAACGTCTGAAAAAGACATCAAACAAAGTGGCTCCTTTTTCATTCTGTTTACAAATTCATTTGAGAATTACGAATTCAATTTTATTAGACAATGGTGATTATTGTTAAAAGTCAGACTTTTGCACAATGTGCAAAGTGATGATAATTGAATTCACTTTCTCTCCTGTCCATTCTGTCAAAAAGTTAATTAAAACTCCTCTGAGTAATAGTTTTATATACTCAATGCAATAAGAAAAATGTTTTTCGTAATGAGCACGTCTGAAAAGTTGGCATTTCTCCCTTACGTAAATTACATTTGAAATGCAACATTCTTTTACTTTCTGTTGCGTTTTCTATTATTCCTTTTCCATTTAAACGTATGTCAAGGAATAAAATGTCAGAAATCAGAAGGTTACTTTTTATTTTATGTGTAAATTACGTTTGATAAACAATGAAAACTGTTTAAAATCTTAATGAAAATTTCATAAATAAACTGAAAAATGCGTGATTTCTTTTAATATGATAAAATATTGAATGCAGTTTTCAAAAGATTCAAATATAGTTTAAAAAAACTAAAAAACACGCTTTTTAAGTACATCAAATTAAAAAGTAAAAAATAATTCGTACTATAAGCTGCAAACGAAAATAGATGAAAAATACTATATTACTATAAAATCATTGTTATTATAGAAATCAATTAATAAGCAATAAATAAAATTAACCTGGAAATAAAGCATGGGGTGCTCCATCTACCATGCTCCGTCTATCAGTTCTTAAGAAGCACCCCATGCTTTTTTTCCACGATAATTTTATTTATTGCTTATTAATTGATTTCTGTAATAACAATGGTTTTATAGTAAAATAGTATTTTTCATCTATTTCCGTTTTCAGCTTATAGTACGAATTATTTTTCACTTTTTAGTTTGATATATTTAAAAAGCGTGTTTTTTAGTTTTTTTAAACTATATTCATTTTTCACTTTTTAGTTTGATTACTTTAAAAGCGTAGTTTTTAGTTTTTTAAACTATATTTATATTTAATACAAAAACCAAATTAATCGGTTGAATAGTTTCAAAGTAATTGGTGAACATACATAGAAAAAAAAATACATACGCGTCGAATTGATAACTTCCTCTTCCTTTTCTGAAGCCGGTTAAAAATAAAAATTGTAATACGGAAATTTTTTTTTAATTTTACATGGATGTAAATAATGTCAGGAGTGGGGTTCGAACACACATTCTCTTTCGAAAAACAGAGTTTCAATCCGGCTCCATAGACCGCTCAGCCATGCTATCTACACTCCATTCAGTGAACGTATTCAACACTTTTAATTAGCTAATTATTATTTATTCACTATTAATTATTATTATTCACTATTAATTTAATTAAAAATCATTAATTTTATTAGTTTTTGCCTAATTACTAAAAAAGTACTGAACCAATTTCGATGAAACTGAAGTGGTGCATATTCGAGAGCATCGTCTTTCATTTAACACCAAAACCAAGTTAATCAGTTGCATGGTTTCGGAGTAATCGGTGAACATACATAAAATAAGGAGAGTTTCAAACTCATAAACTCACAAACATACAGGTGAAGTTAATAAAAGCGTGGTAATAAAAAAATATGTATTATATATATCTGTATATATATAAATCGCGTTTTTGTTATTTCGTTTTAAATAAGTTGAATAAGACGCTCATAAAATTGATAAGAGTTCGTAGCATTCAAACTATTACTTGCTTTTTATTTCCTTTTTACCCATATTCAAAAATATGTATCTGTTACAGAAGAAATGATATCAGTCTCATCTAGAAATGTAAGAATTATGATTGTCACTTTTTCAGTTTTCGCACAATAGAAATGGCAAAGTAATATTATGTAGTTAAAGTCGGAAAATATTTATCATATTACTGGCTACTAGTTTTATGTATTATATATGCGTAATTCCAACACCAACATAAAAACCCAGTCGTCGGGGGTCGCCGTAATACTTACCCATCATATATATGCATAGATAATATATGAAAGTAAAACATTTCTAAACTATTTATAAAATGTATTGCAATTCCAAAACAAAATTTAGGCGTGTATTTAAATATTTTTATTGTGCATAGTAATGATAAATGAATTGCTGATGAGTCTATTTCGACAAATTATACATCACTCCAAACTACACAAGTAGTAATGAATTTCGAAAAAGAAACATCCTTATAACTCCAAAAATAATAATCTTATTTAAACGTTTATTGAGTCGGATTAAGTGTCTTATTTCCAATTAAAATATACTTTTGAATTGAAATTTGAATGAAATGCAGGGTCATGAAAAATCAAAAAATATGGAAAACAGGATTACAGATATCTCGGCAACTAATTATTCGATCGACATCGTTCTTTATGCAAAATTTGTGTTATTTTATTGACTTTTACGTTCCCTCCTTGAAATAAAAAATATCGAAATTTTTATATACTTTTCATCAGAATGAATTTTTCGAGAGCCCGAAAAAAATAATTCCGAATATTAAAGGTTTCTGATGTTAAATAGGCTTCTTCCAATTTTTAACACACTAAGTACATACAAAATTTCAAGTCTCTATCGCAATTTGTTCGGCAGACAGAGCGTTTAAAGACACACAGACAGACAGACGGACGGACGGGAATTTTTTTTCTAAAAATGTGTTTTTCGAAATATCCAGTGTCTAAAACGTGTAAATCCGTCAAAAAATTTCGATTTTCAAAACGATTGCAAGACTTACCCTATACTACGTATGATGGGAAAGTAAAAAATATAAACACCTTTATTAACTTTGTAAGAAATTACTACACCATAAATTTACTAGTACCAAACGATTGGAAATAATGTCTACTCTTAAATGATGTATGTAAAATTTGCTGAAGGGGTCAATTTACATATTAAAACAAACCTTATTAATATTATTATATTCAGTATTATTATTATTAGCAGTTTCCAACTTTGATGGCATAAATGAACTGTAAACTGTTTATTCGAATAAAAGAGTTTCATGCAATTTGTACGATTAGTTTCTGAGAAAATAATTACTTAAAACACGTATATTTAATGGATTGTTACACAAATGGAATTTGGAAACTGGATTGTTTACCCAGAAAGCCTCCATCTTGATCCAGGGATCTTAGGTACCATTCAAGCTGTCATTAAAGATTGTTAGATTACAGAGTTATCATAACATGTTTCAAAACATCTAGTCACTTCCATTAAAGACGGCCCCTTAAACCCCCATTCTGCACTTTTTTAAGCATTATTAAAAAAATATCTGTAAATCTATCAAAAAAAGTAGGTTGCAATCCATATTTTTTTCGAATATTAATTTAATATATCATACTTCATATCATAAAATTACAAAAGAAATCAAATTCAGACTTTCTAAGTTTGGGTATTTTAGCATTATTTTATTAAAATAATTAACACATTAGTGGATTATTTCAGAAGATATTAATAAAAATTTAAAAAGGTGATTTAAAATTAATTTAAAATTATATTTGCAAATTAATTTTAAATAGCACTAAATTGTGAAATTTTATAATTAAAAAACTTATCAATGAATGACTTCAAATTTGGTGTCTAGGAATACATTGAACCAAAGATTTTAAAATATGTTGTTTTAATTATTCATTGCTATTGAAAAAAAAATGTAATTCGCGTTCATTTTAATATGTAAATGGCCTCCTAAGCAAATGTTATATACATCATTTAAAAATAGACCTAATTTCTAATCGGTCGAAAATAGTAACTTTCTTCTACAATAATTTGTTGGGAAGTTAGTAGGTGTTGTTTACATTTTTTTTTCTACGACTGTTCATTTTGCTTCGATGGAACTAAAAGCCAAAATACTTACGAAGAAAGTATACTTTTAAGCTTCTTTTTTAAAAAAAAAGAATCATTTTCGCTTTTTTCCCCATTTTCATAGAACATTTATTTTTCATTGTGCATACTTAAAACGCTGAATTTTCATTTTAGTATCTTTAGTATTCCCATATGAGGATTTTAGAACGCATTTTCTAAACTAAGTAATTTTCCCTTTGGTTTTATTTTTAAGTCTAAATAATAAATGTTTTTTATGGGATGCCAGAAAACTTTTAAGTTTTCTGGATTTAAAAAAATTTATGTTAAAGAACACTCGGAAATATTTGCAAGAGCTTGCAATAGTTATAAAAAGAACAAATTGTTTAATGTTCAGCTGTAATTCGTTTCAATAATGATAATTTAAAACGGCCATTAAATATTTATTAGCATAAAGTATTTAAAAAAGAAAAATGGTTATGGTAACGCATTTAAATTACAAACAGTTTTGTTATGCATTAAAGTAATAAAAATAAAAATAAGTATTATACATCATAATATACAGGCCGTCCAGTTAGAGATAAAATCACAAATTTAATGTTCCTTTAATATTATTATCTCGAAACCGTGCAACGCCGGGCGGGTCTGCTAGTAAAAAATAATTTTAAACATTCCTGTTTTATGGAAGAAAATTATAGACATCCACAATAGGGTGGATCGAAAATTTTTTTTTCACAATGTCAAAATCGTGTCCATAAAAAAGTGAGATATATATATATATAGATAGATAGATAGATAAACTGGTGCGATTGCAATAGGTAGTATTTCTTACGAAATCTACCTAAAAACGTGCGGGAAAACACAAATCGCGAAAAAAAATCGCAAAATTCATCAAAGGATCGCGAAAAAACAGAGTGTCAAAAGTAAATCCCCCCTCCCCCAGCCCTTTCACACAATCTGCTGTAACTTTTCAGAAAATTTGCTGTAAATTTCAAAAAAGTTTTTACTTAGATCCACTGCTGAATAACCCTTTGACAATTTGGTCGTTTTCCCGCGATCCTTTAAAGAAATTGGCATTTTTTACGATCTTTTAATGAAATTCACATTTATTTTAAGATTCTTTCATGAAATTCATGTTTTTTAAGCGGCATTTTGATAAATTTGGATTCATATGAAGGGAGGTGCGAAGAGAAAACTGCGCTCGGAGCAAAGTTTCAATGTAGTGTTCTTTTTCTTCTTACCGGTCAAAAATGATGTTGGTAGCAGAAAATGACGCCCCTAAATTTCGACCGCCCCTTCGCCCCCTACCCCCTTTCACACGACATTGTTTATATGGCGATCCTTTCACAAAATTCAAATTCATTGCACGATGCTTTCACGAAAGTCACATTTATTCCGCAATGCTTACACGAAATTCACGTTTATTTCGCAATCATTTCACGAAATTTGCGTTTATTTCATGATCCTTACACGAAATTCGTGTTTATTCCGCGATTTTTTAAAAAGAAATTCGTGTTTTATCGGGATCTTTTAAGGAAAGTCGAGTTTTTTTGCGCGGTTCTTTGAGAAAATTGCTGTTGTTATCGTGATAATCTAACAAAATTTTCTGCGACGATTGATGAAATTGATTATGAAAGTATGCAATTCACCTCGGTTCAAAAGCTATGGAAAATCGGCTATTATCCTGGAAATTCGGACATAACTATCCAAATTTCGGGGTTGAAAAATGATGTTCCATAACTTTTGGAATCGAATGCGTCAATGTTTAGGAAAATTTAAAACTGAATTGCTCCATTCTCGCGATGGTAAATCGCACAAAACTTGTCAATCGATCGCCAGGAAAAAATGCGAAATTTGACGATTGGTTGCGGAAAAATAGCGGGAATTCCAACGATTTTTCGTAGCAAAAAACTCGCAAAATATGTCATTCAGTCGCACAAAAATGTCACAAAATTCGCAAAAAAAAAAAAAAAAAAAAAAAAAAAAAAAAAGGTGGGAGTTATTTGTAGTTTTAAACTGCAAAATGTTTCGGAAAATTCGTGTTTTTTTTGGGGCGGGTGCGTCTGCCTACTATATTTTTTTGGGAGGGATTTCAAAATTTCGGGCGCGAATCCCGACACCTCGCCCTCAAATTCAAGCCCTGTATTAGTACTACATCCGCGTTAATCATTAAAGATTAAAAAATGCTCAACAGTCGTTTTATAAAATGTTATGTAAAATAAACTAATCACTTAAAAATCGTGAATAATAATAATAACAACAATAGTAATAATAATAAACAGCCATAAAATTTCATTTTGATAAAAGTTAATAAAAATAATACGTCATTGTTTAAATAAATAAATAAAAATAACAAACTCTGTTAACTTTTAACAAAGTTAGACTAAGTAAAGCATATATTAGAACACTGTATACTATTTTCTTTTAATAACACACATACTTTTAAAAAAATAAAAAAAGCCTTCGAAGGAATGAAAAATATAACAGCGTCTCACAACCCGATACTTAAATCAAGAGCTTAAGGGATAATAAACTCTCCCAGAGAAAGAGAAACTCTGGTAGAATGTAAAACGGATTAACTCAAAACCTAAAAATGATGCGTGAATTTTTTTAAAAAAGGAAAAGAAGTAACTTTTCTCTAGATATTTCTCGGTCAAATTTATTTTCTTAAAAGTACACTTAACGTGTAAAAAAGAAGGTTTTTTTTATTCATCCTTATTGATTTATTTAAAAAAGAATGCTGATACCTTTTATCTTCAGTGAATGATCAGGTGCGTAAATAAAGCTATCGTAAAATCCTGTTTCCTAAAATCTCATGAATTATACTCCAGAGTGTAAGTTACAAGCATTTATTTAATCAAGATAAAAGTAATTTATATATATCTATCTATACATCTATATGTATATCTATCTATCTAGATCTATATATATATAGCAGATTTATGAAAATTATACTTCGTGATAATCACTCTTCATCAAGGTAAATACATTTGATGAATATTAGCATGGGGTTGAGCATGGGGTGTCAAAAAATCTCTTGTTCGCCCTGCCGGGTTATTCTTTTATTTCCAAAATTTTAAATTCCTATGGAATATTAGCTGAAGAAGAATGTTGAACTTTTGAGATGTTGCTGTTGATTTTCTAGCCAAAAGTGGAAACGTGTTAACCTTTTTTAAACGAGCAGCATGCTGTAAAGAGAAATTTAAAAATATTATACTGTAACATTATTTTAAAAAGCGTAAAAAAATCAGCAATTTGAAATTTAGTTTCATCTATTTCACGCATAATCAACGATGCAACAATTAAAAATATGTGATGTTTAGAATAGTACAAAAATGAAGTAAAATAAAAATAAAATCCTCAGATGTTGCTGTTGCAATCGTTAATATGATGCAGTGTTACTCATGCATATTTTTTCCTTCATAGTATAGATAGTGTTTTCTGATAGATTTAACTTATATTACTACAAAATAATTACTAAAAAAATCTTTTATAATTCCTAAATATACAAATTTTATTTTTATTTAGAAGTTCAATGCACATGAATATGCTTTTCTTTTTTCCATTTAATTTTGTCAACATTATGTTTTATACTTCAACATTAAAATGTATCTCCCTCTATGTTCTGTTTTGCGTCAATATTTGACTAATTCAGAATTCTTAATGAAGACTTTTTATTTCAAAATCTATTGAAGACAGCATTTTTTTTTTTTTTTTTTTTTTTTTTTTTTTGGAAATTTTCTATACATGTTTTATAAAATGTATCAATCTTTATTGATTGAGAAAAAACCAAGAATAAACGACGGGTTACATCTTCAATGATCAATATTCGATTCCTCGGTAGACTTTCGAAAAAAATCTTGAGATTTTCCAAAATTTCTTCGACTTAAACGAGCAAAAAGTATTTCGATAAATATATTTACTTTTCAAAAGTATTTATTACTAGTAGCAGTATTAGTTGCTTTGAATATTTTGGTTCAATATGTTTATTTTTGAAACTCAAATTTTTATTCATTTATTTATTTATAATTATTATAATTAGTTGTTTTTAATTTTATGTTTAAATATATTTTCTTTGCTTTTTTTTCCCTCTCTCTCTTAAATCATCATTTGTTTTGGATTTTTTGGTTTTGGAATTTTATTGTCGCACAAAATGTAAATTTTAGCAAGTTTTATATTATTCATAAAAACGTGTAAATTTATTAAATTATTAAATGATTCTTTTATTATTATTCTGGAAATAATGATTTTTTTGTGTAATAAATTCAATACTAGCCATTAAGTTTAATATATTATATTTTTTAAACACTATTATTGATCCATTCTAAATTTTGCTATATTTATTTTTTTTTTTCAAGTTTTATTTTATAACTCAAAACACACGAATTTAAAAAAAAATAAAACTTTTTTTTTAAGGAAAATTGATAGATTAAATATAAAAAATAATTAAAAAAATATAAAAGAAATACTTGTAGCGTTAAATTATTCCATGTAGAAACACTTAGATATGACAAGCGTGCATTATTGGTTTATCTCTGACCTTTTGATTTTCTTTGAATATATTTTTCTTACAAATAACTTAAAAAAATAATAATACAATTTTTTCTCTCTTTTTTTAAGTTTGTATGTTATATAAGGGTTCTGAACTTATGGTGTGTCCAATTCAAAATCTACAGTCCCTTTAAAAATTGTAAAATAATTTATTTATAAATCTACAAAGCTACAGAGTCTTTGAACTCAAAAATAATACCAGATTTACAGAAATAACTGTGCAATTCCAACGTAAAAGTACAGATATATGTTACAAAGACTCTTTACACAACGTATCAACAATATATCAAATTCAAAACAGCGAAAATAAATCACAGTATTCAAGAAAACATGCTTAAAGAATCGTCTACTAGCTCACTCAATGACTGATTGACAAAGAATAGCAACATCCGCTCTGCATTGCTCTCCTATATATATAGGCGCGGAGCATGCACTGGAAATATCTACATGTTTCTAGAAAAATCCAGAAAACACCGGAACAGAATTCAATGTATCTGTATACCTATAAAGGGGTTAGAATAGGAAGGGGGAGTCCCATCGCCAACAATCGCCAAGTCTGTCACCAACTTGGCGATATATCGCCTAATTTGGCGACCAAAATTAATTGTCAAATGTTACTCCAACTTGGCGATAACTATAATATTTCACCAAATTGCCTTAGACATTCATTGAAAAATAACAGACATTTTTGCCTGATAAAAAGTTAACAAATAGAGACAATGTAACGAAAACTAATATTAGCAAAGGAATAGAGCTTAATAAGATTATTTACATTATTTTAGAGTACAAATACTAACTATTTACAAAATTCGTAACAGTGTGTTTATTATTTAGTAGAACAACAAGAAGGAATCATTAAAAGATTGCAATATTAAGTTATTAAAGGGAATCTGCCATGTTAAATTAAATTATAAGGTCATATATTTATTAATTATATCCATAGTAGATGGATATGAGTCTCAGAATTTTATGGTCAAAAGTATGCTAAACTTCTAAACATTAATAATTATTATCTTAAACTCGACGTTAAAATTTTAACGATCCTGTGACTTACTTTTTTTTTTTACAATCCGACCAGTTTAGCTATTTATTGCATTAAATTTTACACACTAACAACTGTCTGACGCTCCCTCTTCCAACAACAGTCATAAATTGTATGATAAAATAAACATATTGTTAGAGAGGAAAAAATACTGTTATTTTTAAGCATTTAAAAAAAAGTACCGTACCATAATATCTTCGAGACATAAGAATACGGAAAAAGTGAACAGAATTTCTAAAAAAGGATACCAAGAGTACAAATCCGTTCTGAATTTTCATGTCGTTGCTATGTTAATTTCTATATTTCATTGTTAGTTTTTGCCTTAGTGGCTTCAGGCATCACTGTGCAACTATCATATACTATCATTTCTATTTGTAAAAAGTAATTAAGTAATTGCTAAGATGAAATAGTACTCGAGGAAAATATATGTAATAGTACACCAGAGACAAAAGGCTTAATTTTATAGAAATAAGCATTATAATAACATTAATATTTCAATTGTTTGATAATACTTTTGAATTAGCCAATATATCTATAGTATTTACTCAAGCCTTTTCGATCATTTATTAAAATTAAATGCATTTACTTTGTATGTTTCATTCATTGTAAACACACATATATATATATATATATATATATTTGCTTTAGAAAAAGCTGATAGATTCCATCACAATTACAATATGACATTATTGCTTTAATTTAATAGGTTTATTTTTGTCATTTTCATATGTATTATTTTTTTTCCATTCATAACTAAAGCTAATTAATTGCAATACTTTTTACAATCTATATCATAAAGGCCAAACGTATCTGTGCGCAACGCATACGTCTTTTTGCAAATGGCAACACTTTCTCGTGCAATTTCGGTTAAGCAATTTTTGCTAAAGCAAATTTCACACATCTAAACATCTCACAATTTAAATTTTTACACCGTCGTATAAAGAAAAAAAATGTACTTTTAAATGCGATTTGTTTGAAAACTTATCTCAAATTTTTTTGGAGATATTATTATTTTATTTTTAGTTTTTAGTATTAATTTTGTAACTGGTGGCAACACAAACACTTCATTTTCTCTTATTATTATTATTATTATTATTATTATTATTATTATTATTATTATTTTTTTTTTTTTTTTTTTTTTTTAAGAAAAGAAACTGAAATGCTTAAACTTTGTTAAATGTATCGTCTGTGATCATGTCAGTCGGGAATATTTTTTTTTCTTTCGCATTTACCAAACATAAGCGCTTCAGTCGATAACTTCATCATAATAACTGATCTTTATTATAATTTACTAATTAAATAAGCAATTAAAGTTTAATTTTTATAATTTGGACAACTGAGTTTTATAGAAATAGTAATGTGTTAATTTTAGCTTAGAAAAAAAATTATGTGAGAGTTAGACTATGCAATATAATATGCATTTTTACTGTTACAAGTTTTGTAGGTTTTTATTGAAAATCAATGAAACAGTTCCTTCTTAAATATTTTCTTTAGTTGAATTCCGACGGATTCCACCTCGTCTATTTAAACACCAATTTTACTTTTAAAAATTAGTCTTTTTTACAGATTACTCAAAAAAATCAAAATAGTTTCCTGCGTAATTAATTATAAATTTTCCTTAAACTTTTTTATAGAAAAAAAGCAGCATTTATTATTCAATCTCATAGAATATTTCTGAGCGGGAAATGTACTTTTCCTGGATATGCGTAATAAAATTCTCATGTAAGAATTGCAAATTTTTTAAAAAGAAAATCTGCAATTTAAATATGACCCATGAAAAAATAAATGAGCCATGTATTTGAGCTAAAACTGGAAAGCGTTTTTCAGAAAAGGGCTAAAAATGAAAGTTTTACAAAAGTGTTGTGGCTTCTAGTTCCATCGAAGCATAAATCTCAAAGAGAAAAAGTGTGCATTTCAAAAAGTTATACAAACATAAATGTTTAAAATATTTATCTGTAACATATAGTTTTTTTCATTAAAAATATTACATTGCGGCTATATTTCTTTGTTTTTATCAATTATCTTAATGTAAATTTTTTGATATACTAAAAGTTTATTAAAAACAATAATAAATTCTGAATATTATTAATAACATTCGTTATAGATATTCTGCTGAAAAGGCTTAATAATGTAAATTAAACAATCAACATTTGAAAAGAAAACATATTTGTAATGTTCTTCAAATTATTTGATATACTAGAAAGAATAATATTCTATCAGTAAAAGAAAGAGTAATTTTTAGCAAATTTGAAAATTAGATTATACATTTGGGAGAGTTTTTTTCTTTTTAAGTAATAAATATCGAAGTAGCATTTATTAATTTATCTGGAAAAATAAGTAAGTACTCCATGTTCTTCATATATCTCAAAAATACACTAATTATTTTCTAGCTGTCACACTTATAATACATAGAACGACATATGTACCTTAATTAGAGTTTGTGAAATTCTTATTCACACATTTTAAATTTTAATCAGTTATTCTTAACAATTTGTTTTTGCGTTAAAATTTTCAATTATATTTTTAGGAAATAACTGTATAGTACTTATGGCAGTAGCTGAAAAATCGATGAAGAAAACCAATATTTTTACTTTTAATGACTTCCGCATATTGTAATTAGAAATGCGTTAACTGTTTATACTTAAAATATTTCACAATTTGATGGCTCGTTAGGCGGAAACTTTTCAGTTACTTTAAGACACTTGTCGATAAATACATAACTAAAGAATATTTCTAATAATGGGAAATGCTGTGCCAAAACTTTCATATTGAACAAAACAAAGTGAAAACAATAACGGAATGTTGAAGCCTCCAGTGATATCTACTAAAAGAATATATTTTTTGTTTTTTAATAACGTGGGGAAATGTCTCTATTTTTCCCTATCATTATTTTTTTTATTTTAAACACTTGTTTTTGTATATTTCTGAAAAATATATTTTTTTAAATTTATTTTATTTTAATTAGGTTTGAATTATGTAACACTATAATACATTATATTATATTATATAAAAGAAAGTATGACGCATCCAAGTTAAAATATATTTAAATGGTATTATTTTTTTCATTTTTTACAGATTTTTAAATTTTGTTGCCAATAATTCACGTAGTTTTGATATTAATGTATCTAATTAAATTTTAGTCCTCCAATTTATTAAAAACGCTATAACTGTCAAAATATTAAGCCGTAAAATTGGAGCGAAAAAATATAAATTCAATATAAAGTACATTCAAATATCCGATGATTACAATCAGTTACGGAATTGAACTGATTAAAATAAATCTTGAAAAAAAAAACATTTCAATTAGATTCTATACTACGGTCTTAAGTAAATCAACATATTCTTGCCTAATTAAGAAATGTAAAACATGCTAAAAGTGTTGTAGACAGGCACCCTAAAGTGGGTTGTTGCCTCAAAAAGTATTTTTCTCTTTCAACACTGGATAAATTTTGACGCATTCAAATATTAATTTTTAAATGCAAAATTATTAAATAAATATACTTTGATTTTCAAATAATTTGGACCTGAATAGATTTTTTTTAAAGCTAGAACTAGATATAATACGCAGAACTTGGTTTCAATCTCAATAATTAATATCATATATTTTATGAAAAAAGTAAAAACGATATTTATTTACAGGTTTTTAATTTAAATCACATGCTAACATCCTTCCTTTTTAATTAAAAAAATGACTTAGCTTGTATTTTATTCTACAGTTCTTTTGGGAGATAATTATTCTTGTAACCATATATACAAATTAATAACTTCTATTACAATTATTAAATGTTAATAAATTATTATCGCTATTTAAATTGCAAAACAATAATTAAAAAAATCTATTTGAAAGACAATTAGAATTATACATTTTATTTTTATCGTATATTTTAATAACTAGTAAAAAAAAAATTCTAACTTTGTCTCTATATAAATATATCTGTATAAATAAAATTTAAGTCAATGCTTCTCCTGTAATATCTGTACAAATGAATTTTATAATAAATTATACATCATTTTATGTTTGAAATATCTCCTTTATTATTTATGTATTCAAATTAGTTGTTAAGAATTTGTATTGATTTTTAATGGCTATATATATATATTGAATGTATAAATTCAACCGATCAGAACATCGCTTAGCTGATTTTATGTATCCCAATACACTTTTTTTAGTGTATATATTACTCCTTCCACAAATTGATATCGAGGTATTAAAATACCAATTATATCTCAAAAATGCATTTGCTTTTTATTTCAATAATATATTGAAATAAATATACGTGTAATCCCTTTAAAAATTTTGTATGCATCTCAGCTTTTTTTTTTTTCATTCAGCAATTTAATTTAATTTAAATTATATCATTGTAAAGACTTCTTTGAAATATCTTATAAATTTTTAAATTTAGCAAATCTTTTATTTAAACAAATTTAAAATCGCAACGAATAAGCATTCTAAAGTATTTTAAGCTTTGTGTCTGTAATTTCTAGTGTTAATTAAATAACTAAAAGTCATTTCTTTTAATATTGAATACGAAACTGTTTAATAAATCATATTGATAAAATTGTACTGTTGTATTACAAAGTAACCAAAAAAAATATAAACTGAAAATTTATCTTAATTGATTATCTAATGCACATTCTGGATTTCTAATCTAAAATTATTTCCTTATATTCAAAACACATTGTATCTATTTCAAGTGTACGAACTTTCTTAATATTGAAATTTCTTAAATATTATTGCTTTTCAATTAATTAAAAAAATTAACAGAAAAAAATCCATTTTTTTTTACTCTAAAAGCATACAATGCTTTAAAAAACTTTCTCAAATATATTATGATGTTGGTGATGTATAAATTTTTTAACGCATCAACTCACAAAAACATATAGCATCTCATATTTTTCGATTATGACTGCCATTATCTGCATGAACCTTTTAAACAATATGATGCAAGTTTTGTTAAAGTATAATATCATTCTACACTTTTCGTTTAAGAATTTAAGTAGGGAAATAAGTAAGGCATAAAGTTTTTCATATTACATGTAACAGAATTGTAAAGCATTAAGTTTAACTCTTGTTTATTATAAATTTTACTTCAAGACAATAAAATTTTGTAAAATGTTTTACTATAATTATTTTATAAATAAATATACGAATTTTCTACTCCAACATAAATTGTTGCATTAAAAAATTCTGTAATTCCCAGTACAATAATGGAATTTTTAAATTTCAATAATAGTGTAAGAAATAAGAATAACATCATTGAAAGTATACATAATTGGATATAAATTACCTTGTATATAGATATATAAATTAAACAATAAAATATTCTGATGAAAATTTAATTTCGGTCTATTCTCATAGTGCTCGTCATTCAGACACTTTTTCTAATTAAAAAACGAGTACATGTTCACATGAATAATTACGTATAATTTATCATCTGTGAGCCGTAGTGATTCAAATTATTTTTTGGTACAGCTTATATACTCGTGAAATTTATAACGCGCATATGATTTTTTTAATCCATTCCATGAAATTCTGAAAAGAATTGTGTGTCGTCTATACTTTTTATGTGTTTATACAAAAGTTTTCAAACGCATTAAAATTAAAATAAATCGCAAATGGATAAGAGATTTTAATAATACTGAATTTTTTTAGACACAATCAAATTTTGTTTATAGGCTCAAAAATATATATTAATGTAATTTACCAACATTTTTGGTTTTCGAAAGCTTAGACTTAAATTTAGAGCTCAAAATCTGAATTTTTAGCAGTGGTTATGTAGCGCAAATTAAGCTGTGTTGATGAATTTGTGGGAGTTCAATTTTCAATTCCTGAACACAGTTTGCAATACTTAACTACTCCCAACGATTCAGGTTTTTAGCTGTAAATTTGAGTTTAAGTCAAAGCTTTCGAAAGCATTTAATGTTATATAAAAAATAAGGTAAAAAAAATAATTGTTCGTTACCCTAATGTCAAAAGTGCTATCCATTAGTAGTTTTTGAACTTAAACTTTAAATTTTATTTTTAATAAAATACTGACATAGAGAGTAGTTTTAGTGAGAACCGAAAATGAATCAACCATTTTTTTAATAATCATTTGAAATTTTGTACCCTAATCTTTAATAATACTCTCCTTTTGAAAGACGTTTGGAACCCTTAGTTTCCCACTTGATATTGTGTGTCTTCATATGTTCTATCACTCCTTAAACTTTTGTCCAAAAGTTTAGTTGAAATCTGTATATTAAATTAAATAATGTGAAAACAAAGTAATTTTTTTAAATATGCTGAAATAACCATGGTAAACTAAAATCATTACCTATCATATAGAAAATAATTGAATTATTTATGTATCATACGCTAAAAAAATGAAAAAAAATACTTATATGATGTTTTTTTAAATATTGATTCGATTTTTAAAATTTTCCGAAATTCTGCAGGAATTATGTTTATTAGGATGAGCGAAGCGAATCCTCTACGAGGCCACTCAAATTACATTTTGTCGTACACTTTTCAAAAAAACTATTCAATATTTTAACTTCAAATTAAACACAAAAATAAATTATGATCTGTAGATTTGCACAATATATTTTTTTTATAGTAAAACGTTAAAAAAAAATTATTATTTTAATTAATTTATTTTACATGCATTTCCAATACGGACGCATTTTAGCAAATAAATAAAAAATGAAACGCGTATATTTTCAGAAAAAAAAATATATAAAACATGGGGTAAGCAATTAAAGATAGAATCATGATTAATTTAATAAATAAAACATTTTTTCATTATTCCGCAAAATCGTTTGCACAGATGACACTTAAACATTTTAAAAGAATTGTATTTTTGTAAAGTGGCAACAAAAGAATTGCAAACAAAAATATAAACAAATGTATAAATGAAAAATTAAAAGAACTGCGTGAAGATGTTGCCTCGATTCAAGCTCTTTATAAATGTACTAAAGCAAAGTTGGCCGATTCAGAAACGACAAATAGACTTTAACCATTTCTTACTTTATCATTTGGATTTAAATTAATGTTACGTTCTTATTTGTTGGCCGAAAAAGGTTTAGTGAACGGGACTTTAGACTTTGTTGCAAGTATTAAAGAAAATGGCAAGCCACCAGACCAGATATCGCGAAAAAACATGGATAAATTTGAATACTGCAGTAATTTAGCTTATAAGAATTGGTGCGTGCCAATTTCCCCAATAATTAAATTCTGGAAAAATGGAAGCATAAATTGCTCAAGTAAAGAATTTCTTCTGCAGTTAGCTTTTGCTGTTATAATTCATAAATCCCAAGGTTTAACATTAGATGAAGCAGTCATAGATATTGAGGATATATAGACACCAGTTGGCTTAAAAACGTACGTAACGTTGTCGAGAGTGAAAATCCTTCAAAATTAAGCATGCAATAGAAATTTTCCTTACGAAAAATTCTACAATATCAAAAATTCTCATACGCTATCGTGTATAAAAACGAAGAAATTAGAATAAAATGTTTTACAGTTAAAAATTCGTAGTATCAAAGAAAGCAGATTTCAAATGTTTTTCCAGAAAATAGGATTTTGAAGAAGTAACTTTCTTCAAGCTCTCTTCAATTATATTATTGTAAAATAGCTATCAAAGATTATCGGATGTTAATTACAAAGATTGGAAACATGCATATTTCAAACAACTTTAAAAAACACCAGTGGCTACTGGAAATTGTAAAAACATCTTTAAAAGAGCTTTTGATCACAAAATTTACAAATATTTTGTAAAAGTTTGCTTCGAAAATATTTTATTATGCCAATCTTACATCATAAATAAAAAAGTTAAATGCGCCAAAACATAAAATAAAGTTTTTGTTTAATAAAGGTGCAAAAATAATATTGAAAAATATTGTTACTTCCAAATATCTGTTTTATAAAATAATGCCTCGAGAATCCAAACAAAGCATGGCTTTTGCTAGTTATATATTTTAGTTCCTTAGGTTGAGTATTTTTTCATTGTTATTGCGGACAAAAGGATATGCCAAACGACTATATATATACTATAATAACAAACGACTTAGCTATATAATTACGACATTTCCTTATTGACTATTTTGAAATGAAATATTTTTGAGTGTAAATACACTATGAATGTCACATACTTTCTTTTACTACCAAACGTGGCATAGTAAATCTCAATAACATACGTTAATTACAGATAAATCAATTTATATTAAAGCAAGTTAGAGTTTGGACAGAGAGATACACAAAATGAATTCAAAAACACTTTTCAGCAATGTTGAAACTGCCAAAAGCACATAATAGGTTGAAATTTCTTTTTCAGCAGTTAATGCTAATACATGTAAACATACTTACTCTAAACATCATAAGCATACAACCCTATAATTTATGTACTATACTCATATATACACGCACTTATTAGGAAAAAAATTAATAAAAAAACTAAATTAGAACTAATTTACTATAACATGATTAAAACTACTGAAGTCGTAGTTTTAGAAATTATGTTTCATACGCAGCCATATACCCTAGTATATGTTATGTACCTGTAAATCAATTAATTTTATGTATATTTTACTAACATACCTTGTTATAATAAATGTAGATTAACGTGATTTCGTTCATACCCATTAACCCTTACTAATTCTGTTTTGTAACTTTGTATATGATCTGTAGCATTTATATGTCACAATCGTATATGCAGAAACTTAGTTAAAGTTTAAAATTCAGTATTGTAGCTAAAAAGGAACTTTGAACAATCGTCGCTAATACATAGTACTTCATCATCTGTATAGAATCCGAAATCTTGTTTTGACCCTACAAATATTATGCAATTTCACATTCAATAAGAAGTATCTTGTAGTAAACCTCAACATTGTATAATAAAATGTGCAGCAGTATAATAAAATGCGTGCAGCAAACCATATTATTCCCTACACTATTACATAACGAGATTTTTGCGTAGTTCCGTGAATAATTTTTTTTCAACACATATTCTATAGATATTTATTTTAGTGCACCTCTTAAATGTATTTCAATACCATTGTATTTGAAAGTGTGCAACATGATTACGCTTCAATTAGTTACCGTACTGTTTATGATGTAACGGAATACTTTGGCTGTGTCTGTAATTTAAATATACAGCTTAAAAAAAAAAGTTGAAACGATTCAGCAAATTTCAGCAGCAATTACACGTTTACACGTTTTAAAGTTCAAACAATTCGATTCGGTATTTTTTAGACTATTATATGCAGCCAGACAGGAAACAGATAGTCAATCAGACAAACAGACACACGGACGGATCAGAACACTATAAGACCCAACATTCATATGAATACGAACGCACTTCATAACTCCTCGAAATCTGTATCAAATTCGTGATACCATGGAAATAAAACAACTCACTAGATTAAAATTCAGATTGTATAAAGCGATTTTATTTGTTCAGTGATTCTTCTACTCCTATAACTACTACATTTGTAATGGGGAAATATAAATTTTCAATTATAAATTCTGAATATTTCTATACATTTAAAATTCAACTAATGGAATATTTGAAAATTATTGAACTTGGAAACTGGTATTTAATGCGCAATGGTGAACAGAAATGAAAATAATTATTGAAGTTCTAACAAAATACTTGACTTTTATTTAAAATATCATGAATCATCATCATCATCATCAACCGTTTTCGATCCACTGCTGGATGTAGGTCTCCCCCAGATTTTTCCAATGTTTTCTGTCTAGCGCTTTCGTCATCCAATTTACACCAGCCAATTTTCTAATTTCGTCACTCCATCTTTCTTGTGGTCGTCTTCTTGGTCGTTTTACATCTCTGGGGTACCACTGTAGTATATTTGTGCTCCATCTATTGTCTTGTCTTCTTGCAATGTGCCCAGCCCATTTCCATTTTAGCTGTTTGATTCTTTCAAGGATGTCAAAAACTTTTGTCTGATTTCTTATTCAGGTTATCCTCTTACTGTCTCTTCTAGTTATGCCTAGCATACATCTTTCCACACTTCTCTGTGTAGTTTGTAGTCTTTGTATCGTCCGTTTTGTTAGTGTCCATGTTTCTGCTCCGTAAGTTAATGCAGGTAAAATACACTGATTAAACACTTTTCTTTTCAAACAAAGAGGCATATTACTCTTCAGAATAATATTGTTCTTTGCGATTTCAGATGTTTTGTTTAATATCTAGAAATATACTTGAGTAATGACTCTGAAACTCTAGATGTATAAACAAAATAGTACAGGTCATATATTATCAAGAATGTTTTTTTTTCCAAAAACCAATAGGGGACAGTAAACAAATTGAAAAAGAACGAATATGTTTTGAATAGCCCTCTCAAAATTAATGTAGCAAAAACATTCAAACTTCAGATTATGATTAAGTGGCTTATGGTAATGAACTGTGTTCATTTTTATGCGGATAGCATGTACAGTGCGGTCAAAAGTTTCCGGCCAGTTAGTTTCTTCGATTTATTTAGCAAAAGGTTTCAGCAAAGCAGAAGCACAATTGCTTCAAATGTTAGGAGTATGTGAATGACCTCTGATCACGCGATCATTTTGATTGGATACTGAAGATGCTTCATGAAAAGGGATAGAATTCTAAGTTCGCGTGTGCAATAGTTTTTGGTCACTTATCATTCTATCATTCTTTAGAATTTTTTCTATTGGTAAAGTGTTTTTTGGTTGTGTTTATGAATTAATCAACATGTATAGCATAATTTGAATTCAAAATTGAAAAGTTAAACAATTATTGTTCTTAAATGAGTGACTAGTTTGTCGCTAAAAGGCCAATTTTCTCTGATATTGTAGCAACGTTATCGATAAGTAGAATCGCCTGTAAACGATATTTAAAAATTATATAAAGATGGCCATGGCCTTTCAGAGACTTTCAGAAGTCCGATGGACCCGGAAAAATTACTATTCCTGTTCACAGAATTATCAAGAGAAAAACAATTGGTAATCCGCATGAAAATTGCAATATACTGCTGTTCACGAAATGAAAATATTGCTGGAATAAGTCGGTCTACCATGTCACGATGCTAAAGTGATGCAGAACTTTTTGGAAGAGTCGGTGTTCAAAAATGTTTCCTAGGTAAAAAAGAATAAACGTACCGACTGGACCTTTCCAAAAAACACAAAGTCTGGTCAAGTGAAAACTGGACAAAAGTACTATTTTTCTATGAATCGAATTCGAAACAGTTTTGGACGTGATGGCAGACACAACGCCCGATGACCTAACAGTATTATATATGATTCTACCCATGTAATACCTACAATGAAGCATGGCGAAGGACACGTTATGCCGTGGGGATTATTTTTTTCAAAAAGTGTCGGTCCGTTACTTCAAATCCACAGCCAGGTGAATGATACGATGTATAAAGATATCTTGCAAAACCATTTTCTGCCCTATTAGAGAAAAAAAATTGGTCGCAAATGTTTTTCTTAACATGACAACGACATAAATAATGTATGCAAGCCTCGATAAACAGTGGTTTCCGCACAAAAAATTTCGTTTTTGAAATGGTCAGCCCAAACGCCCAACATGAATCCAATAGAAAATCGTTGGAAAAAAGTTGGCAAAAGTCTGCGGAACTATAAATATTTCAACTCAACTGAAATTTCGCCAAAATTGCAATAAACGTGGAAAAAAACATACCATAGACGATCTTTCACCGTTGACTGCATGAATGTCACGTTGCTGCGCCGCAATACTTCTTTCTAAATCTAATAAAATAGTAACACGATAAAATACTAATTGTAAATGATGTTGATCACTGTAATTTTCTATTACAATACCACTTTTTTACAAACTTGTGAAGATGGCCGGAAACTTTTGAGAACATGCGATTTCCTTATACTTAATTTTTTCAGTTACATTTATTGATGTTTACACGTTATTTTATAAGTAAGTTCCTGACTATTGTGTCAATAAAATGTATAAGTATCACCTTGAGATTCCTCTTCATATAGGTATACTTAAAAATTAACTGAAAAATTTTTGGTGGTCGGAAACTTTTGACCGCCACTGTATACTCGTAGAGAAATTAAGGTTTTTATAAAAATGGTCCCACATTTTGCCATATTTTTTGCTTTTAATTTGTAAAGTTCTTAATAAAAAACAATGTTCTTTTCTGAAAATATGAGAAACGACATTGTACATAATGTAATAAAAATTAAAAAAGTAATTATAATTACATGAAAAATGAGCAAGTTTACTAAATAAAGTTTCACTGCGCATGCGTCAACTCCATTAAAATTTCATTTGTATATTATGTTAATTAAATATATAGAGCAGCTTTTGTTAAAGTTTCAAAATCGTACCTTAAAAACTCTGAAAGTTATTGTCGATAAAAGAAGATCAAAATCCGTTATTCCCAAAATGAAGTAAAACGATCAGGAGCTGTATCCTAATATAGTAGTATGTGCAATATTGTGTAGACACTAATCAATGGAATATGGATACAGGCCCTCATTTTTTTGTTTCATTTTGGGATTATCAGATTTTGATCTTATTCATTAGACGATAATTTTTAGAATTTTCAAGCTATAATTTTGAAATTTTAACAAAAGTTTTTATGACAATAAATGTATTTGATTTCAATTTTTTTTCCACGAATTATTAAAGGTTGTGTTCGGAACTCAATATAGAAAAAGAAATTACCATAATTTTAGCTTTAAATTTTGTACATGTTTTCTTATATATATATATATATATATATATATATATATATCTTCTGGAATACATATTTTTAAAAAAGAACATGGCTAATTCCCTTCATATGCATATTTTACAATTGCTAGTCATTTTACACTTTTGTTTTGTAGGAATTGTGCTCAATACTACTCACTAAGGTTTTTAAAAAAGATGTATTATGATAATCGAAAAGGTTGTAAATAATTTACACTGTCACTTGAAGTTTTTAGGATCATTAAAAAATGTTAAGAAATTTTATAAGAAATTTAAATTTTTAATTCTTTAATTAGTGTGTGAATAACTGGTATTTAGTAAAAATTATTATATGGGATAACATTAATAAAACAGATATAACAAATAATATTTACATTTCTTTCTCTTCAATTTAAATATTCATTATATTTTTGTAATTTTTACTTTCTTCTTTCTTCAACAGAAGAAAGTATTGTAATCGAATTTTTTACGACTTCCGGTTTTCGACGGATTTACACGTTTTAGGGGTCAGAGATTCCAAAAAGCATGTTTTTACAAAATGTCTGTCTGTCCGTGTGTGTCTGTATGTCGCTATTCTACCATCAAAAAGTGTATGAAGTTATGCATAGAATTGAACCAAATTTTTTGTGAATGTTTTTGGCTGTGGCAAGAAAGTCCTCCTTCAATTTTGAAATATTCCGCCGGAAGGTGGCCCTGCAATCGCGATTTATGTGCCATTTTCAATATTGTACCGACCAAAAGTATATGAATTTATGAATCGAATTCAACCAATTTTTTTTTTTGTATCTGTATGACTATGGCTAGTTGGTCCTCCCTGAATTTCAAAAAAATCCGTCGGACGTGGGCCCTGCAATCGCGATTTTTGTGCCATTTTCAATATTGAACCGACCAAAAGTACATGAAATTATGCATCGAATTGAACGAAATTTTTTGTGTAAGTGTATGGCTATGGCTAGTTCGATCGCCCTGAATCTGAAAAAAATCCGCTGGAAGGGGGCGCTGCAATACCGAATTTTATGCCATTTTCAATATTGCACCACATAAAAGTGTATGAAGTTAGTTCTAGAACTGAACTAAACGTTATGTATATGATATTATATGTATATCATATGATATGTATATTTTTTGGTAAGGCAAGTAGGTCCTCCCTGAATTTGAAAAAAAAAATCTGTCTATCATTCTATTGTCCATCGGCTCATGCAGAGACGAAAATTCGTTTTTACTCCAATTAATTGATTGAATCAGAAATTTAAGATGAAAATCAAAGTTGGTAGGGTATTGAATTAAAATTATTAAAGCATTAAAATGAGTAAATATTTTTTTATATATTAAAATGTATGTATGAGATAGAATAAAGTTTTGAGATTGGCACATCCAACTACTTTTAAGTTAATAAAAACATTTTTTAATAACTAATGGAAACATTCAATAACTTGTTGAAAAATAACGTCAATATAAAAACAATTTACATGAAAATAAAATTCATTTATTTTTACTTGGAACTTGATATAACGCATATTTTATCACATAGAAAATAAATAAAAAAATTGAATTATTCGGATTATTGTTTCAATAATATTGCCTATATTTATATTAACGTGTTTACTAATTAATAAAAAAAGAGATGATTTTCTTTCGTATCTTTATTAAAAAGTGAAAATTGTCTTATTTCCTTTCAAACAATGCAAGCAAAATGAATGTAACATTAATGCAGTCTTTGTTAATCATAAAAAAATGACTTTTTTATAATGTAATTTTTCTAATCAGTGGTGAAGATTGGCGTAAATAGAATCTATGAAAAAACGTTTATGGCTGAAAATATTATTCATTGTAAATAAATTGAGAAAGTCCGTTTAAAAAAATAAAGGTTTTTATACATTAATGATTAAACAATTTACAATATATAGGTATATATTTCATATTTTAGAAATGCAAGCATAAAAATTCAAGGAATAGAGGCCATATCTATATGTGAGACAATTAACAATAAACAATGAGCTATAAACAAAATATAGGCAAGAAAAAACAGTCTGTTCTCATCAGAGGGAGGACAGACAAGTCTGACCCCACCACCATTTTTCAAAAAGTGGGGTGGCACCAGGGATTGGAATTGGAATTAATATTTAGATTGAAATTCGTGCATTTTTACAGACATATGCATATTTTATGCAAACCCATCACTTTAAAGATGGTAAAGTATTATGCATGTGAAAGTAATATCCAGTTTAATTTATTTCGCGTTATCAACCACTCAACTGATTTACCCGTACGTTGCACGGACAAAAAAGTTTCATTGATCTATCACTTTTTTTTTCTTTTGTACCATTAATTTTTTAAGCACAATCTCATACTATTTAATGGCAGAAATGTTTAGACTTGATATTATGAGTATTTTAGCTTTAAAAAGCGGTTGGAAAATAATATTGATAATTTGAAATGATACGATCTTTCTAGCATTTTTAATATTTTCCATTCTTTTTCTCTTGTATATCTTTGTATAAACCATTCTTTACTAATTATACGGCCATGTATCACAAACAGGATATAGATTCAAGTATAGATACGTTTAATCATCTCCCTTCATTGATTCTGAGACAGGAATTTTAATTAAAGAATATATTTTTTTTAACAAAACTTTATTTTGAAAACGAAAAGTATATATTACATTTACGTTCTTCTACTCTCTCGAACAATTAAGCTTCGTGAGTAATTAAGTTTAATCACATAACTTTAGACATTATCTTAAGTATCGAAATGCGATAAATTTAAATGTTAAAAAATATTCTTTGGTGTTTTTTTTCTTTTCTCAGATCATTCTTTATTTAAAGAAACAATTCTGCAGTTCTGTTAAGCGAATTACTCGCAATCAATGATTGAGCTATCACGTTTACTGTTTTTTACTTTTATACAAAAAATATTTCAGAATGTAGTCCAAAACAATTTCTAATGGTCTCTAGACTTTAAACATTGGTAGGTATTTTTTATTTTATTTTATTACTTTTTATTACGGATATTTAGTTAGATTTTAAATAGAGGAAAATAAAAATAAAATTCAGATTTATGGAAGTTTTTATAAATAATTTTGTGCGAGTAGTTTTTTGTATGGGTATTTAATTACTGAAATTATACGGAAATGTTTTTTGTTAAAGACAATCATATATATATATATATATATATATATATATATATATATTAGTTACTCTGTTTATAAATAGAGATGTGATTAGCATTCTATTAGCAAAAGAAAGTCTTTTTTTAAATAAAGTACATTATTTTTTTTAACTAACGATTACCTAATAGAGGGTAAATGCGTTGAATCTGGAATGGTCGTTCAAGAAATTATTGCATAAATATTTATAATTATAGTTATTTATGTTTATCCCCCTTATTTGTTTTATGTATGCACGTGTACATATGGAGGGAAAATTGCACTTTTAGAAAAAAATGTGTAAAATATCTGAAAAGTACTTCATGACAAATACAACTTACTAAAATTTAAGGTTCGGAAACACAAAACTACATTATGCGGTTAGAAGTTGGCCGGTTTTATTTTCGCAGGCGACGCGTTTTATGTATAATCAGATTTCTATGCTAAGGAAGGAAAATTTTAATCCAACTGTAGGACAGGAATATTTCCCTTCAGTAGGGTTTAGTTGTTATATCCTGAATCATTGTAATTTCCTTGTTTTCTATGGTCAATAAACCGAAGAAGGGAGGAGCAGAATGGATTTCCTCGAATTTAATTGAAGTTAGGTAAAATACACGTGTTCTTGGAGCCTTCTTTTTTTCTTTTTCTTTTTTCTTAGGCAAATCTTTATTTAAAGATTATTTTTTATTCTGTTGAGCAATAAATTCGTAATCAATGACAGAATATATGCTTCTGTTTTTGTACTTTTGATTCCAAAAATATTTCAGAACGAATCTCAGTTTTTAATGTTGCATTAATTTTAACACATTTATTCTGATTGGTAAATAATTTAAATGAGTTGTAATTGAGATGTGGAGATTTGAACATTTTTAACCTTTTTGGAAATTCACAAATTTTATGTATTATTTATTAATTTAAATATTTATTATAAAATTTTTGCACTTTACACTATTAAGCTGAATCAAAATTGCTATATATGACACATAATCATTCTGTGTTTAAACTAGCCAGGTCTAAACTGAAACTAATCATTTGTTAACATTAGAATTATTTAGAAGTTAATGTAGTAAGTTGAATAATTAATTATTATTTTTTAACATTAGAATTATTATCTCGTCAATTGGTGCATAATTGATTTTTTATGTTATTTTTGTTAGTAAATGACTGGGGTAAATAATATTGATTGTTGGCTATATTCATAGGACTGAACTATCCACTAAATATTTGATTAAATTGGAAAATAATACATAAATAAATTGCTTAGAAAATTTTCAAGCAATAGGCTTTAATTTAATTATGAAAACTTTTTACTTTCTGATCCCCACTCTTTTAAAAATTTTTGAAAACTCAGATAAGAATAACTTTTTATTTATTTATTTATTTATTTTTATGAAAACAAATGTTATTGCTTCCATTTATTTAGTTTTGTTTCAAATAAAAAAGTATCCAACACATATATAATAAAAATAGCAGTCAGTGGGAATTTATAGAACCCAGCATAACTCAGTTTTGACTAGGATAAGCGTTATTTAAAAACTGAATGCTCTTTTTAGAAGTGAGTAAATAAAAAATATTTTTTGAAAACTTTTTTTAATTTTATTTTTAATTTACTTTAATTGTTTTTTTTTCATTCTCATTCTGTGTATTTAAATGTCAAATATTTAAAAATGCGCAAACTTTTTGTAAATAATATGGTGCTAATAAACTAATCGCATAGAAATTTTTTATCAGATATACGTTTATTTTTCATGTAAACATAAAATGACTAATAAGTTAATTCGTTAATAATTTGTCTTTGTTCCAAATTTAACAAAAATAAGCTAAGATACAGAACACGATACGCGACTATCTTTTTATAGTACATGTACTATAAAAAGAAAATGTAAAGGAAGAAAAAAATGAAACATCTTCTTACAACTTGATACTTATGTAAAGATCTTAGAGGATAATAAACTCTTCCCCAGAAAGAGGAACTGAACTAGAATGTAAAACGGATTAACTTAAAGTCCAAAGATGAAGTGTGGAAATTTTAAAAACTTTAAAAAAGAAGTATCTTTTTTCTAGAGATTGATAAATTTTCTTTTCTCAAAAGTACACTTAATGTCTAATAAAAAAATGTTTTTTCTTATTCATCTTTATTGATTTTTTTTTTAAAGAAGATTGTTTCTTATATATTTTCCTTCCGTCAAAAAGTGATCTGGTGCGTAAACACAGTTATTGTAGTATCCTGTTTCGTAAATCGCATGAAATACATTCCAAGGTGTTAGTTACAAGCATTTCTTGAAGCATGAAAGAAAGCATTAAAGAAATAATTTTCATTCTAAATTTTGTTTATTTAAAGAAAACATATATAAATAATATATATATAACATTTAATTCTTTAGAATACAAACAAATTTAAAGAATAAAAGTAAAGTTATATAAATTAAAATTGACAGTCTGTGGGCGCTTATAGAGCCCCATGTAACTCAGGTTTGAACATGATAAACATAATTAAACACTGGATGATATTTTTAGAAATAAGTGAATAAGAAATATTTTTTTTAATATATTTTCTCAATTCACGTTTTGTGTATTTAAACGTGAATTATTAAAAAACTGAACTAGAATGTAAATTGGATTAAATTAAAATCCAAAGGTGAAATGTTGGGGGAAAAATAAAAATAATTATCTTCAATATGATAATAAATAAATTAATGAATTAATTAAAAACGGAGCAATGTGATAACATAAAAAATGAACCTATATATATATATATATATATTATATATATATATACACATAGGTATTGTTTTGTTTTGTTTAAAAGAATTATCATTCCTGTAAATACAGTTATTTTTATTTATTTATTTATTAAAAATAATATTACTACCGCCATTTGTCTAGGTTTTTTTTTTGTTTTGGTTTTGTATCAACGCAAAATATATCAAACTATACAGAATTGAAGTAGAATTACATAAAAGAAGAAAGTCCTTGTAAAGTTATAGAGTCCCGTGTAACTTAGGACTGAACAAGATAAGCATAATTTGAAAAAAAGACCCTTTTAGAAATGGGTAAAAAAGAAGAATTTGTCATTTAATTTATTTATCTTTTTTTTTTTTTTTTTTAATTCTCAGTCTATGTATTTAAATGTGAAATATTAAATAAAATACATCCAAAGTTTAATTAAAATAATGTAATGATATATAAACTAATGATATAGAAATAATAATAAGTTTTATCAGATGTATGTTTATTAATTACATAAACTTAATATGAGTAATTAGTCAATTCATAGGGAATTTGTCTTTGTTGTACTATTAACAAATGTACGCTGTGAAATAATACACAATAAGTTATTTTCTTTTAATAATATATGTACTATAAAAAGAAAAAAGCAGAGGGGAAAAAATAAACTTCGTCTTACAAATGGATACTAAAGTCAAATCTTAAAATATAATAAACTCTTCCCGAGAAAGAGAAACTGAACTAGAATGTAAATCGGATTAACTTAAAGTCCAAAGATGAAGTGTAGAATTTTTAAAAAACTTTAAAAAAGGGGTATATTTTTCTAGAGATTATCAGATAAAAATTCTTTTCTCAAAAGCACACTTAGTGTCTTATAAAGAAATTTCTTTCTTATTCATCCTTATTGATTTTTTTTATATTTATGTTTTCTTAGCTTCAAGGAATGATCAGGTGCGTAAATACATTTATTGTAGTATCCTGTTTTGTAAATCCTATGAAATATATTTCGGAATGAAGGTTACAACCTGATACTTAAGATCTTAGTGAATAAAAAATTCTTCCCGGTAAAGAGAAACTGAACTAGAAAGTAAAAGGAATTAATTTAAATCCAAAAATGATGTGTGAAAATTTTAAAAACTTTAAAAAAAGAGTGTATTTTGTTTTATATTACCGATAAATTTTATTTTCTCAAAAATTTCACTTAATGTCTAATAAAGAAGGTTCTGTCTTATTCATCCTTAATTGATTTATTTACTTTAATGATTGGTTCTTATATGGTTTCTTAACTTCAAGGAATGATCTGATCAGAAGCATGAATACAGTTATTGTAGCATCATGATTTTGTAAATCCCATGATATATATTCCAGGATGTAAGTTACAACCTGTTACTTAAGTAAAGATCTTAGAGAATAATAAACTCTTTCCGAGAAAGATTAACTGAACTAGAATGTAAAAGGGATTAACTTAAAGTCCAAACATGAAGCGTAGAATTTTTAAAAACTTTAAAAAAGGAGTATCTTTTTCTACAGATTATCAGATAAATTTGCTTTTCTCAAAAGTACACTTAATGTCTTATAAAGAAATTTCTTTCTTATTCATCATTATTGATTTTTTTAAAGATTGTTTTTTATAGATTTTATTAGCTTCAAGGAATGATCAGGTGTGTAAATAGAGCTATTTTTCTATCCTGTTTTGTAAATCCCAAGAAATATGTTACAGGACGTAAGTTACTACCCGATACATAAATAAATAATAAAGTAAAATACTTTGTAAAATCACCATAAAATGAAAAATAAAGTAGGAAGTGTTTCGAGCTACAACAATAACAGCTCCTCATCATCTTAACCAACACAGTCCGTAAGGGCACATAGTCGAGATAAAAATCTCGATTTACCTCGATTCTCTGCCTTTATGGACACGTGGGAGAAAGAGTTTTACTTACAAAGAGTTTTACTTTATTTATTAATTGTCGCCAGTGTTTACGTCGTTTTTTCACTTAAATAAAAATCTTAGTGAATAATAAATTTTTTCCAATAAAGAGTAACTTAATTAGAAAGTAAGAGAAATTAACTTAAAATCAAAGGATGAAGCGTAAAAAATTTAAAAACATTTTTTTTTCTTTTTGAGATTACCGATCAATTTTGTTTTTTCAAAAATACACTTAATGTCTAATAAAGATTGTTCTTTCTTATTCATCCTATTTTTTTCTTTAAAGATTGGCTCTAATATATTTTCTTAGCTTTAAGGAATGATCTGGTGCGTAAATACAGTTATTGTAGTATCCTGTTTCGTAAATCCCATGAAATAAATTCAAGGATGTAAGTTACAACCTGATACTTAAGTAAAGATCTTAGAGAATAATAAACTCTTTCTTTGAAAGTGTAACTGAACTAGAATGTAAAAGGGATTAACTCAAATTCCAATGATGAAGGATGGAATTTTTAAAAACTTTAAATAAGGAGAATCTTTCTTCTAGAGATTATCTGACAATTTTTTTCCCAAAAGTACATTTAATTTATAATAAAAAAAGATTCTCTTTTATTCATCCTTATTGATTTTTTCAAAAGGATATTTGATCTTATATGTTTTTGTAGCTTCAAGGAATGATCAGGTGTGCAAAATACATTATCGTAATATCCTGTTTTGTGTATCCCATACAATTTATTCCAGTGCGTAAGTTACATACATTTGTTGAAACAGGGAAGAAATAATTCTAAATTTATAGTATTCTTTTATAATGAAATACATTTGAAATGTATTAAACGTATATATATAAAATATGTTATAAAGTAAAATATATTATAAATATAAATGAAATATATGACATATAAATTAAATATATTTGATATTTATATGTATCTCCGTTTTAAAAAATACATTTAACTAAAATTGCAATAGAAGCGTCTGTTATCAAATTTTCACATTTTACCTTATGAATGCTCTAATAAGAAATTGTGTCCTTTATTAAGAGTATTATTCAAAGAAGAACGCAATTTTATTTTGTATGTAGGAAAAACACGTTTATCAATTCACATTAATTAAAGAAATTTATACGTATTTTTTGTATTGCATTCAATGCTTTATGTATTGTTTTCAAATAATGGTTATTTATTTATTTATTTATTTATTTACATAATATGTCTATAATAAAATCTTGCGGAAGTTTAAAAATTTAATTTTTATTCGTAGTAAGTTGTATTCGTATAAGTTGTATTTCTCCGTTTTCGATTAATAACATCTATTGCATCGCACATTATTATTTTAAAGATATATTTTTAATAGACTAAGGCTTTTGAATCATATTTTCCATCCAAATACATAACTTTTTTTTAACACAATAATAGAACTATTTTAAAAATACATTTGGTAAGTTTATGTATAATTAAATATGTTTGTAAATGCAACTTTTACTAACTTCTCAACCATGTGTTTTAAAATAATAATAATAATAGTATTAATCACTTAATTTATGATTCAGTAAATTTAAATTATGTGCACAAATTAATATGTAAAATGCATGGGAAAACATTTTAGATCCAATTAACCTCACGTATTATAATAGAGTTTACGAGTGTAATTCTTTTTTGGCCAAAATTAATTCTATTTACAGTACGTCCATAACAACAATAATAAAATACACAATGTTCACAGTTTTTTTACTGTAAGCTTTTTTTCAAAAATGTGAATTTCAGTTTATTTGCCTTAGTCTAAAAATTATGTTTTTTAACATTGAGTCATACATTTTTTGGAAACGTAAACATAAAAAAAAAAGAAATAAAGAAATAATAGTGAATACTATTTTATTTAAATTGGACACTTATCTTGCATTATTAAATAATATGATAGCAATTTAGTGTGAATTTTATCAAATAAATCAAAGATTAATATATATATATATATTGAAAATATGTAAATAAAAAAATAATAATGAATACTATATTTTATTTAAATTGGATACTTATCTTGCATTATTAAATAACATGATAGCAATTCAGTGTGAATTTTATCAAAAAAAAAATCAAAAATTAATATATATATATATATATATATATATATATATATATATATATATATATATATATATATATAAATGAAATAACAATTTAATATACATTAAGGAAACATTTAAAATAGACACTCTTCTTTTATATAGGAAGGACAAGATATTTCTAATGCAATACTGGGTTTTGTTCAGTCAGCAATATGCATATACAATGCAATTCTTTCATATGAAATAAGAGAGATTTTTTTCCACTTACTTATAAATTAAGAAATATTAATTTCATAAAATGGTTGAAATTCCTAATTACCTTGAAATAAACGCATTCTGAAAAATCTAAATTAAAAATTTTGATGCATTTTTGATATGAAAATGCAAAAAGTCTCTTTCCAAATGTGATATTTTAACTCTTAAAATAAAATGGAAAAACGTAGAATAGATGAGATGATTTGAATTTTGATTAAACAATCTGTTAAAATTTGAGTTGCCAACTATCCGATCCCCAGCTCTCAGAGACCTATTGAACATCCGCCATTGAACAACCTTTCGTTGTTTGGTATATGAACGGGTGCTTACTGATGTTTAAGAAAGAGCTTTGTCCAGTTTACATCAAGCTCACTGAAAAACAAATCAATCAAATTATGACGTCATGATAGTTGTTTTCTGCACATAAATTATCGCTTCATCTAAAAAAATAGTCTGCATTGTGATGAATCTACAAAATCTAAGAAGTGAAATTGTCATCTACTTATTCCTCCGTGATCCATAGCATGCAGAATGTGATTCGTATGCATACCAACTGAATTTATAAACAAACAGAGCTGGAACACTTCAACTAGGTTAACAGGATTCAGATATTTATAGCAATTAACCGGCCAAGTCAAAAACCCTTATTAGGGGGCAAGCCTCAAACAATGTGAAAATCATAGTCCTAAGCCTTTGTTATGAGGCATCTTTTTTATACTGTTTACAGCATTAGTGCAGTTAAAAACAAGTAAGAAAAATTATGCGTTAAGCATAGATTATGAAGCACTTTCCAACACTTAATGAAATCTTTAACAAAACTTTGTTATTTAGGGAAATATTAGTGTATAGCCAAATATACCCAAATATGTATTCCAGTACTTTTGAACAGCTCTGTATTTCATATGTCAGTTGATATAATGGGAAATTTAGTTTAGCAAGAAAATACCCAGTAGCTTGAAATTTCTTTTTCAGCATTTAATACTATTAGATGGAAACATACTTGAATACTTTTGTTCAGCCCTGTAGTTTACATTGTACCTTTATTAGACGTCAGCATTAGGCTAAAATTTATTGTAAAGTAAAACACTTTAAAAACAACTGAAATCACATTCTCATAAATTATCATTCATAGGCGTCCATGTACCGAATTCTTTGCGTGGCCCTGTATATCCTTTTGTCTATATTCTACAACCATTTCTCAGTAAATTGAATGAAGCTCAGCGTAAAAATGCATAGCTTATTTAAGAACCACGTTTAAATAATTTACGCTCATATTCAGTAACGTTGGTGAGCTCTTTTAGGTAGCCCTGTATATCAACTATAACATTTATACACACCATATAATGTGCATATATTTAGCGAAATATAAACGCGCATATCATAATTAAAATGCATTTCATCCCTCCATCAGCCATCATCGGACAAACATACCGTACTTCGGAAAGAATATACTATTTGAAATCTTTTGTGTGGCCCTGTAAATGCTATGCACTTCATATTATGCAACACAGTAGCGTATAATTTATATTAAGCTTCAGTGAAATATATCAATTTTATTATACATGAAACAGCTTAATATATTTAAAATATGTCACACACAATTCCCCCTTTTACCATTATCCAATGGAATTCTTTTGTGTCGCCATTTAAATGAATAATAACGACATTTTCACCTTATATTTTATAGAATGCCTATTTTAATATGCTTGACAGGGTATAACATCTTTAAAATTCCTTTAAAACGATTTTTCCATATAGGCCGAAATGTAATGGGAAATTTTTGATCCGCCCTGTAGATAAACTGATCATGGTAGAAACTTCATTTTCAATAGGGTTTGTGCTAGGGTAAACGTCAATAACGTCCTAAAATTTCATGGCAATCCGAGTATATTAACGATTTTTCCCCATAGGCCGTAATGTAATAGGAAACTTTTGATTCTCTCTGTAGATAAACTAATCGTGGTAGATACTTCATTTTCAATAGGTGTCGTTCTAGGGTAAACATCAATAACGTATAGAAATTTCATAGGAATCCGAGTATATTTACGGGAGTTAGAGCGCGGACAGGCGGCCATCCGGCCAGACGGACAGACGGCCAGACAAACCGAATGCGTAAGCACTTTTCAACTTTGTTGGAAAGTGCTAAAAAAGGTAATTTAAAATCAGGGCAATACAAAAACGGATTAATTAAGATCAAACAGATCAAAGTCATCAAAATTTGAACGAGAATAAATGGCCTCATTTTGTACCCAATCCATGCTTGTATATAATGCTGCTGTAACAGATTAATGTATGAAATATTTATCATAGTCGAATGAAGAAGCAGAATCATACATGTTCATGCAGAATCATAATTTCATAGGAATACGAGTATATTTACGGGAGTTAGAGCGCGGACAGGCGGCCATCCGGCCAGACGGACAGACGGCCAGACAAACCGAATGCATAAGCACTTTTCAACTTTGTTGGAAAGTGCTAAAAAAGGTAATTTAAAATCAGGGCAATACAAAAACGTCAAAAACGTGAAAGATCAAAGTCATCAAAATTTGAACGAGAATAAATGGCCTCATTTTGTACCCAATCCATGCTTGTATATAATGCTGCTGTAACAGATTAATGTATGAAATATTTATCATAGTCGAATGAAGAAGCAGAATCATACATGTTCATGCAGAATCATATATGTCATTGATTGCGTTTGTGAACACGTAAAGTAAAATGTGAAGAGGTTAATTGTTTTCTTAAAAGAGAGTTAAGAAAACTAAAGAAATACTGATTAATGTATCAAAGATTATTAAATTTATAAAATAGATAAAAAATACAAGCTTATAAGAATTTTTCTTTTTCCAACACTAAACTTCTACTTCGGATGATATTGGGAAAATCGAACGTTATAAAGTTTATTCAAAATAATTTTATTAATATTCTAATCTCGAAAATAAAAGAGATTCTCTAATTTTCCATTAAATATAATTCCAACATTTTATAAACTTTTTTTCATCGAGAATCCATTACGGAAATTCCGTTGGCGTCACTATTTGCATATTCAAAGTTCGTCATAAATTCTTCTTAGTTCAAAATTTTATTATTAAAACTTTAGTTAAAAAAAATATATAAATTGCTTTAGCTAAAAGTATTTTTAAATAAGAACCCGCGAATAAACAGTTCAAATTTATAACTTCTTTTACAAAGTATCTTTCCTTTCATTTATCTTTCAAACCTTAAGAAATAAAACTTCTCTTTCTTAATAACTAAAGTTGTCAATGTGTTTTAACTAAATATGCTATATCTTTTTATTTCTTAAATTAAAAATTATTTTTATGAATGGGGAAATTTGTGTAAAATAAACGATTTGAGCTTGTTAAAATAGTTTTAGTAGTAACAATTAAACAGATTTAAATGAATGATGTTTTCTAAAACATACATATTAACTTTTAGAATTTACTATATTTCTTTTATTCCAACCATATTATATATTGTTCATAGGAAGGAAGAGATTAGTGATATATTTAAAATGATTTTTAGTTAGACTTTAAGCATTTCCTCAACCATGTAGATGTGTCAAATAGCATCATATTCCAATATCAGTATAAATTAAAAAATATGTATCAGCATATATTTAACACATCGTTATAAACGCAAAAAAAAAGATTTTAAATATATGTAGTGTTTCCTAAAGAACTTTCTAGATTACAGAGTATAATTAAAAACAATTCTATTTAATTGAGAGTTAAAATGGATTTTTTACACTTTCTCTAAATTACTTTTAAAATTTTATTTAAAAAATAATAATTGAATATTGGGGATTTGGATTATTATGAAATGTTAAGTTTTGCAACGACTTTTATCCATGAACAACTGAACTATTTCAAATTTAGACATTTTGATGAATATCTGATAATAGATTTCCCAGATTTTTCGGAAACAATGAGGGTTATAAAGATCATATGTAACTTCTTATTTATAAATGCTTATTTCACAAAGGATATTATAATGGGACCAAAAAAAAGCAAAAATAATAATAATAATAATAATAATAATATTTGGGATCACTCTGTGCATTAATGATCTGTACACGATCTACTTCGGCAGAATACAAATATGTGGATTTATTAAAGCATGCAACTGATTTTTTTTTAATAGCACGTACATTCATGGAAATATAGCGATTTCTTAGAATTGATTCAAAATATGCTTACACGTTTTAAGCTTATATCAGTTTTCAACCAGATTTCACGATTTTAAAAAGATTTTAAAAAATGGCAAAATGTAGAATTACACAACTTAGTGCAAGAGGAATATAAATATATTAAATGTTTTAAGAAATGTTAGTAGCTCTACAAAATAGCTTGTATCTCTGTATAAGCAAATGACTGCGCCGATTTTTTATATAATTTTAAGCAACTTTTTGGATCAACGCATTAAAACAATTCAGTGAATTATCGTGAAAATTTTGAAAGATATCGGCGATGGAAATGAGGTGATTTTTAGTTCTCTTTAAAAGCTGCTGAATGGCAAGGGATTTTCCATTACTTAATTCCTTTACTTAATTAAAATGCATACACATTTTATGTGTTAATTACTTACAGTAAAATGTTTTATGTAACAAAAGCTCATAAGTATCCTTTACGATTAGGATATTAAATGAATGCCTTAACTTAAAGAGAATATTTTCCACGTTTTCTTCATTACTATTCCCTTTTACATTATAATTTAAAATAGTTAATGATTATATATATATATATATATATGTGTGTGTGTGTGTGTGTGTGTTCCATAACAAGGTACAAGCTCCAGTGGCACACCATGTATGATGCAGAACATTCTACTACTACAAAGAATCAACAGTGGGACGAGCTGAGTAGTCGCTCCGGCAGTTTGACAAGCAGTGGAGGGACTTAATTGGGTATTGCCCCATAAGAAAGTTAAATCAAATTGTCTTTAAATTCATTTTTATTAGAAGTCGTAAAATAAGTTAGTCTTTCCCGCAGTCAACTTTGCATACATCGAACACTACAAACTTCGTTATCGAATCTATGTCATCAGATTTTCGAATTTATCAGAGAAAAGGAAACGGACATCTTAATAATTTGAAAGTTAGTCGCATTCTGAGCTCCAAAAAACCCAGAATGAGAATTCACACTCACATCGAAAACCTAGCCCCTCCATTCTCAGCGTGAGTCATTTTAAATATCCAATTAGGATTAACTTCGAGGCTACGTGTAAAAAATCCTCACCTCTGATTGGTCTACGAGGCGTGGCGTTTGGGTGGGAGCTAGATATTGTCTCGCGAAAAGACAAGCTCTTTAACATCCGCGCATTAACATTGATCACGTGATGTTACGGCTTCATCACAGTCTTGTATATCGCGTCTCCATGGCGCATTCTTTTGTAACGGCTTCACCATAACCTCGGATGCCGTGCGTCTCCTTGGCGCATTCTACTGTGCTTTAGTTTTGCCGTTTTGGCAACACTGGAATATCGTTTGTTTTTGTTTTGGTTTTCGGCGATCTTTGCGGGCCTATCGTGTGTTCGCTGGATCTGTATTTTTTATTCGAAATGTAAATAATGTGTAAATAGTTTGTATATAAAGAATTTTTAAGTAATTAGTAGTATTAATTGAACCAGCGACCTAATGAGTATTAAAGATACTCGCAACATTCGACAGTTCGTTACATTATTGGTCCGCTCGCCGGTAGGACTTTCGTTTTTAATTCGAACTTGTTCTCCTTGTTCTATTTGAATTAAAATGGCTTCGTTAATTAGCTTGAATAGGACTAGAGGCTCTTTAAAAGCCCAGTTAACAAGATTAGAAAATTCTCTAAATGAAAAAACCGATGAATTGTCTAGAATTCAAATTGAAACGAAAATCAAGAATCTTCAAAAACTGTCAACAAACATTGATGTACTTCGTCGAGATTATTATATAACAGCACCAGAAGATCATGATTTAACAGAAATTGATGCTTCATTCATCGAAATGGAAGAGCGAGTAGAAAATCTAGAGGTAAGTTTCAATCAATTATTATATTCTAATAAAAAAGAAACAAAAAATTCGGAATTAAGGATAAGTAACAGTAAAATTAAATTACCTGACATACCACTTCCGCTATTTAGTGGGAAATATGAAGACTGGAACATGTTTAAAATAGAGTTTAATAATATTGTTACGAATAATGAAGAATTGACTGATGTTCAAAAATTACATTATTTGCATTCCGCATTAAGAAATGAGGCTAAATTATTAGAAACTCCAGATGATACATTTGATTGGTTATTTAAAGCGTTAGAAAATAGATTTGAAAATAAACGAATAGTGGTTAATATACATTTAAAGGCTGTGTTAGATTTTGAAAAAATTACACATGAATCATCTAAAGAATTAAGGCGTTTGTTAGATGTTATAAACAAAAATACCAGGGCTCTAAATAATTTAGGATTTGAGAGAAATAACCTCTCTGACATTTTGTTTACAACTATAATTTTAGAAAAACTAGATAAGGAAACGAGAAAACAATTTGAATTGTCAATAAACACCTCTGAAGTTCCTAGTTTTGACAATTTAATGGACTTTTTAGAAAAAAGAAGCCAATCGCTCGAAAGCATAAATAGAAGCAATTTAGCTAGACCAAAAATTTCTAGTGAAATAAAATCAAAATCCCTTTTAGTAAATACAAGTTCTGAAAAACAGTGTATTATTTGTGACTCATTTCATCCCCTATATAAATGTAATAAATTCTTAAATATGAATTTTGGTGAAAGATTTGCTATTGTATAAAATAAACTTTGTCTCATATGCTTTAATAAATTACATTTAGCAGCTAACTGTGTTTCGAAACATTTATGTAAACATTGCAAATCCCCTCACAACACTTTATTACATAGAGATAAAGAAATCGGTTCCAGTAATGAAACTCATTTCCAAAAACCAGGTGTTGATCAGACAGTACGTCGCCCAGAATCAAGTCTGACGCCTTCAGTCTCACAAAATCTTTCTAATTGCTTATTCGCTTCAAATAAAACTGTTATCTTGTCAACTGCAGTTATTGACATAAAAACAAATAAAGGAAATTTCTTCCAGGCAAGAACTCTCTTAGATTCTTGTAGCCAAATAAATTGTGTGTCGCTTGAATTTGCAAAGAAATTGGGCTTAAAGAAATCAAAGGTTTTTGCTCCAATATCGGGTTTGAATAACACAACCACAACATTAAATTATAAAATTAAAACTGTGATTTCAAATAAAAATAGAGATTTCACAAGGGAACTGGAATTTCTTGTAGTGCCAAAAATTACAGAAATAACCCCACTTACACCTATTCGTATAGAAATTGCTGATATTCCTACAAATATCCAATTAGCCGATGCTGAATTTTATATCCCTGGGAGAATAGACCTGTTGCTCGGCGCGCAATGTTTCTTCGATTTATTAAAATCTGGTAAAATTCGCAGCTCATCTCAAAATTTGTTATTTCAAGAAACAGTGTTCGGATATGTTGCTAGCGGTGTGCTGAATAACTCCTCAGATGATTCTCAATATTGTGGTTTATTAACCAATGAAAAAATAGACGAATCCTTAAGAAAATTTTGGGAAATTGAAAATATTAATGATTCTAGTTCTCCACTTAGTAATGAAGAGAAATTTTGCGAAACTCATTTTGAAATGACTCATTACCGAACTTCCAATGGTCAGTATGTTGTTAGCATGCCTATGGAGGATGCTACACTTTTAGGAGAATCCAAAAAACTAGCCGAAAAAAGGCTCGATCAAGTTTGGCGCCGATTAGATAAGGATTCGAATTTGCAACCTCTCTATTCGGAATTTATGGAAGAATACAAAAACTTAAATCATATGGAATTAGTAAAAGAATCAAAACCCGTAAAGAACCTTTATTATATACCACATCATGGGGTCTACAGGCCAGAAAAAAGTACAACACGCTTGCGAGTCGTTTTTAACGCTTCAACGCCAACGACATCTGGTTTGTCATTGAATGATATTCTTTTAAAAAGAAAAATTCCTCAACAAGAATTATTCGTAATTATGATACGTTTCCGAAAACATCGATATGCATTCACAGCGGATGTAGAAAAAATGTATAGAATGGTATTAATTGATTCATCCCAACGAGACTTTCTTAGAATCTTGTGGAAGGACAGTATTAACGCGCCAGTGAATACTTATAAGCTTAATACAGTTACTTATGGGACATCTAATGCTCCTTATTTAGCAACTCGTGCTCTTAAACAATTAGCTCTTGATGAGCAACCAAACTTACCTCTAGCATCGTCAGTCGTTTTAAAAGATTTTTATGTAGACGACCTTCTTTCGGGGGAATCGACTCTCGAAAAGGCGAAAATTTTAAAGTCCCAATTGATTGAACTTTTGAAGCGTGGAAATATGAAATTGCACAAATGGTGTGCAAACCACCGAGAATTACTTGAACCTAATACTATGGCTGCCACCGAATATAATTTCGATGATCAAACAGATTGTAGTTCAGTAAAAACTTTGGGTGTTCTCTGGGAACCTTTAAGTGATTGTTTTCTGTATAAATTAAAGATTCATAACAATAAGGAATTTTATAGTAAACGAGATGTTCTCTCTTTGATTTCAAAAATCTTCGATCCACTCGGATTAATTGGCCCTGTAGTAACAAGAGCTAAGATCTTCATGCAGAAAACCTGGCTAGCTAAGATAGATTGGAATGAGCCATTACCAGATTCCATAGCGAAAGAATGGAGTGATTTTGTTTCCACTCTTTCACAATTAGAAAATTTAAAAATTCCTAGATTTGTTTTCCGTGAAGAGCGCATAATCGTACATGGCTTCGCAGATGCCTCTTCTTTGGCATATGGAGCCGCCATATACATCCAGTATATACCAACTGAAGGTTCTCCTGATGCACATTTACTCTGTAGCAAGTCTAGAGTATCCCCCATAAAAACAGTGACAATCCCTCGTCTTGAACTGTGCTCATGTCTTCTCTTAGCAAAATTAATGCATAAAGTTGTACCGTCACTTGACATTCCAATAGAAACTGTTCTTCTCTGGAGTGACTCCACAATATCACTTGCATGGATTAGAAAATCTCCCCACCAATTGAAAACATTTGTGAGTAATAGAGTGGCTGCTATACAAGACCTCACGGACTCTTATCAGTGGCAACACGTATCATCGGAAAATAATCCTGCTGACGTCCTATCTCGAGGTCTAGATGCTAAAGAACTGACTAACTGCAAATTTTGGTTTAGTGGACCAAATTTTCTTCGGGACAGAATTAAATATGCAGAAGATTATCCAGTAAAACTGGAAAACAACACTGACTATGAATCCGAATTTAGAACTGAAATCGACAGTAACTCTTCACTCAGAACTGAAAACTGTTTTCATAATTGTTTATTCTCTTTAACTAATAATTTTTTGAAATTAATTCGTATTACTAGTTATATTTTTAGATTTCTAAATAATTGTCGAAAGGGTAAGGAGAAAAAAAGTGGTGCCTTATCTGCAAGTGAATTGAGATTTGGAGAAATTTTTCTGATTAAACAGGTACAGTATTCAGCCTTCTCTGAAGAGCTTAAGCATATGAAAAACCAGAGGAGCCTTTCAGGTAACAGTAAACTCAAATTTCTAAATCCTTATATAGATTCCGATAATTTAATTAGAGTTGGAGGTCGTTTAGACAATTCCAGTCTGACCTATGAGAGGAAACACCCTATAGTGTTATCACATGATCATAAAATAAGTGAAATGATTTTTGAATATTTTCATTCCAAATTTTTCCATTTAGGGCCACAATCATTGTTACATCATGTCCGGCAAAAATATTGGGTAATAAATGGGCGATCCTTGGCTCGTAAAATAGTTCATAAATGTGTAACGTGCTTTAAAAACAAACCAATAGGGGCAAATCAAATTATGGGAAATTTGCCAGCTGAACGAGTAAATCCTAGCCCGCCATTTCAAAAATGTTCTGTTGACTTTTGTGGACCCTTTATGATTAAGTATAAAAATCAGAGAAAGGGGATATATAATAAAATTTACGTTGCAATTTGTTTGTCTTGCCTCAAAGGCAATCCATTTAGATATAAAAACATCAACAGGTATAGTTACGAGGTGTGTCTCTAAAGTTTGCCCACTTCCTTTAGAGAATTGATGAATTCTGTTATTTTGAAAGATTTAAATAATTATATTATAGTTACCATTATTGTATTTGTATTGAACTGTTTATTATGTATAGCAATTTCATTGAGATTTAAAAATATTTCAATTCTTTGCTTCATAATTTGTGTAGCTTAACTTTATAACATAAGTGTAAATTTACGTGTCTTCGTCTGTATATATTCTTGATTAACTATTATTAACTTGTTGAATTTATCAGATTGCTACATATATTGAGTGTTAATTTGATAACTATCTTGCATACTATTCAAGTGTAATTATTGTTTGTATTATAACTTATCTATTTGCATTTGGTAAACTTATATTAAGTAATACATTAAGTAATAATATTGAAGAAGTACATTGTATTTTATCGAAAATACTGTATTATTGATTGTAGAATTGAAATTTCTATTATTTGCAATTGTTTGTTGTTACATTTAGTATTATTGTTGAATGTTGGCACATATCAACGGGGGCCGGTATGTTACGGCTTCATCACAGTCTTATATATCGCGTCTCCATGGCGCATTCTTTTGTAACGGCTTCACCATAACCTCGGATGCCGTGCGTCTCCTTGGCGCATTCTACCGTGCTTTAGTTTTGCCGTTTTGGCAACACTGGAATATCGTTTGTTATTGTTTTGGTTTTCGGCGATCTTTGCGGGCCTATCGTGTGTTCGCTGGATCTGTATTCTTTATTCGAAATGTAAATATTGTGTAAATAGTTTGTATATAAAGAATTTTTAAGTAATTAGTAGTATTAATTGAACCAGCGACCTAATGAGTATTAAAGATACTCGCAACATTCGACAGTTCGTTACACGTGATGTTAAAAAAATAAAATTAAAACCCCGAGAATATTCTAAAAAGAAAAGGTTACGAAATAACTACACGGCTTTTTGAGAAACAAGCAATAGATTATTAATAAATTAAATAAAAAAAACAGAAAAAGGACTTTAGCTGTTAAAAGATTAATATATTACGAAACTAAGATTAAAATATGTTCCACAATTTTAGAACTAAAAGCTCAGAGAGAACAAAATGGCGCAATTTTTTTTTTATTTTATTACATACATACATACATACATATATATATATATATATATATAATTTTATTGTCATCTAATAAATGTCAATTTTACTTTGAAAAATTCTATTCTTTGGAAAAATTTCACCGATCGTTTCAAATATATTCCACAGTAATTAAACATATTAATTCTTTAAATTATTTATAGAAACACATAAAATCATTTATTTTTTATATTTAAAGAATCAATTTTATAATATTTTTTCTATTTCAATTGTTATTAAATGTTTCTCATAAATTCTTTTATCTTTTTTATAGATTTAAAAAAAAAAAAATTTTGGTATTTAATCAATATAAAGCAATCACTTCAAGTATGCATATGTTACATATAGAAACATATTTTTGCATAAAAAAGCTCATAGTTTCTATTATTATTATACATATCCTTTATATAATATGCATATTATCCATTATGATATGGATTTATTGATTTTATTTATTAGGAATTTTTTAATTAATTCTATCATTCTTATTTCTTCTACTTTATAATTAAAGCTATATAGTCGAAATATATACAAATATATATAAATATGTATAAGTAAATCTAGTTGTAGGCTACTTAAATGGAATGTTACTATAAAAAAAACTTATTCCTTGTAAAAACTTAGGACAACATTTTATAATAATTTTTCATAGATATATCTGAAAGAACCTTTTTTATTCAAAAGCATCTAACTCAAAGAATACTTCAGAAAAGGAAATGTACTTGATTCTCAAAATGCCTGATAAACTTCTCATATAAGAATTGTGAAGGTCCAAAAAAGGAAGAACTACAGTTTAAATATGCGGCATGAAAAATAAATGAGTCATCTATTTGAGCAAAAAATGCAAACGCGTTTTTCTAAAAAGCGCTAAAAGCGAAAGTATTTCGTAAGTGTTTTGGCCTTTAGTACCATCGAAACATAAACCAAAAGAAGAAGAGTGTACTTCGAAAAACGGATACAAACATAAATAATCTTCTGTAACAAGTAGATTAAAAATACCATACTGCATTTCTTGGCATATATTAATTTCTTTAATGCAAATTTTAAGAGATACCCAAGGTTTATAAAAGTTAATAAAAAAATATGCAATGTTATTAACAGTATATTGCATGCAATGCATGCTAAAACGCTTGTGGTATTTAACATTGAAGAATTATATAATTCCAAAATCAACATAAAAAGGTCTGAAATATTTATCTATATATTCTTATTTAATATACTACAAAAAATAATAAAAAATAATATCGATTATAAGAACCGTAGATTTTAATCAAACGTAAAAAAATGCAAGGTTCATAGTTAGGTTTTTTTTTCTTTCATTACCTATTTTCATTTTTTTTTCTTCTAAAGTAATGAATGTAGCTCAGACATTCATTAATTTCTTTAAAAATAAAATAACTTATTATAAGTAAATTGCATGCCTCACAAATTTCTAATCATTTCTAAGCTGTTTTGCCTATAAGTCGTAAAGCGACGTACGTACGCTTAATCGGATTATGTGAAAATTTTAAACATATATTTTTAATTTTAGACAAGTATTCTTAATTATCTGACTTTTCTTTCGAAATTGCTTCGTTCTCTCTATATATTTTTTGAAATATTTGTAACAATTCTTAGTATAATAGTAGAAAAATCGATGAAGAACAGCAATAATTTGACTTTTAATGACTTCCGCATACCATAACTAAAAGTGCGTTAACTATTTAACCAAAAAATATTTCACAATTTAATGCCTTGTTAGGCAGAAACTTTTAAAGCATTTTGAGACATTTGTCGATAAATACATAACTGAAGAATATTTCTAATAACTAGAGATGCTATGCCAAAACTTTCATATTGAATAACAAGAAGTAAAATCAATAAGGGAAAGTTGAAGTCTCTAGTGATATCTGCTATGAATATTTTTTGTTATTTTCATATCTTGCAGGAAATGTCTCGCTAGTTTCCTATCATTATTTTTAAATTTTCAACACCTGTCTGTGCATATTTATGAGAAGCGAAAATAGTTTTGATTTATTTCGTTTAAATTATATGACACGGGAAACAAAAGCAAAATATGTTTCATCCATGTTATAATTAATTTTAGTTGCTACGTGTTTTTTTATATATTGTTTATTTCCGAAAATTTCTATTGAATATTTCTCGAAATGATGAAATCAATATATTTAAATATTTAAACTTTATTAAAAACATTATGACTTTAACATCAATAAGCTAAAAAAACGGTGGTATACAAATAGAATTTTGGTACGATTACACCTTTTAAAATTTTGTGAAAACACAGAAAATAGCAACTCTCTCTAAATTTACACTAGGCTAGGTTACATGCATTTGATCCATTTTCTTGGTTATTATTTTACACAAATTTTTTAAATCTTGCATCTAACTCCCTGTGGGGATTTACGCGTACACCCCCCCCTTTTTCTAGCAATTGTATTGGAAATATTAAAGAAGAATATTTATTTATTTATTTACTTATTTTAATATGGAATAATTTAAAAAGGGAAAAATAAATTTATCGGAGTTAGTGGAGATTTTTTTCCTGCTGAATCCTAACTGTATTTTTGTATTGTACAGCAAAAGTTTATAACTCACAAAAAAGGTACTCTTCCACTGTCAAACGTCTTCGGGTTCAAAACTAGGCACAGCTTGAAACAAGTTCTATTAGAGTCTAATGATACAGCATGTCAAATTTACTATGAAAAATCAAATTCTTTAAGCTTACTGAGGTTTGAGTACATACGTATTTAAAACCAATAAAATTTTTACAATTAAAATTAAATTTGCAGAGTCTTGTGTATTTTAACGATGTTTATTTATAGAGTCTATTCTAAATTTACCAAAAAACTTCGCTGATATTTAACAGAAATTTTACAGTTTTTCTAATCTCTACAATTTTACACAATACTTCAAATAATGTATTATCCGTAGATTCTCTGTAATTTTACAAAAAAAAAAAAATGACAAAGTACTGTAATTTTAATAAAATGTTTTTGAAAAGCTAAAAATGTATGTGGTTTTATAAAATCTAAATTTGTAAATTTACAACTTTTCTGTATGAATCGTTGAAATTTTTGTAAGCATACAGATTTCTGTAAATTTTCATCTGTAAAATTACAGATATTGTTATAGTGTAGGAAATAATATTAATTACAAAAAATAATACACCCGCTCAAATTGATCAAAAATCTCAAAAATTCATTTTCATAGTGATGTAAATAAACGTACTCCGACATACATCCAGAAATTTTCATGCTGCTTATTTTGTTTGTTGATGTATAGTGTTTAAATTAATTTAAATGTTAAATGTTAGTGCTTAATTATTTAAATGTTAGTCTTTAATTATTTAATGTATTAAAAAAGAAAACCCCTTTGATTTTTAAAATCAAGAAGTAAATAAAGGTTCTAGCTGTATTCTAAACAATTAAGATATATGGAAATACAACATATTTATTAAAAGTAGTTTTAAACATTTTTAAATATTGCAATAAATAAGCATAAGCATGTTAAGAAAGATATTTAAGCAATGATTGAAAAACACAGTGCTAACAAATCATAAGACAATTTTACAAAAAAAAAAAAAAAAAAAAAAAAAAAAAAAAAAAAAAAAAAATGACAAAGTACTGTAATTTTAATAAAATGTTTTTGAAAAGCTAAAAATGTATGTGGTTTTATAAAATCTAAATTTGTAAATTTACAACTTTTCTGTATGAATCGTTGAAATTTTTGTAAGCATACAGATTTCTGTAAATTTTCATCTGTAAAATTACAGATATTGTTATAGTGTAGGAAATAATATTAATTACAAAAAATAATACACCCGCTCAAATTGATCAAAAATCTCAAAAATTCATTTTCATAGTGATGTAAATAAACGTACTCCGACATACATCCAGAAATTTTCATGCTGCTTATTTTGTTTGTTGATGTATAGTGTTTAAATTAATTTAAATGTTAAATGTTAGTGCTTAATTATTTAAATGTTAGTGTTTAATTATTTAATGTATTAAAAAAGAAAACCCCTTTGATTTTTAAAATCAAGAAGTAAATAAAGGTTCTAGCTGTATTCTAAACAATTAAGATATATGGAAATACAACATATTTATTAAAAGTAGTTTTAAACATTTTTAAATATTGCAATAAATAAGCATAAGCATGTTAAGAAAGATATTTAAGCAATGATTGAAAAACACAGTGCTAACAAATCATAAGACCATTTGTCTAAAAACAACAGTAATGTTTAAATTAATACAACATTTGTCCACTTTTTTTTCCTTATAACCTCAAGTGCTCCACCAGTGGTGGACAGATTCTGCTCTCAAAGCTAGTTGACGGGCGATGCAGGTTTCAATCTAGAACATGCACTTCGATAAAATCATAGTTTTCTGTGGTTTTCATCGAACGTTGTATTTTCTTGCACAAATACGGGTTAAGTTCCCTTAGGAAGATTCTTATGAGGGCATCCATCACCCTCAGGGCCTATATCCCTTGTGTTAATAATTGACCATCATAAACATAATAACCTCAAACATTCTGTTCCCAAAAATGTGAGCAGGTGATTAAGTACATAATCAGGAACATTCTGCCTTTTTATTTTATTTTATTTTTCAGTTGCTACTTTTATTTACTTGGCAGATAAAAACTGTTTATTATTAGTATAAACATAGCGACTTAATACGACTCAAAGATTTTTCATTGGGTTCAAGACTGGACTTCGACTTGGCCATGATAAATGCATATTTTGTACATATTTTTATAATATGCTTATAAAAAATCACGCCAGCGGGAGCAGTTTGTTGTCAATTCTTTATGTGCGTCTCTAATCGTTCTACTTCTTAATTTTGGTGTTATAAGATGCTATATGAATCCAATGTTTAATAATTGAATGGAATTGTTATCTCCCACTTGATGTCTAATAAACTCATTGCTGTACAATGAACATTTCATATTTTATGCAAGAAAATTTCCAAATATAATTCCCTCATTTTTTTCCGCTATGACCTACTAAACTTGAACTGCGATTTGTTAACCATACCAATTCATCACTCACCATGAAATTATATTTACGAACTGTTACATAAATTAAACATTTAATTTTGGAAAAATTGTATCAACAGAGATTATCAGCAGAGATCAGCAGAAAAATTATATCAACAAGAAGTGCGCTTGCGATCCAAATAACATTATGTATAATTTCGGTGTTTAAATTCATAGCTTACTAACATGTTGCTCATTTCAATATCTTTTCAATCGTCGATTATTAGGTTTTTTCATGCGTTAAAGATTTTTATTGCGTCTTTTCTGTCTAAAGACTGGAAATTTTTGTAACAAATCCCCTCGTGTCTTAGATTTTACAAGGTGTAACAAATGTGATAATTTAATTATTATTATTTAATAAATTTCTGATTTGTTTTATTACATATTTCTAAAAAGTGATAATCGTTTTGTTAACTTCCCAAAAATGCAAGAAAAATAACAATAATACTAATGTGGGTTTTGTTAATTATTAAATTTGATTTTTATTTTAAAATAAATTTGCTAATCAAAGGTGAAGATATTTGTATGAATATAATCAGTCTAAAATGACTTTGCGTGACAACGGTAAATATTATACATCATAAATAATTTGATTAAAAAATAACTATTTTGAGAGAGAAAAGATTTTATATCTTAATGTAAAAAAAAAAAAAAAAAAAAAAAAAAAAAAAAAAAAAAAAAAAAAAAAATCAAAACTTGTAGTTTTTACATTTTTGTAAATTTTGTAAAACTTGTAAATTTTGACAAATATGCATGATATACATGTTTCATCTTAAGAAAATATGTATGCATGTGTAAATAACATTTAATTTAATTCCTTCTCATTAGAAAAAGAGAACTTTATTTATAGCTTAAAGCTTCATAAATAAAACACTGCAAGGTAATTATAGTCTGGAAAACTGTACCATATTTGATTTCAATAAATAAAATTAGTAATTTTTTAAATTCATATTTGAAACAATGCAGTTATGAAATTATTAAAGATTTGTAATATATATATATATATATATATATATATACAGATATAATCATTATTTCATGAAATGTTTTAATAATGGATAAAGAAACTTTTAATTAATAATTTTAAATTAAAAAAAAATGTAAAATTTCTAATTTTCACTCTCTCTTTTTTTTTTCCTTCTTGGATTAAAAAAAGAAAATAGATATAGTTAATTACTACTTAGGGAGTCAATTATCACAAATGAAAGATAGACGCCTTCATAGGTTTAATCATCTCCATTCGTTGAACCAGAGACTGAAATTTTAATTAAACTTAATATTTTCTCCAATTGAACTTTATTTTGAAAACAAAAAACAAAAAATATATCTTTTAGTTTCGGAAACAATTAAGAATCTTGAGAATTTTGTTTTTTGACTTAACTTGATATATTATCATAAGTAACAAAACGTGATAAAATTAAATACCAAATAAAAAACTATTGTTTAGTGTTTCTAAGATAATTTATTATTTAAAGAAACAATTCTTGTTATGTTGAGCAAATTACTCGTAATCAGTGACTGAGAAATTCCACTAAGAATTGAGTTTACTTTAAAAAAGTATATTTATTTAAGAATGAAGTTCTAAAATTTAGTTCTGAAGTTTAATTTTTTTAATTCCTGAGACTTTAAACATTGGTAAGTATCTTCGTTTTCTTGTGCTATTTAGACAATTACAAAAACAGGAAATTTACCAAAATTAAGATTTATAGAAGTTATTATAATGAAATTGGAATGCGTACTTTTTTTGTACCGGTATATGATTACAGTAATAAGGGACACATATTTTACATAAAAGGCTAGTTTGTAAGTATTTTTCTGTGTTTAAAATATAAACATAATTTCGATCGATTTTAGCAAAAATATGCGATTTAAATTATTTTTTTTTTTTATAAAGGATATATTTATAACAAACGGCTACCTAAAGGTGTATAAATATTTTTAATTCCAAGAAGTCATTCTTGAAATTATTTCCAATCACATAATAGCTTTATTTAATTAAATTTACTTATATTTATCCCTTTGTTTTCTCATGTACTTACACATATTTAGACAAAACTGCATTTTAAAAAATAAATACATACATATATTTATATATAATATCCGAAAAATGAATTTGTTATAACACTCAATAAAAAATACAAATTTTTGAAAAAAAAAAGATTTTGTCCTAATATTGAATTACATAAGTCGTTAAATTAAATTAAATATCATAACATAATTTACTGTTCCAAGTCAAAGACAATCAAAATGTAGCACTTAACATAATCATATTTTCTTATATTTCTTCCTCTTCAAAGTTCATTACGCAAAGCCACAGTTTATAGAAAGATTTCTTTTATATACTTTTTCTTATTTGTCCTAACAATCAAACAGCAAAAGATATAATGTAAGATACGCCATTCTTATTTACGAATTTCTTAAAACTATAGCAGGAATGGCAACTATAAGTTAACGAATTATTGCTTACAGTTTTTATTGCTATTTTTAAAAAGCATAAAAATCTAATTAAATACTTAAAATTCAATACATTTATCTCCATTAAAGTACGTTTTAATGTTCCTTGTTGTTGCTTTTTTCTTTATCGATTGTTTAATTATTGAAGTTTTTGAATAGTATAGTAAATATAATAAACTAAAATAAAGAACTGAAATTTTTGTTCCTTTTCAGTTCATTTTAGAATTATTTTTGCAATAATACAATACAAAACCCCTTTACTTTTACATATTTTATCTCCAGGAACCAATTTCTGTTAGAAAATTAAAAATTGACTGTCATTTTAATCGTTGTTGTAAACCCCATTGACTGAAAAATTATAATTCTCTGCAATTTTCTTTTCAGTTTACGAAAACGCATAAACCCGAAATGCTTTAGAGGGGAAAATAGAATTTTCTGAGCATTTATTTTTATCCCTACATAAGAAATATAAGGAATAATCTTTTAAACGTTGTCATTTATGAAAACAATGAAAAGGGAAATGGAAAATTAAAAGAAATTATTGCTTGTTGTTATTATTTTGTCGTTTACTTTAAATGATGCACCTATATTCCTACGATTTACGAAATGAATCTGCGTTGTATTGTGTATCACATGACACCAAACTTTCGTATCCTATGCCATGTTGCATCTGACGCTGCAAAGTGCTTTTCTGAAGAAACGAATCTATAAAAGCACGTATTCGGATACGTGAAAAATATGTTTGAAATAATAATTTCTGAACTGAATGTAAGGACTATAAAATTTTCCTGCTTCGTTTTCTTTTCAATTTTTAAAAGAAAATGACATTATTAATTAGAGAAATACCAGTATGATTTTAAATATATTAATAGTTTAATAATATTATTATTTTAATATTTTGCATTTAGACATTTTATGAGTTATTAAATTTCTTTCCGAACTACTTGGACATATGCAATGAATATAAGACAAAATAATCGCTCAAATGACTGAAAAAAGGTCTCTGTCTTGGTTTTCTTTTCAAGTACTATAGACAAATGACATCAATAAAGCAGAAATGCATTATTGCTCTATCTGCACCATTTGTTTTATTTGCTTTTTCATTTCACCACAATGCTATTAAAATTTAAAAAAAAATAATAATAATATTTAAATTACATATTTGAATTATATATTTACATGTAAATATAGAGGGGAAAAACTTTAAAATAATCAAACAATTTCAAGCAAATCAAATTTCACATAAAAGTTAAGCCATAAATTAAAACAAAGCATTTAAATGATTTATGTATGTACAATATTCATTTGACGTCGCATAGGATCGCATTACGAAAAAATTGCACAGTTAGACTAATTTGTTTCAAAATATGCCATTTAATAATGAGGTATATATGCATCAAAAACACATATATGCCAACATTTACGATGCAGTATAAATACAGGCTACCTACGCGAAATACTTTCCATTTGTTCTGAACAAATTACGATTAAATAAATCCATATTAGAAAATTCGCATGTAGCTTGATATGTAAAATAAACAATTTAATTTTCAAAAAAGAAAAGTAAAATAAGCATGATGGTGCTTTAAATAGAGGAAAAAAATTGAAACCTATAACTCATAATATCTAAAAGTCGATAGAAAAGTAGTATTTAATCGGAAAATGTCAATGCACGGTGCATTTCTGTGGTTCTGAATGCTATTCCCAAGCAAATGCAATTCACATATATATATATAAAGAACATATATATATGAAAAGACCATTAATTGTATTACAATATAAACCATTTGAATTTAATAGAAAAAAACATTGAAAAGAGGAAAAACTAACTAAATAAATAAAATGAATACAAATGAAATTTCTAGAACCAAATCAGAATCGTCAGACCCTAAATGCTTTGGAACTACAAATGAAGTGTGTGGTTTTATCTTCATTAGCCAATAAAAAGCAAAATAATACGAATTTGGGGCTACCAACAGACATAAAAGCAAAATAAAAAAAGTGAAATAACATGTAAACTATAGTATATATTGGGAAAGTAACAAGAAAGTACTATTTAGTGGAAGAGAGTTCCACATGCTTAGGCTTAACCCTGAAAAATGTACGTGGTCACCCTAGAAGTTCCAGGGAATAATATATTGTTATGCATTATACAACATATTATGGTCCTAAACCTTAGGACGTAAAAATAGATATAATGAAAACGTCTTACCAGTTAAACATTGCTAAACTTGTCACCAGTGATTAGAGCGCCGGACACTAAACGATGGGCAAAATAAGAAATACAAAGTGATAAATGAACACAATAGCAGCGCACAGCGGGAAATTTCATCTCCCAGTTAGTTGAGAATATGGCGGAATTTTCAAAAATGCAATAATAGCTGAGAAAAATAATTAAAACATGTTCTTGCGCAAAAGAGAGATTAAAATATGACCCAATAGAGCTAGGAATGAAAGTGATTCATCATATTAAAGGCATTTAAAAATGCTGAATAATGGGAACAATTAAATTAATAAATATTAATGTTAAAATGTAAAAAAGCTTAAGATTAAGTTTATTACAAAGAGTTATAACCATGTGTAGATGTCATATCACAAAAACAATGAAAATGTCACATTGTCTCTTTTACAATGTGTCATTTGTATTTTTGAAAGGGGCAAGGCCCCTAGTATACATAGATCGTATGGGAGGGCAGGGCCTCTAGTATACGTAGCTCGTAGGGGACAGGGCCCCTAGTATACGTATAGTATTATTTTTATTTATTGTTAATTTTCAAAGTATTTGTTGTAAATATCATAAGGAAGAATTATCTTCTCAAAGAAAAAATAGTTATTATTTTTTTTAAATTTTTAACTTTTAAAGGATTTCTTTTAAATTACCTAGACCTAAACTTTATCACGTGGTATTAGATCCAAATCAATATAATTAGTAGCATGCGTTGATTTCTTTAATATTATTTGCCAAAAACAAGTATAAAATTTAAGATTTTTTTTTATTTTTTATTTTTATTTTTTTTTTTTTTAAACAAGATAAAATTATTCTATAAATTAAAGAATACAACATGTCGAAAGGTATGGAAAATTATGGTCGCACATAAACTCATACCTTACATTACTTCTGTAATTTATGTAAGACATAGCCTGAAGTTTTGAGTTGAGAGCTAAAAAAATAACATAGCTAAAGTAACTATAAAGATTTCTTTACAGTGTCTGTGCATTTTGACAAGTATGAATAAAATGCCCATTTATTACTTCATAATATCAAATTATACATGTAAAAATATTAATTTCAGTTAATTATTCTCACATTAAATAAAATAATAAAGTACTTATAGTTAAAAAAAATGGAATTGAAAACCTCCAATGAAATTTCGGTCATTGAAACAGAACTCTATTAAATGTCGCTGATTATCACTGCTTTAAATTTCTGCATCAGCAGTTAATTTTCTTGCATATATCTTCTTAAGTATAAACATTTAATAACAGTATTTAAATAGCTATTAAAGCTATATTATTTCAAATATTTTTTATGGAATAATAGAGTTCTGATGAAATACTTTTAATAAAAACAGCATTGAAAAATTGTTTCATTTTCTGTTTCGCTTTTATTAAAAAACCCCTTTGATTTATTTTATACTAATTAGGGAGTTATTTATCAGAAAGTTAAGATAGACGTCATTATAGATCTTTTTAATCTCCTTGCCTCTTTGGAGGAGAAACTCCATCTTTTATTTAAAAATATATTTCTTTGCTTCAACGATTAAAAAAAAAACAGTACATATAAATCTAAGAAAAAAGTAAATTATTGTCAACCTTTTATACGAATTAATCTTCATAAAGTAATTACGTTTGTGACTTAACTTGATATAAAATCGCAAGTGTCGGTATATGTTAAAAATTGATGTCAAATAAAAAATGACAGTATATGTTTGATAAATGTTGCTATTCTCACTGAATAGCACCCCCTCCCCACCTTTTGTTTAATTAATGACTTGTAATAGACTGATAACTATGATAAAATTTGATCACTTTAAAATTTACTTTTAAAATATTTGTAAAGATAATTTTTAAAAAATAATCAAATATTAACAAAACGTTAATAATTGCCAACATTTCATTTTATATAATATTGTGATGCCATGAAACTTTATAGCTTTCTTTTTATTTTACATGGATTTATTGTTATTATTATTATTATTATCATTATTATTATTATTATTATTATTATTATTATTATTATTATTATTATTTTGTTGTTGTTGTTATAATTATCATTATTTTGATTTTGATTTTGAGATTGAAAAATATTTTTACTGTTTTTACAGACTTAATGATTAATAATGGATTTTTTTCGTGCCTTAGTTAAATTTTAAGTTCGTCTGCCAACAAAAACGTTTCTGAATTTCTTTGATAATTTTACATTTGTATTTAAATTTATAATATTAAACTTTTACAATATTGAGGATAAATTGTTTTAGAAATATTTTACATAAATAATAATACAAATTTTAGACCTACAAAGAAATTTAAGACTTTCAAATGCAAAATAAATAAATACATAAATAAATAAATTAAGTAAATAAATAAAAATATAATTAAATACGTTTAGGGTGCAAATGATTACCTAAAACAATTTTTACAGGTTCATTACCGTAGAAAATAAAGAGATTATAATAACTTATTTTTCCTTTGTGTTTAGCATATTCCTGTCATTAGTTAGTACATAAATTTAAACTTATATTAAAAGAATGTTTCACTTAATGTGAAATATTGATTTCCAACGATTTATTTTGAATTTCCTCATAGTTTATCCACAACATTAGCATATATTTAAAAAACTTATAACAAAATATATATAATCTTCCGAATATAATTTATACATTTAAATGTTAAATGTGCTTTTATAAATTATCTTAAAGTAACAATATTTATCTAAAAATGAATAAAAGACGACATAGAAAAATATTCATTACTATTAACAAAGAGAAATAATGCTGCGTGAAAAGTACTCTTAAAGCAAATATATCTCTTTAAAAGAAACTTTATCTGCCGTAATTTATTAATTATTTTTAGTCACTAGTTTATGCGTATCACATTAAATAAAGGCTGAAATCAAATTAACATACGTCCACAGCAATGTTAGTCGAATCTAAATACTTTTTATTAGACTATTTGCTGCCTAATACATTTACAACAACATTTTTTAATTGTTGCTTGTAAAATTTATGAGTATATTTGTACTTTGTAAAATTCTTTTGTGTCTTAAGTGACTTTTAAAAATTACAGGAGTAAATGTTTTATGTTACACTAAATATGCTGTAATTCTAATAAATAAATAAATAACTAATAATTGTAATGATAAACAGAATGAAAATTTAAACTTAAAATCACTCCCAACGAATAAATTTATATAAATTTTAATGCTAGTTCTATTTTATTTAAAAATAACAGATTTAAAACTAAACCAGTATCCGCATTTTTTAAAAACTTCAATTAAAAATATGAGAGATTCCAAAATCTGAATATTAATTAAAAAACATAACCTTATCAAATTCATTTTTTTGCGATTGCAAGCAAAACGCATTCATGTTTTTCATATAACTGTTTTTAATAACAATTTATTTTTAAAAGTCGCTAATATTCATAACATCCTATTTTTTTCTAAATTATAAGATTTTATGATTTTCTTAAGATTTTTTTTTTTTTTTTTTTTTTTGACTTCTTGATAAATCTGCACTGAAACATCGCTTATGTATTCTGAAAAATTGCTTATATGTTGCTTATACGATGAAATAGATTGTTTTGCTTTATAGTGTTATTTCTAATCTTCAATTTTTCGTTTTTAATGAAATGTGTGAAAGTTATGTATTTTGATTGTTTGCAAAATATGTATTTTACATGGATTTATTTTAAAAAGAAATAAGTGATTTTTTTATATTTTAAATGAAATGAATGTAATAAGAATCATGGCGATTAATATATATTTGCTATTCATAACATGCACACGAATAACATATAAGTATCGCTTTACACTTCAATTGTTATAGCAAACTATCACTAAAATATTTGATAAAATATATCTCCCCCCCAGAAAAAGACCGTTCTGAGAAGGGAAAATAATGACAGAAATATTAATAATTATGATAATATTTCGTAGATAATCAAATTAAAATATTGCGACTATGAGAAATATATTTACATGTAGCTGTAACCACAAGTCCTGATTGGTAAGTAGGTGCATTTAATATCATTTGCATTGTATAATAGGTTTATGTTACAAAACGTGGTTTGGGACATACTTAACTTAAAAATGGCTTACATTGGTTTTATGTCTTTAAAGAAGTACTATTCTATACTCGAGTCCTTAGCAAATTGGGATAATTCTGAACAAAGTTCTTTTAGGCCATCTTGCGGTATTTTCCAGTTATTACTAACATTTTGCTAAAATATAAGCTAATGTGCTATTTATTACAATCCTGAATGTACAAAGCATTTTTATAGGAAATCAGGCCAAATATTATGATTTTTTATTCATTGAAAATTAATCTATTCTTTTATTTGACGATATACTATTTAATCGTAACCTTGCAAAACTTGGCGAATAGTTTGGCAATATGTATAATATGGCGAAATTGGTCAACAGATTAATTAATTGGAATTATTGGTATTGGAAAAGCTTAAATTCTGCGTGGGCGAAGACATGGGTTGAAGCTAGTAAACGTATAAGCACTGATATTTTGAACGAACTTTTTTATCAAAGAAATTTAAATTAAAAGAAATATTAAGAATCACTTATTTAAATTAGCAAATTATAATAAAGTATAATTTAAGTTACTGTAAATACGGAACTTTTTGTGATCAGCTCGCGTTCCATATAGAAAGCGTGTTTCACTGTATTTTCAACTTCTCCTTTTGAACAAATATTATGTAGAATTTTATATATTCAAACTATGTTTATTTTACATTTTTAAATGTATAGTCAAAAGAAAAAAAAGGGTATATTTTGTTCTATTTATTACGCTGTCAAAAAAAAAAAAAAAAAAAAAAAAAAAAAAAAAAAAAAGGTTACTTTTTTTTCATAATAAATAACATTATCTAATTTTACTGCAATAGAAAAACTGCTGATAACATTACTTATAGCAGTTTTTGATGTAAATTTATAGTTTTTTTTCTACAGTATGAGAAAGCATTTGTAAAAAATCCGAATGTATAACTTTTCTTTCAGAGCTTTTATAATTTAAATTTTATTTACTTTCTAAAACACTCCTTTACCTGTAAATTTGTAATTCATTTACAGATATAGATTCTAACACACTTCATTAATAAATAATTTAAAAGCAACACCTTTTGATGATAAGTTCAAGTTGAAACTAAATTAGATTAATGCAAAAAGTGCATTAAATTTTAATTATACTGAATGCACATATAATATGACAAATGTATTAATTTGAACAATAAATGTATACTTAATGTTTAATTGTATCAAATATTTCATTAATTAAGTCGTTCATAGCGTACATTAATCTGCGTTAGAAGCCAAATTTATAATAATTATGATCATTTTTATAAACATTGTAATTATAAAGAGCCTTTACAGAAATTATTTCTGGTTAATGAAAGCTTATTAATGTTTTGTCAGTTATAAATTAACACAAACATAGTGAATAAGTTTAAGTAATAATTAAAATAAGAATTAAGTTTTAGAATATTAAATTAAATATTCTTATTAGAAAATTCAAAATATATTTTATTTATTGTTGAATAAATTAACTGCTTGATATTAAATATTTTTTCTTTAGATTTTTGAGGTTACGACAGTTTTTTCTTTAAAAAAGTGCGCTTTTTCAAAGATTGATTTTTATACTATATACTTTTGTACGTGTAACAAACATTTACGTATACGTTAGGGCGTATCGGAAAAATCGATGTTCTTAAAATCATTTAGCGATAGTGTGGAATAGTTGTGAACACCCTTCAATAAAACGAGTGCGGAATTTTAAGACAGTGGGTTGATATATTCTGTCGTCTCAATGGGCATAAAATTGCGAAAATTGGACACAAAATGATAAAAGTACAAAAACTAATAAACGACAGCGGATTTCGTTTATCTATATGGGGTAGTGCTTAAAAGTTAATACGTTTTAGCAACAAAAAACAAACAAATTAGATTCTAGAGTCGCTCTAATAAATCTAAAGTGGAGCATCGTTTATACGACGCCGAAGGGACCACCGACAAGCGTCGTATAAACGATAACGTCGTATAATCGATTTTCACTTCTAAAACTAGAATTAATTTTGGTTTCATTGAATTTAAATGTTCAACGCGTTGATTTACAGAAGCTTGCAAATTAGACAAACTGAAATAAACAAATAACCAATAAATAAATAAATAAATAAATAAATAAAAGGGGAAATTAGTGAGCAATTTAAATTTACGTACCTTTACTTACTTTTTTGCGTTTGATTACTTTACGCAGTATTACAGAAACAAATGTCTATGGTTGTTTGAGGTGATGACTGACGTTGGGTTGTAGTGAATATTTTCTGCAATGAGTCAATGATCTGAAAAGTTTTTTCGTCGATATTGTGGCAAAACTAAAAATCGCCAATACTGATATCAGTTAGAAAGATGGTCTTTTTGCAATTTAAAACAGGTCGGAAAAACTGAACCATCTTCGCAAAAAGAATGACCCCTCAATGTAATCCATTACGCGTAAGCTTATTTTTCCGACTAATCGAACACCAGATCGCATTGTTATCGTGTGGAGTACATGTAAACATGCTATTTGGTGTCGTTCATAGCTGCAAATTCCGCTCATTCTTAAAATACATAAGAAAAATAAACAAAAATAAACCTCACAAAATGGAAAAATCGACTTATAAACGATTTTGTGCGTCGTATAAAAGATATATTTTTACAGTAAAATAAATAGGAATGAATTGGGACCACACTAAAACGTCTCGTATAAATGTAAACGTCGTATAAGCGATCGTCGTATAAACGATGCTTTACTGTATATGCATGTATTACTCAATACTCGCACGGTATATATTTTTTCCTCAATATGTTGTGTCTCTTTTCAAAATTATACTGTCAGCAGTTTGATAAAGAACTCAGATAATGAGTTTTCTTCTTTTAATAATAAATTGGTGCATCACCTTCAATTTCGATCATTTTATGATTCAAAATTCAAATTAAAAGAGTGATTTTTTGTCTACTTTCTTCACGTGAAGTAAGATTAGTTTGAACAATATCTACATGTAACATGGTACTCTTCTGCAAAATTTTGAAAATTAAGTGCATAAAAAGTCTGTTTAAGTCTTTTAAGTTACTAAACTGGAATAGGTTAACTACGAAAACATTATTTACCGAAACATAAATAATTGCAGAAAAATCTGACCGTTAATTTATTAACCAAATATATATATATTTTTTCTTTATTTAACCTTTTAATACAACTCTCTGCTTAGTAATTCGTTAAGTCACCTTCACAACATCGCGGTTTACTATATGATTCAAGGCTTTTAAAAAATAAATAAGAAATCATAAAGATATCCATGATTTATTCAATATCTATCAGTGTTATAAATTTAATAAAAATGAAATTGATAAAAAAGAAGTTAATTAAAATTAACTCCTCACAGACAGTTTGAAATGACTTGAAGACACAGGAAGCAAATGCGTTTTGAAGCCTAAAAATAAATATTTAATATATATTAATATTTTTAAACGACAAACTACACCCGTCAATATATATATATATATATTATTTACTATTCTAAAGTCGTGCCGAAGAAAAATTGTGAAAATTTAACCAGGCGACTCGACGGTTCGAACGTGCGTCATTAGTTTAACAGACTAACATTCTGCGAACTGATTTACCAGACTATATATAGCTTAGCACTTCTAAATCTTATGTTGATAAGACCCAGGGTCTTATTAATTCTTTGACCAATTAGGTCGTGGCCTACGGCCCAATGCTGAAAAGGTTCCAAATGTAATAGAATGACTTAAAAAAAAACTTCTTAATATTGTATTTCCTGCAATTATTTTCTCAAAAACCAAAAATTATTTTTTAACTTAGCAGACGTATGGTAATCTAATGGTACCTTTCGAATACTCCAGGGGGGATCTATTTAATATTTTGGTTCAAGGGGGATCCGAAAATGTTCTAAAAATGCCCCCTACAGATTTTATCGGGCTTTGGTGAGGTGGCAACAGCAGCACAAGAAGAAAAAATAATTTCATAAGCTGGAGCATAGCGGGCAAGATCATAGTAAGTTTATTGGTTCTAGTGCTCTCCCCCCAATTTATATGTATATATATATATATATACATATATATACGTTTATAATGATGTAAAGCTAGTGTATCTTCAACGTATGTTTCATTTGTAAGCAATTAATTTATTCTACATTTAAATTTAAATTGTAAAATTTTGAAAAAAATATATGAAAAATTGTTTTTTTAATAAAAATATATATTTATAAAAATTTTTAATAAACAAGTAAATAGGTTACAAATTAAGTAAACGTTAGTTTTATATAATTTTAAATATTTTTAAGGCTGTTGATGCAAATCAAAAACTTATTTTAATTTTAATCAAAATTAAATATTAAAAAATAGTAATAAAATTTCAATATAGGTTATTAAAAACATATTTTAAATAGAAGGGATATCAAGTTCTCTAAATTTTGAATTTGATATTGCATTGAATTATATAATACAAAATATATGCTACAATATATATATACATATATATAAGAAGTGCCAAACTATATAGTTTCTTGTATATCAGTTGACAGAACTTAAGTTTGTTCTTGTTTACTTGAGCCAATGACTCAAACCATGTACTGAATAATTTTTCATGTTGCAGCTTCTACGTGTTGTTAACAATGTTAATACAAATTCCGCAATTAAAAAAACGAAAGAAGCATTTAATGAAAATCCTTCATTACTGCAATGGGGTCAATAATAATATAAAAGTACTGAGCATAAAATAAAAAACAATAATTTAATTAAGAATAAATGGAAATAAATTACAGAATACATACATGGCATATTAATTCGTCAGTGGTAATTAATTAATAAAAAATGTATTATATTAGAAAAAATAAAAAAAAAATCAATTTAAACATTAACCATTAAATGAATATTGTTTGTTCTACATCCAAATATAGACGACATGCATACTTTATTTACATAATTATTTTGAAAGTGCAACGTCTTATCAGGGAACAGTGCAATTAGTACGTCATATGTGTATTTGAATGGGATGGATTTTGCCACAGGTCATCCTATTATTTAATAAAATATATCGTTAAACAAATGAATATATGTATATATGTGTGTGTGTGTGTGATGATACGACGAAGGCGAACAAAGTACAAGCTCCAGTGCAACACCATGTTTGATGCAGAACATTCTTTTACTCACTAAAAGTTAGCAGTGGAATAAAATGAGCAATCGCTCCGGCAGTGTGACTAGTAGTGGATGAGTTGTATTCGGATTTTCCCCATAAGAAAATAAATCCATCAGTCTTAAAATTCTTTTACTTTAGAACTCATAAAATAAGTAAGTTCTTCCCCGCAGTCACCTTGGCACGTCATCGAATACTCCAAACTTCGTGACTAAGCTACCTCAAACCATCTTACAATTTATCAGGAAAAAATTATCGGGCGTCCAAACAGTTTAAAGGAAATATGCATTCTGAGCTCTGAAAAACCCAAAATGAGAATTCACACTCACACCGAAAAACTAGCCACTCCTCTCTCAGCGTTAGTCATTTTAAATATCCAATTAGGATTAACTTCGAGGCTACCTGTAAAAAATTCTCACCTCTGATTGGTCTACGAGGCGTGGCGTTCGGGTGGGAACTAGATCTTGTCTCGCAAATAGACTAGCCTGTTAACATCTCCGCGCATTAACACAGATCAGGTGATCAATAAAAATAAAATTAAAAATCTCCGTAATATTCTAAAAAGGAAAAACATTACGAAATTCTTTCCCGCACGTTTTGAGAAACAAGCAATAGAATATTAATAAGTTAAATAACAAAAGAAAAAGGACTTTTGCTGTTAAAATATTAATATATTACGAAACTAAGATTAAAATATGTTCCACAATTTTAGAATTAAAAGCTAAGATAGAGCAACACGGCGCAATTTTTTTTATTTTATTACACACACACACACATATATATATATATATATTCATATTCGTCTTAAAAAAGAACAAATTTCGATAGATTTATTGTAAATAAAAATATAATAACTTAATTCATAAATATTTTGTTTTTGTTTCTTTTTTAATAAAGGAAATGTAAGGATATAGTGCACTGTTAAAAGTGAAGTATAAGGGAATAGAAAAAAAGAGTACTGTCTTACTTCCTGATACTTAAGTCAAGATATTAAAGGATAATAAGTTCTTTCATGAAAGTAAACGTGAACTACAATGTAAAACGGATTAACTGAAAGCCAAAAGGTGAAGTGGGGAATTTAAAAAAAGAATATCATTTCTCTAGGGATTACTCGGTCATTTTTCTTTTCTTAAAAATACACTAAGTATTCAATAAAGTGGATTATTTTTTATTCATCTTTATTGATTTTATTTGAGGAGAACTGTGCTCATTTCTATGCCCCTGTTAGGAGGTGATCAGGTGTTAAAATTCAAGTCATAAGCCAGTTACCGTGAAACACTGTTTCTTAAATTTCCTTTATACCACAAAATACTATACTGCAGGCTATAAGTTACAAGCATTTATTGAAACAGAACATAAAGAATTTTCATTTTCAATTTACATAATACTTTTAGAAGAAATGAAATATATTCAATAAGTTCTTTGTAAATTGTCATTTTTTTAAATTTATTTTTTCACCCAGCATTTAATAAAAATTCCACTTACAAATTTATTCCATAAATATATTTCTTTTCAAAATATGATTTTTAAAGTATCAAATATAATCGCCATCCTGAGCACATTAGTTAAATAAAAATGGATGTTTTTTTAATCATAGGAAATATACAAATTCAGTTGATATTATTAAACTGTGCTAGGTTTTTAAGTTCCTTTTATAAATCTAATTTATTATTTTCGTTTTATTAATAAATCTATTTATTTTAAAAAAAATGTGTATCATTTTTTTCCTTGTCGAAATAAATAGATTTTTCTAATTAAGTCAAGTAGAATTAAAAGATTTAAAATTTTATCAAAAATTTTATCTTCGAAAAAAATATATAATTTAAATTTATATCTTAAAGAAAATTATTAACTACACAGCAATCTAATCTATGTAAATACTTTATAATATTCTCTAAGAACAAAAAATATCTCAAACAAAATGTATTTCCTAAATTCCATTTACATTGACGTTTTTTCTTTCCAAATATAAACACGATGCAAACGGGTCATGGAATATATATATATGTGTGTATTTTTTTCTGATTCGTTCATTGAATATGCATAGTAAAAAAATATTTTTTTTTAACCTCTTCAGACTTGAGATGCACATATGTGTACCTCTGTTTTCAACTGCGTATCTCACTTAATATTTGAAAATTTTTTATTAAGACGAAAGGATGTTATTTGTGTACGTTAGCCTTCTATAGTTTCAGCAAGAAATGGTGCTTGCTGTCTTAATTCATATGATTTTGGAGAAAATAAACGAGCAATTGAGAAAAATATAAAACTTCGAAAGAGTAAGTACATTTTTAAAATTTGAAAATTAATATTTATTTATAATATTTTTTAAGAATGCTTATAAACTCTTCTATATTGCATAACTCATTTAAATTTTTTAGTTAGATCATAATATCTATTTAAATTCGGGGAAATTTGTAAGGTACACATATGTGCACCTCCGGTTTCAATTCTGTGTTTTTGGAAAGAAGTCATCTCATACAAAAAATTTGTACTGAATGGTATCTAATTGGTGCAGTGCTAAAGTTTTTTAATAATTATAAAAATACACTTAATTATAGATAAGAATTCATTTTTTTGATGTTTTAAATTAAAAATTAATTTTTAAAAATCATAATTATTATATCTTTGTAAGAGTAAATAAACTGGTGAGGCCAACGGTGATGGTGAGTCTTCTGACAATGAAAATTTAGATGACACAGATATAGCTAAGTATATTGCTCCAGTACCTATCCCGAATCCATGTAACAAAAAAGTTTAACCTAAAAGGCCTTTGTTATGGAAAGCTAAAAATAAGTAAATTTATAAAACTTGTGTTACAGCACACTAGAGTAATAAAATCTTACCTTTTCGCAAATATTTATTTAATCTTTTTTTCTTCTAACAGTATTTCGAGGATCATTGATTCATGAGGATTATCTAAAAGCAGATTTTACAACATCATAAATCCTTTTCAATCATTTCTAGATTAGGTAAATGAAGATTTTTGGAAAAAGTTTCATATGAAACCAATTTCATTCAAACAATTCTAATTCCGCCATATACCGTTCAAACACGAAACCCTCGCTCGATAAATGCATTTAAATATGTTAAATATGTTTAAATAGTTATAAAAGGCGTACACATAATCGTGGGAACTCTAAAATATCAACAAGCAAGGTTCTACTGACAAAAAGACTTGTCAATACTTAAAATTGCAGCTACTATGTCACGTCATCGATTTTTTGAGATTAGAAAATTTCTTCATTCTGCAGATAAATCAAATGATCTTTAAGCAGATGACAAATTATGGAAAGTAAATCTTATTTTTAATGCAGCAAGAATAAAATGTTTGACCCTGACCCGACCAAAACCTTTATCAGTAAATGAACATAGCTCTTGGGATCCAATTTACTGGACGTTGTGGATCTAGACAGTTTGTGCCGTTAAAACCTAATCCGTTAGGATTAAAAAATTTTATTTCATCTTCCATGTATGGCCATAGCTTTGACTGCCAAATATATCATGGAAAAGGAACAGTACCAGCTGATGATTCAAAGTAATTATGATTAGGTCTAGGTGGAGGCAATGTCAAATCGTTTTTAAATTTAGACCAAAAGACAACACACGAGTGATTTACTAGGACAGTTTTTTTACTAGTGTAAAATGTGTCGATATTTTTATTGAGGAACAATATCTACCAAACTGGAAAGATTATGAACAAAAGACTAGGAAGAGCAGATAAAAAATCAAGAATGATCGAGATTTGTAACACGGAGAGTGGGATGAGTGACTAAGGGAAGGATATGTGTATAATAAACTGTAAAGATAACAAATGTGTAACTTTTCTTTCGATTTGCATCGATAGCGATCCGAAGAACAGTTGTGTTAGGTGGTCTAAAGATCAAAACTGTAAAATTAATGTAACACAACCTGCAATTGTGAATACAAAACGTATATGAGTAATACAGCTTTAAATGATAGGTGTTTAGCTTACTACCGTTGTTCTACTCACACAAAAAATAGTCAACAAGAGTTTTTGTACACTTTATTGATTTGCTTATTTCCATTTGTAGGATAGTGTATATCAGAAATTGCAAAACAGGTAAAGTTCCTCGAAAAGACAGATTGTCTCTCTTGCAATATTTTTAGAGATTGCTTAAATACTGATGAAATATAAGAGCAAAGTAAGTGAAGAACGACAACCATGAAGACCACGCAAAATTTATTCATCTGAAAATGATTCTGAAGACGATTCAGCAAATAAACCACAGCGAAAACAACGTAAGGGTATTTAGAAGCCAATTTACTTTATTAGATATGACAAAATTGGACAGTTTCCTCGTTCAACAAATGATAACTTTGCTTCAAAATGCAAGTATGAAGGCTGAATCAAGAAAAAGAGTTATTTGTACAAGATGAAATATATATTTCTATATTAAAATATTTTTTTTTTCGAAAAGAGCACTTAAAACAAGCTTAAATGTATCAATTGTTCACCAAATTCCTCATTTAAATGATTTTTTGGAAAATGAAGTTTTTTTTTTTGCAGTATCAACCGGAGGTGCACATATGTGTACCTGCTAGTAAATATTAACTAATAATAATTATTTTACTTTTTATTACAAAATTATGTTTCTATACGTATAAATAGATGGAACAAACTGTGAAATAATTTTTATGATGACTTAAAATGTGTCAGGTCTAAAGTGGTTAAAGGAAGGTTTTTTTTTTTTTTTTTTTTTTTTTTTTTTTTTTTTTTTTTGTATTTTAATATAAACGAAGTCAAATATTTCGTAATCTAAATAAACAGCATAACCAGGAACGAAAATATACAATAAACTCAAACGAGATTATTGTTTGTTAAGCAGTGGTATAAAAGAGAAAATTATTTTTATAAACGTTTCCTTAAATATAAAAAAAAATTGTGTCTGAGCTTTTTAATGTTAAAAGAACAATTTTAAAATTTGTGAATGACGCAGAAGAGGTTATTATAGATTTTTGTTCGTGGTTACTAACTCAGACCTCTATTGATTAAAATATTTATCCTTTTTTACTAAGTTCTTGCAGAAAAAATAGCATTAATATATAGCTTAAAAATAACAGAAAAAGATTTTTTTCATGAATGAAAATTTTCTTTCGATAATAAAATTTATTTCACTACTGTTAAATGTACGAAAATTAAAACATCAATTAAGGAAGTTAATTCGCCATTTAACAGTCTTTCAAAGTGTTTGAGGCTTACTTTTTATGAACACCTGCAAATTATGTCAATTTTCAGAATCATATTAAACAAATATCTTTAAATAAGCAGCAAGGACATTAGTATGCCCACTCGCAGAAATAATAACCAAATAATATGGTGTAATATTACGACAAATATCTTTCATGCAATTGAAGAATAGTCTTTTTTATTTATGTCATTTTAACAAAAAAAAACAAAATTAAAAATAATAATAATTCCTATTCCAATTTAAAATGAAAAATGATATGTCATTTTAAGCAGAAAAAAGATTTTAATGCATTAAACATATTTTAGAAAATCTGAAGAGTTTTGTTTCCGGGACCGCCTTGATACTAAACGTATTTTCCCTCTGTATAAAACTTCTTTGTTTGCGAAGCATTAATTCAAATCTTTATAGCTAATCCAAGTACTATTCAAAAGTCAAAATTTCGTAGTCAATTAGTGCTTAATTTAATTTTCTTTTTGCATATGAATTAGACATTATTAAGCATTAAATATTTAAACAATAATTTCAAAACAAGCAGGAAGCTTTTTAGCTACAATGGCAACTGTGGATTACTTCATAGATGTGTGACAACGGAAATTTTTAAGTAAATAAAAAAATAAGATTTAAATATTACAGTATTTAAGGTTTTAGTATTAAGAAATGTATTAAAAATATTCGTAGATTCAAAAAATTCAATCAAATTATATAATATGTTTTTTTTCTTAATTTAATCAAATTTATGCGCGAAACTACTAAAATATTGTTTAAAACGAATTTCATGCATCTCAAATTCTATAAATATCACTTGTATTAACATATTTTTAAAACCATCTGTTGTTATTATAAGTTTCTGTTAAATTATTTTATATTTTATTTTCTTTTGCTCAATTCATTTTTATACATTACTCTATTCGAATGTATTCAGACTATGTACAGGATGATTGTAATTTAAATATCTCTATTTGGAAATATCTGTAGTTTGACAGAATATCCCGAATAAAAACAACACCAGCATATATATTATTCGAGAAAATAGAAGTAGGATGGAACAATACAAAAATGAAGAAAAAACCTAATTGCAATAATCACTGACAGATCGCGCTATTTTGTGTGATTTTAATGTAAGGTGTAATGCAAGGACAAAATCAGATTACTCACCTAAAATTTCGAAAAATGTTTCAGTCAATGTGGTTTGCTATCACATAGCCGCACCGATCATGTTCAAGCTCCAAACTGCCATTTTGCTGGAGGGCGCAATCTAGGTAGTATACGACGTGCTTAACTGTGAAATGTAACGCATAAAGAGTGATATTTTGCACTTGTTGTTATCCATTGTTTTAAATCATTGAGGTTTGTGACACTTCCACAGACACAACAGATTTTAAATAATCTCATATCCAAAAAAAGGTAAAGAAATAAAAAACGCAGCGTCACATTAGGTATTGAAGAGGCCACGGCACACGAAAATACCGGCTTTTTATTTTATCACCATAGAAAAGCTAACATATGAACAAATGCATCCCTCAACCAATATGGAAAGATTCAATTTGCACGAAATGAGTTTTTGAAAGACTTGTCTTTGTTGCAGTCGAGGAACTAGGAAAATTTACCCACATGCAGATATATTTTGTAACCGAACACGTTACGAGGACTGTCGACCATAAGACAAAATTAAAAAAGGGAGCAAGAAAGAAACTGGCCTTTTTAAAGAATGAGAGGGAGGGGAAATTTTCATAAAAAAAGGTTTATCCGAAGCTCATTTTCTGTAGTTGTGCTTATAAGGTTAGCTGATATGTAAGAATAATAAAAATAATGACTACAGTCATATATTGGAAAAACGAACAGACGGTGCATGGAAAATGAAAACCACACTAGGCTCTATAATCCTACCGGTAAAGTGAATATCAGCGTAGTTATGATGAGCACTTTTAATAAAATATAAATTTCAGCTCTAAATTATACCACTTAGCAAGAAAATTCCATCAAGAACACTCGTAGAGTTCGCAGACGTGAAGCACCGGGTCACAAAGCAACAATTAAACATCCTGTGTTATGTTTCCTACCTAAATTATCAGAAGAAACGACTAATTTTAATCACATTTATACGTATTCAACATCACCGAAAAAGCAATTACTCTCATGTTCGTTTAAACTTCAGATCTTAGTACATAGTCATTTAGAGAGAGTAATTGAGACAATCTGGAAAAAAATGGTCCATATTTTGTAGTTCTGTGTATTTTCAGTCCCATTCATTTGAAAATGGGCTTCATGTCGCCTTATGATTTAAAATAATAAAAAATATTGGCTAATTATTAAAATAATTAAATAATTAAAATAATTTGCCTTAAAATTAAAAATTACAACAGATTATTTGCACTGACAAGGCCCGTAGCGCCATGTATTGGTGGTTATAACTAATAAATATTTTTCAATTTTCCATTGTTCGTCCTTCTTATCGAATAGTATGTGCACCGATTTCGGTTACATTAGAATTATTCCCTCAAGCTAAATACAGCTCCAAATTGAAATACTTAATTTGATACCAGACAGTATAGCATGCTTGACAAAAAATGTCTATTGATAACACCTCATAATATCCATTGATTGTGCAATATTCAACTAATGCAGTTACTTTTTTTACTTATTATTATTATTTATGTTATTTTATATTTAAAGCCAAGAACTGATAACATATATATATATATTAAATGTTATTTTTGCCTATTTATGCATTTTTTTCCCATTCTATTGCTTGTTAATACTTACATTTTAAAATATTTTAAATCGTAATTAAACTTAAATTTTCTGTCAATTTTTTATAGATACTCTTGAAAGCACTTATTATTCAAACTTAAAAAAATTGTTGAAAAAAAGGAAATGTACTCAGTTCTGAATATGCGCGATAAAATTCTCATATGAGAATTCTAAAGATCTTAAAAAGAAAGCTCTGCAATTTAAATGTGCAGAATGAAAAATAAATGAACCATCGAGTTGAGGAAAAAATGGATAAACGTTCTTCTAAAATGCGTAAAAACGAACGTTTGCAAGTGTTATGGTTTTCATTGCCATCGAAGCATAAATATCAAACAGAAAGAAGAGAACACTTCAGAAATTTGATTTTTACATAATTGTTTAAAGGATTCTTATGTAACATATAATTTTTTGCGTTTAAAATATTGTATTATTTTCTTTGTAATTATAAATTAGTGTAAAACAAATTTTGCATGATCCTAAATTTAAAATAAAATTAATACAATCCATGCAATAATAGTAATAGTATATTTTCTATAATATATGTAATTAACAAGGACATTAAAATATATAAGCACTGCAGATTTCAAAAATAAAGAATAAAAAAAATATTCATAAAATGCTTTTACTTTTAAGGTGTCTGGGACACATATATATATTTTTAATTTATTTATTTAAAATTTCGAAATTTTTTGTAATGTTTTGAAGATTAATCATATCATTCGTAAAAAAAATCACATAATAAAAATTATCATATTTTCTTTTCTTATTTTTCTTCTTCTTCTTCTTGTTTATTTATTTATTTATTTATTTTTGAGTGTGGTAATTTAAAATTGTTTTTTAAAATTATTTAAACTCAAATTATTATTATTATTATTATTATTATGTTTAAATAAATAGAAATACCCAAATTTTAAGTTTGATTCACCATTGAAAAAAAATTAAAATAATAATAATAATAATAATAATATAAATAACTTTTATTTTAAGAAATCATATTTTCAAAAGAAAATATATATTCTTTAATTTGCTGAATCAAAATTAAAGTAAAACAATCAATAAAGACACGCTCCAAGACTGAAGCATTTATCTTTAATGATTCTTGAGTTACATTAATTTATATCAGAAATTTTGAAAAAAAACTCATCATGAAGAAAAACGTAAATAATAATAATAATAATAATAATAATTTCTTTTTTAAATATGATAGAAACATTATTTAAACATCATTTTAAGCATTTAAAAAAAGAACAGGAAAGAAAGATAGAGAAAGTTTTAATGCAATATTTTTTTTTAGAAAATTTTAATTTTTTGTATCCTTTCAAAATTAATAATTCATTCAATACAAAATGTGTTGAATTTGAATCAAAAGTGATTTTTTATATATATTTGTGAGTTTTTTCTTTAAATAAAAAAAAAAAATTATGAATGCTGATAAAAAAAATAATTTCTCGAAAATGAAATAAGATATACTCGTATTATATTCAAATTAAATTAAATATTTAAAAAATGTATATTTTTTTTCAAGCTGTTATACCTGTAACTCATATTTACACATGTGTGCGCGTAATTGAAGTTTTTAAAATTCTTAAGCACACGTATATAATTTTAAGCAGTTATTATGGAAGTAATTAATTTTTTTTTTGAAATCGTACCTTCAATTTCTGGAGGTAATTATAATATTACAGATGAAACTAACAGCAAAAACGATTAAGAAAAACAATACTTTTTACTTTTAATGACTTTCGCCTGTTATAATTTGTAATATGTTAATTATTTATCCTTATCTCATTTTATTTATTCTTATAATATTTCACAAATCGAATTCTTGTTAGGGAAAAACTTCCAATTATTTTGAAAGATTTATTGATAAATTCATAATGAAAGAATATTTCTATTAATTAGAATGTCCACGCCGAAACTTTTACATTGATTAATACGGTGTGAAATCGATAACGGAAAGTTAGAGTCTCTGGTGATAAATTTTTCTTTTTATTATTTTAACATTTTGGAGGACATGTCTCTCTTATTTCATGTCATTATTTTTTTTTTAATTTTCAATGTTTGTCGATAAATATTTCTGAAAAAATAAATTTGTTTTGATTTATAGAGTTTTAATTTTGTGATGGGAAAGAAAAGCACACTATATTTCATAAATGTTGAAACTAATTTTAACCTATTAGTTAGTCATTTACACATTATATACTTCTAAAGTATCTTATCAAAGCCTTTTTTTTTCAAATTTTGACATTAGTATGTAAAATTAAATATTTATATAAACCTTGTAAAAAAGATATTTGTAACAATATGAATAATAGATACATTAAAATTGAAGCGATACAATTTAAATTCAAATTATTGAAAGTTTAGGTGCATAAAATATATACATTTATTTACAACGTCAAATAATTTTAAAGCCGTAAAAGGTGCCCTTCCTGTTAAGACAAGCAATTAAAATATTTTTTTTTCTCACAAACTTCGTTATTATTTATTTATTTTTAATTTACTGAATAAAAGCACAAATACTAAGTTACGAAAGTCTTTTGCTTATTTTTCATTCTTAATAGTAAATAATTTTTTATACAGTCTTTCCGTTTCTTAAGGCTAACAATAAAACTTGAAATAACAAGCACGTAGAGAATAACATAGATTTAGTATGAACATTTAATGTAAAATTTTATTCTGAAATAAATCAGTCTGAAATCTGTCACTTTGCATTTACTCGCAAATTAATCTCCTTATGTAATCTACTTATGTAATGATTTTCATTAAATTCTAGGACATATCACAAACACCCGATTTTTTCTTTTTGTATGGAATGATCTTAAATGAAGTTATATGCATAAATATTTATATCGAGAGTATAAATTTAACCAGTCATAAAACTTTTTGACTAATTTTAAGCATCCCATAAACTTTTTATATTAAAAAAAATATCTTAGTTTTTAAATATCTGTAACCTTGACCGAGAAAATTATTTAATCACAAAAATACATTTATTATTTTTTTTCTAATATAAATGACTGTATTCACATTTATTTTAATTACTTTTTACATTCAGGCACAGATGAAATACATATTTTTTTATATTTTATTTTACGTACATTTATAAAAGAAGCGTTATTTCTAAACAAAATACTGATCGTGTTTAACTAAGTCACAAAGTGTTAATTAACCTTCCATTTTTTTCTATTTTCGTATGTTAATTAAACAATTAAAATTTACTTTTATATACAACAATAATGCATACAATTTACAGATAAACAGTTAAAAAATCGTCAAAACTCTACTTTTGAAATATAAAATAACCAAACAAAAAGAAATTGAATGTATTTATTTAAATTATTTAATTAATGTACATTCTATCTTTGTAATCTAATCAGTTTACTTATATTTTTAACCCATGAAAACTAATTCAATTACAAGCATTTTCTCAATTTCTGGTGAAATTTGAAAAATAATGCAATTTTTAAAATTATTTATTAAAAAGAATTGAATTTTTCGATAATAAAAAACATCACAGTATGTTCTCGCATTAAACACATCTGAAGTTTTTTTATTATTATTTTTTTAAACGTTTTATGATGATGATGATGCGTAGAATGTTTAACGTAGCATCCACAAAAACACATAAAATTTTATATTTTTCGATTATGATGGCCATTATCTCCATAACATTTTCAAGCATTAAAATGCAATTTTTGTTTGATGGTAATAGTTCTCTGCATTTTTATCTTATGCATTCATGTAGCGCAACATAGCATGAATGAGGTTTTTAGTGCAAGAAAACTGTATAACATAAGTTTAACTATTTTTTTATTGCAATTTTACTTCAAAAGCTTAAAATTTAATCAAATGTTTGAATAAATATAATGTTATTTCTACGTTATATAAATTGGTATATTAAAAACTTATGAATTTACCTGTAGAATTGTAGATTATTTTCTCTTAAACATATCATAAAATATAAATTATTTAAAAAAATTGTTTTCAATATCGTATAAGAAAAGTGGTTAATTCTGATAGGTTTTTGAACAGTTTCAGAAAATTTTAATAGTCAATGACAAGTACAATATGATTTCTATTAAAAATAATGTCCATGGAACTTAATCCATTTGAAATACAAACTGGGATCAGAGGACTTTTTATGTAACTGAAACAACAATAATTCATATAACAGATACAAGTTTGCACTGTATATAGAAAAAATATGAAAAGTTACTGAGATTATTTTTGGAAAGCAGGAATTACAGCGTACACGTCATTAAATGTCATTAATTGACAGTAATTATTTAAAATTTATTTTCAGTTATAGTAACTGGAATTTTATATGATTTTTTAGACTCATTATACAATATCATTCATTTATAATATTCAGTGTAATTTTAGTTTCTAAATTGAAAAATACACATTAAATTGTTTGTTTCACTATCAGCAGACTGGTGAAATTATCACCAGATAATTGTTGTCTTATTTGCATAATCTTAGATTATTCCAGTTCAAAGCCGGTATTGGCAAAGTTTTGGTTTTAAAATACTGAAATGTTTTCCGGTATACATCGTATGTATGTTCATCAAGCTTAAAAATAGTAAAGTATTACGAATTTTCACACCATATTTAATCGAACATTTACACTCTCAATATAAAAAAAAGTCATGTTATTTATATCTCACGAATTTGTGAAATCTCACGGAAATTCTAGTCTTACAAATATAACCACATTCAATTTCAATAATTGTAATTACTAACGCTTTCTTAACTTTGAGAAGCAATCGAAACGTTAAATTAAAAAAAGTTCTTTTTAAGTATATAATTTTCATGACATAAAATATTCTTTATAACAGATAGAAATTTTTCCATTATAATTTTTAATGAAAAAGCCTTTGCGGAATTTAGTTTTATCCTTCCTTTTTTCATATGGGTAAACAAACAAACAAAAAAGTTGCAAGAATCATTCGTTATTAATTAGAGAGTAGCTCATCACAAGATTGAGGTAGACGGCTTCACAGACTTATTTAGTCTTATCGCTCGTTTGATCCTAAAACACACCTTTTAATTAAATTAAATATTTTCTCCGATGGAATTTTATTTTCAGAGAGATATGAGGATAAAAAATTGATATTCTAATTTTTCAAAGAATTCAGCTTAATGAAGTAATTAAGTTTCCTGACTTAACTTGATATATTAACTTAAGTATCGAAACGTGATAAAATTAAATGTCATATTAAAAATTACTCCTTAGGGACTTATTTTTTCGCATTTTTTTATTTATTTAAAAAACAAATTCTCGCTCTTTGATGCTAATGACTCGTAATCAATGATGAAATATATCTGCTAAATTTAAGAAATATAAATAGTTTTTTGCAAGTAAACTGCAGTTATTTATTGTGATTTTTATTTTTAAACATAATGTACAGGCAGCCTCTACACGCAATGCTAGTCATTTTCTAGTAAAGAATCTTGAATCAAATGAAATATATGTAGCAAACATGAAAAAAGAATACTTTTTTTTAATATCTAATCAAATATAGATAATTGTTGTCTTATTCGTATAATTTTATTTCATCCAATTCAAAGTTGATGTTGGCAAAGTTTTGGTTTAATAATTTTGAAATGTTTATCGATATACATTGTATGTATATTCATGAAAATTAAAGAAAGTAAACTATTACCAATGTAACAATAGTTTAATCCAATTTCTTTGTCATTATAATAAATAAAAATATTTATTCCTCTGCATCTTAAGTTTGTGTGAGAAGCCATCGAAACGTTATGTTATTAAAGATTAAAAAATTAAATGAAATGAAATAAATTTTATAACAGATAGAAAATTTACCATTAATAATTTTTAAAATAAAAAGGCATTTAGTTTTTTTACCTTCCTTTTTAACAAGTGCAAAAAACAAAAGAAAATCTCACGAAACATTCCTTACTATTTAGAGAGTTGGTCATCAGAAGAGTGAGATAGACAATTTCACATATTTCTTTAATCTTTTCGCTCCTTTGATTCTGAGACACCGCTATTAATTAGACTAAATAAATTCTCCAATAAAATTTTATTTTCAGAAAGAAATGAGAATAAAAAACCGATATTCTCATTTCTCAAACAATTTAGCTTCATGATGTAATTCAGTTTCCTGGCTTAACTTAATATCTTAACTTAAGTTTCGAAATGTGATAAAATTAAATGTAAAATAAAAGTTACTGCTTAGGATTTTATCTTTTCTCTGACTTTTTTTTATTTAAAAGACAATTTCTCGTCCTTTAGTGCTAATAACTCGTTATCATTGATGGAAAAACTCTGCTAAATTTAATCAATATAAACAGTTTTTGCAAGTAAACTGTAGTTATTTCTTGTCATTATTTTTTTAATAAAATATACAGGCATTATTTCCATCTGCAATGCTGGTCATTTTCACAATAAGAATCTTGAACCAAGCGAAATTTATGTAGCAAAAAGAAAATAAAATCTAATCAAATACACACAATTGTTGTCTTATTCGTATAATTTAACATTATCCTGTTCAAAGTCGATGTTGGCTATATTTATGTTTAATTTTTTTTAATGTCAACCGATATACATGATTTGGTATTGTTCATCAAACTTAAAGATAGCAAAATATTTCGAATATACACAATATATTTAAATCAATTACTCTCTCAATATTAAAAAACATATTATTTATACCTCAGACATCTGTAAATGAGATTTTAGGGAAATTCTATTCTTACAAATTGAATCTTATTCAATTTCAATCCATAGGCATTCTTAATTTCGTAAGAAGAGCAATCCAAATTTTAAATTATTAAAGTTTTTTAAAAAGTATAAAATTTCCATGACATGAAACATATTTTATTACAGATAGAAATTTTCCCATTAAATTTTTTAAATGAAAAAATGTCTTCGCAGAATTTTTGGTTTTGGCCTTCCTTTTTTACATGAGAAAAAAAATCTCACGAATCATTCTTTATTAATTAGAGTGTCGGTATTGTGTGAGCTAGACGGCTTCACAGATTCTTTTAATCTTTTTGCTCCTTTTATCCTAAAATTTAATTAAACTAAATATTTTCTCCTGTGGAATTCCACATTCATGAAATAATGAACTATCCTGAATTAACTTGATATATTATCGTAAGTATCAAAATGTGATAAAATTAAATGTCAAATTAAAAAATTACTTCTTAGGAATTTATCTTTTTTCAGTTTTTTTTTTCTTTTTTTTTTTAGAAAAAAAAAAATCTTGTTTTTTAGTGTTAATGACTCGTGCTCAGTGATGAAATATCTCTGCTAAATTTCATAAACATAAATAGTTTCTGCAAGTAAACTGTAGTTTTTTATTGTTCTTTTTAATTTAAATATAATGTACATGCAGCCTTCACCAGCATTGCTGGTAGTTTTCACGATAAAAATCTTGAACCAAATGAAATATATGTGTCAAGTATGAATAAAGGAATTACTTATTTAATATCTAATCAAATATAGATATTGTTATCTTATTCGAATATTTTTGCATTATTCTATTCAAAGTCGATGATGACAAAGTTTTGGTTTAATAATTCTGAAATTTTAATAATTCTGTTATGTATTGCATGTATATTCATCAAAATTAAATATAGCAAACTATTACCAATGTACACGATTGCTTAAATCATTTTTGTGTCATTATAACAAATCACATTATTTATCCCTTACAAATTTACAATAACTGACTTCAGGGAAATTCTAGTCATACAATTTGAACTATATTCAATTACAAATATTAGTAAGGCATAATTAAGTTTATAAGAGGAACAATCAAAGTTTAAATTATTAAAGATTTTTAAAAATGTAAAATTTACATTAAATTAAATATATTTCATAACAAATAGAAAGTTTACCATTAATAATTTTAAAACAAAAAAGACCTTTACTTTTCTTCCTTCTTTTTTTACATAGGTAGAAAAAAAATAGATCCCAGGAATCCATCCCTTATAAATAAGAGAGTCGATCGTGACTATGTGAGATAGACGACTTCATATATTTCTTGAATCTTCTCTACACTTTGATCCTAAGACACCGCTATTAATTAAAGTAAATATTTTCAGCAATAACATTTTATTTTCAGAGAGAAATGAGAATAAAAAACTGCGATTTTAATTTCTCAAACAATCCAGCTTTATGATGTAATTAAGCTTCTTGACTTAACTTGATATATTATCTTAAGTAAATTAAATATCAAATCAAAAATTACTGCTTATGTATTTTTCTTTTCTCAGATATATTTTTGTAAACAAATTCTCGCCCATTGGTGCTAATGACTCGTAATTAATGATGGAATAACCCTGTTAAATATAAAAATTCAGTTTAATTCCAAAATCATGTGTTTGCATTGTACGTTAGTTCTTGCTGTTTAAAGCATGTAGAGAAAATACCAAATTTAGTTTCAAAATTTCAAATGTAGAAAAAATACCTACAAATATTTATGTAAATTTTTATAAAGTATTACCAGTGCGTATTTCTGCATCATTATTTGAGTTTAATAAATCAAAACTTTGAAGTAAATCTTCTGTAGCATTTTTTTTGTTATATATATATATATATATATATATATATATATATATATATATATATATATATATATAATGATCCGTATCTTTTTTCAAATATTGCAGTTTGGAGAAGGAACCTTATATGAAGCTTAAAGTGCAAAGATAATTAAGTTTGTAAGAGGAGCAATCGAAGCTTTTTAAATTATATATGTTTTTTAAAAGTATAAAATCATCAATACATAAAATATATTTTATAATAGATGGAAATTTTCCCATTAATAATTTTTAAATAAAAAGGACTTTGCGGAATTTGTTTTATCCCTTCTTTTACACAGGCTAAAAAACTCACATGAATCATTCTTTATTTATTAGAGAGTCGGTGGTAACAAGATTGAAATAGATGGCTACACAGATTTCTTTAATCTTTTCGCTCTTTTGATCCTAAAACACCCTCTTTAATTAAACTAAATATTTTTCCGATGAAATTTTATTTTCAGAAAGAAAGAAGAATAAAAAACTGATATTGTAATTTCTCAAACAATTCAGCTTCATGAAGTAATTAAGTTTCCTGATTTAACGTCATGTATTATCTTAAATGTCAAATTAAAAATTACCGCTTAGGGATTATTCTTTTCTGAGACTTTTTTTTTAAATTTAAAAAACAAATTATCGTCTTTTGGCGCTAATGACTCGTAATCAAGGATGGAATAACTCTACTGAATTTTGCTGTTCTATTACATTTGATTTAAGAAAGGTTTTAAAATGAATCGCAAAATAATGTTTTTGAAGTGTTCAATTGACCTTGCTGTTTTAAACATGTAGAGAAAAAACCAAATGTAGTTTTAAAATTTCACATATGAAGAAAGTATCAACGAGTATTTATGTAATTATTTCTAAAGTATTAGCAACGCGTCTGATTCATTTTTTTGAGTTTATTGATATAAAATTTTGAACTAAAACAAAAGTAACATATATTTATTTATTCATTTATTTATTTATTTATTTATTTATTTATTTTGGTGTAAAAAGAGATATTTTTTTTTTCAAGTATTGTAATTAGTAGGAATCTTATATGAGGATAGAAATGACAAGAGGGTTTAGTATTTAAAGGAGCAATCGAAGGTATAAATTATAAATGTTTTTTATTAGTATAAAATTTTCATTACATAAAATTCATTTTATAACAGATGTAAAATTTCCCATAATTATTTTTTAAATAAAAAAAGACTTTGCAGAATTTAGATTTATCCATCCTTTTTTTTACATATATAATATACAGGGTGTTTCGCTACCAGACTGACAAACTTTCCGGGGTGACAGTAGATATAAAGACAAACATTATTAAATAATAAACCATGGGGCGCAAACGTCTTCTGTAGGAGCTAGGGGCCATTAATGTTTGAGGTCCAAAAATTCAAACGCTGATAAAAATTAGGAAAAAGGGTCGAGTTCTTTGCGGTTTTCTCTAAAATCATTGTTTATATCACGATTTTTAATTTTAAAGGTTAAGTTCGAAAATTGTCGATAGAGGGCGCTTTAGAAATTAGAGTAACGAACAAATACTTTTTGCCTTTCTTTTGTACATGGGGTTGAAATTATTCTAAAGTTTAGACATTAACTTAAATTTCAATCTCAAATTCAGAAACATGGGGATCGGTTAACTAGCGAAAATATAACTGTGAACCGAGGGGGCGATTTTAAACGTTCATAAACATTGGACAAACTAATCGATTTTATTGCGGTTTGCGTGTAGGCCATTCCCTTGGTAATTATTTTATTCAAAATGACGTACAGCTGTGGTTACCTCATTTTTTCATAGAGGGCGCTTCCGACACACCTCCAATATTTCAATGGCATTACTCTTGGGTGTTTTACTACCAGACTACCATACTTCCAGGAAGTGTTAGGGATGCGAAAGCGACACGCAATCACATAGGAATGTAACGTTGAAAATGTCTTTTTTGCGAGTTATGGTGAAAGGAAGCAGAGAAAAAACAACAGAAACAAGCAGAGAAACAGCAACACCTTAATATGACATAAAACAGTTTATTTAAAGGTTTTAATAGAAAAGATGTTCGAAATTACGACCAGAAGTAATTCGACATTCTTGACAGCGGCGTCGCATGTAATTCTTCACGCTTTGAAAGATTCCTGGAATCTTTGATAGATTTCCGGAAGCTACAGAAATACGAGCTGCTGAGTCTTTAATTGATGGTACGGGATTCTCATACACACAACTTTTCATGTGACCCCAGCAGAAGAAGCTCATGCTTTATAGGTCCGGTGATCTGGCAGGCCAATAAACCGGGACACCACGACCTATCAACCGCTGTCCATATGTTACGTTGAGGTATCCGTGAACATCATTGTTAAAATGTAGAAGAGCCCGATCGTGCTGGAACCACATAGAGCTGCGCAACGAGAGAGAAATTTTCACGCGCATTACCGTTCAGCGCCATCTATCGCAAGAAAATCGCAGCGCCATCCACTATCGCTGTCAAGCAGTTTGCCGAGCATTTTTTGGTCGTAATTTTGAACACTTTTTGAAGTAAAACTTTTAAATAAACTTTGTTCTATCACTTTAACATGTTGCTGTTTCTCTGCTTGTTTCTGTTGTTTTTTCTCTGCGTTTTTTTAAACGTAACATGCAAAAAAATAATTTCCAACGTTACATTCCTGTGTGATTCCGCGTCGTCTTTGCATCCCTTACACTTCCTGGAAGTATGGTGGTCTGGTAGTAAAACACCCAGGAGTAATACCATTGAAATGTCGGACATGTGCGCCCTCTGTCAAAAAATGAGGACACGAAAGGTGTACATCATTTTGAATAAAATAATTACCAAGGGAATGACCTACACGCAAACCGCAACAAAATCGATTAGTTTGTCCAATGTTTATGAGCGTTTAAAATTTCTCCCTCGGTTCAAAGTTAAATTTTTGCTAGTTTACCGATCCCCTTGTTTCCGATTTTGGGCTTAAAATTTAAGTTAAAATCTAAACTTTAGAATAATTTCAACGCCATGCACAAAAGAATGGCAAAAAGTATTTGTTCGTTACTCTAAAGTCTAAAGCGCCCTCCATCGACAATTTTTGAACTTAACCTTTAAAATTAAAAAATAAAAAATCGTGATATGAAGAATGATTTTAGAGAAAACCACAAACAAATCTACCCTTTTTTCTAATTTTTATCAGCATTTTAATTTTTGGACCTTAAACTTTAATGGCCCCTAGCTCCTACAGAAGACGTTTGCGCCCCATGGTTTCCTATTTAATTATGTTTGTCTTTATGTCTACTATCACCCCTCAAAGTTTGTCGGTCTGGTAGCGAAACACCCTGTATATCTAAATATATATATCACAAACCATTCTTCTTAATGAGAAAGTCGGTTGTCACAGGAGTGAGATAGACGGCTTCACAGATTCCCTTAATCTTCTGGCTTGTTTGATCCGGAGACATCACTATTAATTAAACTAAATATTTTCTCCGATGGAATTTTATTTTCAGAAAGAAATTAGAATTAAAAAAACTGTACATTGAATTTTGCAGTGATATAATTCTGGACAAGAGGATGTATTTAAATAGTGTTATGTATAAATAGATTAATTGTCATAGATTTGCTTATCAATATATTTTTTAAAATTTTTGTAAGAAGGTACATTTCTATCTATTCATTACTGAAACACATGCAATATATTTCCAAATTATAATTATTTGTCAATCCTTTTTAATGGGGCCTCCGTGGCCAAGTGGTTAGTGCACCACGACACTAATCGCTAGAGAGCGTAGGAGGTATGTGAGCTCGACTTCTGCTGCTTCCGTTGCACACCCTTTGTGGAGTTTTACGCTGTAATCCTCAGTATTGTATATTTCTTTGTGCTATCTCGTCCCTTTATATGGAGGATGATATTTAACCGGGCATTCGTGTCAAGCAGATAAGTCAGATGTTTTGTTTAATAACAAAACCAGATGTTTTTGGTTAAATAAAACCTTTTAAAAATATTTAAAAAACATAATAAAAAAACGATAAAAAATTGCACTTTTATGATTTAAAAAAACTTAAAATGAGATTATATTGTTCTGTGTAGTTAAAAAAAATTGCAATTAAAATTTCATATTTAAACTGTATTCAAAGCAATAAACATTACTATATTTTAATACTTTTACTTTCAAAGTTTTTTCTAGTATTTGGAAAATAAAAACTGATATACATGAATACACCAAAACATGGTAAAGAATTTGCCTTTACTTTAAAAACATCTTACGGTTTAAAACACTTTCTGGAGCATTTTATGATGATGATGATGCGTAAAATCTTTAAGGTAGAAGCTACGAACCCACATAAAATTTTATATATTTCGATTATAAAAGCTATTATCTGGATAAACATTTCACACATTGTAAAGCAATTTTTGTTTCCAAGTAATGTTTCTTGAATCTTTTTCCTTCCGCATTATTGAACGGAATATTGCCGTTATATTTTGAATGTATTTTGTAAAGAAGAATGGATATAAGAATAATGAGAGTCAGAAGTTTTTATTTGAAAATAATGCATCTTTTTAACTATAAATTTCAAAGAAAGTTTTTAGGAATCAAAAATGTTTTTACTTCAAATTAATTCCATTAAAAAAAGAAAATAAAAACAAGTATATAGCATTACTGCTTCTTTCTTTTCTGATATATGGAGAAAACTTAAAAACATTTATATTTCTTTATTCACTTTATTTTATTTTATATATTTTTTAGAATGTAAATTTTAAATATCTTTAAAATATAAATATTAAACATATATAACTTTTACTTTTACAAATCAGAAGTAATAAGATACTTATCAAATAAATAACTTTGTAAAACATTGAAAGCCTCTTACATTATCTATCTATCTATCTATCTATGTATATATATATATGTAGGAACAATTAGTGAACACACAAAAATTGCAGACGGACATCCCAAAAATGCAAAAGGTTATATTTAACACGAACATATTTATAAGATGAATATATACAGGATACTTTTATACGTCCTAAAATATCGTAGATTTTGGTTTCATCCTCAGTTAGAATATTCTGAAATCTCGAGTCCTACTTCCTTCTTTTCTAACCCGCGAACTCACAAGAACTGTTCCAAAACAACTCGCTTCATTTCTTTACTTCGGCTGGTTTCAAACCACGCCTACTTTATTCTTCCGATGTTTAGAGTACCTAAATGACGAAAATTATGATATGGAGAATGGAATATGAAGGATTTATATTACAAAGAATACCATTCCCATATATATATAACATTAAAAACTTATATTAAAGTATCATATATACTAAAACTGAAAGTAAAAATATATATATATTTATTTTATTTTATTAATGATGCGTTCTGTACTAGAATGCTTATAAAAAATAATTAAAAGTGTGTTCCACTTTTTTATTCTTCAAAATTTATTAGTATAAAATTAAAATTATTTGATAAACATTATCAATTGTTCTAATTCATTCATTCTGTCTTATACAGAAAAAAAAAAAAATCATCATTTGTGTAGTTTCTCATACAGATTAAAGAATAAAATCTATACTTTTTCAAAAATGTCTATAATAATAATTAAATACCAATTTTCCTTTGTTTCTAAAATAAAATGTAATGTCTTTTACGGATTTTTTTTCGGATCGACATTATTGTAGTTTATTTGACTCCGAAAATTTACAGAGTTTAAGATTATTATAACTATGTTATGTTACAATTTAAATGCCTACGAGGGACTGCTCAGAGAAGGGAGCCTTATCTGTAGATCATAATGTCCCTCACAGTTGCCTTTATTAAGGATAATATCATTAGATATTCACTCATATTAAACTATTATTTACTTTAATTTAAAAATATATATTTCTATATTATTGACAAAATTTATCAGTTGATTTTTAAATATACACTATTATGGGCATTAAATACAATGTTTTTGGAATTCGACGCATTTTTAATTAACTTTAGCAATCTCATTAGACCAAAATCAATACATGCTAAATTCGTAAATTCTAAGTCAGATATTTAATTTGTATAATGTGTTAATATACAAATCATTACTAAATACTAACTAATTAAAAACAAACTATTTTCTCAAATTAACCAATATTCTGGGACTTATATAATTTCATCAGTTGCACCTATTTTTTACGTAGTGTTTTCTAAATAGGCGTGCATTCTAAACACATACTGATAAGCAAACTATTTACCAATCCAAATAATACTTTGGATACTTCAAAACACTTTGATAGTAATCACATTAAAATTTAAGTACAATTTTGACAGTTTTTATCGAGATGCAGGACAATGAAAATCGTGCTAATTATTATCAAATTAGATATTTTGTTTTGATAAATGTAGTCAATAGTTTTGTAGACTTTGTCAATAACTAACTAATGTTAATTATTATTATATGCTTGTATATATATAAGTAGAATAGCATAACCTCCTCAATCCAGAGACAAATATAAAGAGGGATAACAAAAACCTGCTAAAAATTTATATAAAACTTCTCGAAAGATGTATCAGCCTATACAGGGTGAGTCATAAATATCGAAACAATAGGCTATCTCTTTAAATATTTCCCTTAGACCCATACTTCCAATTCCAAAAATTCATAAAAAAATGTGAAATTTTTAATAAGATAAATTGCGACTCCATGGGGGGGTCAAGTTGGAAAGTTACGAAAATTAATTTTTTATACGGCACCCGTAGGACAAAAATTCCAATTAGGAAAACTTTCCTTATTCAGTCCTGAATAAGACACAAAAAGTTGCATCTTCACATCTCCAAAATTTGCAAAGTTATGGTCGTTTAAAAAATTCATCAGGTTTAAAGGGATTAGACACACATTGAAATGCGCGCAATTTAAAAAAACAATGTTACTTTAACAGTTCTACAAAACGCGTAAAAAATCTATTTCTTGAGTTAGAATTTTGATTTTTTTTCCTTTTTTGTGATGGTTAGCCTTATAATTTTCTAAGAAAATCACATTCTACAATTTCTCATACAATTTATAAAAGTGTCATGTGGTTAGTACTGGTTTAAATGGGACAATCAAAAATCGTTATAACTCGTAACATTATTTATCGGATTTCAATTTCTTTTCTTTTAATTAAAGATGAAAATCTGATTTTAGTTTTGTTTCAAGGTTTTTTTTATATTAATTTTAAAACTATTAAAAATGTTTATTGAAAAAATAATATAACTTTAAAAAAAATCATATTTTCAAAAACAAAGGTTTTTCAAAAGTAAACATTTTTTCAAATTTGCTGAAGAAAAACTAATGCAAAAATAATAATAATAATAATAATAATAATAATAATAACGTGTTTCAAGTTCTTTTTTTCTTTTAAAAATTCTTAACATTTAATAATTTAAAGACAAGAAATAGAGGATAAAAAATTCGTTATACAGAAAAACGAAGTATATTGTTTAAATGTCTGTCAGTTATTTTTAAAAATGCTTTTTCTAAGATGCAGATTAAGTCTTTTTTTTTTCTTTTTAAATTTACCTCTGACAACTTCAGGCTTTTTATCGTCCTCCAGAGGATGTTAAGAAATCTGTATTCTGGGCCCAGGTAGCGCCAAAACTGATATGTTACTTTTTTCTGAAGACCCGCCAGGCCGGGCCTAGCGTACTTTTCATAAAGGAGGGGACTACTTCCTTCAATTTAGGTGCACTTTGGATGAAATTTTGAAACCCGGTCTCGACAAAACCCGTATTAAAATTACTGTCTCTGACCGACTTAATACGTGCATAAAATAAATAAAATTCGGCTCAATCGAATTTTTTACGAAAAACATATAGATTTAAAAAATCTTTATTTTACAATAAAAAAATAAATAAATAAATAAATAAACAAATAAATAAATAAATAAAATAAAATTTATTTTTTTAAATACATTATTCAAGGGCTAAAAAATTAAATACAATAAAACCAGTGAAAAAAATCTGCCTATGACGGAATACTGTCTTAAACAGAAAATATGTTGATCCATGCAAAATAAATGCAGTAGTACCTGAAAAGAAAATAAACTCCAATTACATCTTCTAGGGAGAGCATCTGTCTATAACGTATTTTTTCTTTTTTCTGTGATCCGTCTTAAAAAGTTTTAGTGTATAACATTTTACAGAGTCTCCAACGCATGGGATATGGATTAACGATACTAAAATATAAGTGAAACATTTACATATAAATAGAAGTTCATTGATAAAATAAATATGTTACAGCCTTTGGCGCTTCTTTAATAATAAAAAGTATAAATATAAAAAACGAAAAGCTATAAAAGAATTTTTTGGTCAGAACTCCTCCATATGAAACATTTTTTCCCCACGCCGAATTAAAAAACTATGTAGAAATTTGCGACTGAACCGGGCTATGATTTAAACTATTTTCCAGGCCGGTCCGGGTTATGATGTTGACATTTTTTTCAGCCGAGCTTTTTTCCCTATGGGTCAGTTTGGGACCTGATCTAGATATTTTGATCCGGGCAGACGTCTGGTATACCAATTTAGCGTAAAAACTATACGCTGCTATTTTATGTCCAAAGAAAAAGCGCTATCTTAAACCGATTTTTATTAAATTGCAATTTGTGAATGTTCCCTAACAAGCGTTGAAATTGAGTTAAGAAATCACAGTTTAGAGGCAGGGAAAAGTGGTGTGAGTCAGGAATTTTTGAGGATTTTGGGATTTAATATCTCTGTGGGATTTTTAGATAGGGAGATGAAATTTGTTTTGTTCAATTTAGGAATGGATAAGGAATAATTTCCTAATTGGATATTTTGTCCTACGGGGCCGTAAAAAATTTAATTTTCGTATTTTTTCAAATAGATCCCCCATGGAGTTGCAACTTATCTTATCAGAAATTTCACCTTTTTTATGAACTTTTGCAATTGGAAGTATGGTTCTAGGGGCAATATTTGAGGAGATTGCCTATTGTTTCGATATTTATGACTCACCCTGTATATCAATGTTTGTGATATGCTTGCTTGTCTAGATGTAATTTTAATAATTCTTAAATTCAATTAAAGTGTCTTTAAGTTCTCCAATAGGCGATATCAGGACTGTAGTAAATAAGTTCGGAAGCATAAGTTTTAATTGAAAATTATTGAGATTAAAAATTTTAGAAGATACTTCATAAAACCTTAGATAAAAAAAAGTATGATTAATTTGACTTAATTTCAATTATTAAATTTAAAAAATAAACAAGCATATACCTATTATTCTTTATTATGTTAATATATAAATACATAATGATTTTTTTTTTTTTTTGTATTCATTCAATGATAATTTTAAAAAAAAATGACATATCTAGATAAATATATTCCTTAATGAAAATGATATATTTTAAATTACGATTTTAAAATAATAAAAGGATTAACAGAGTGTTACGTAAAAAAATTTTCCTTTATATGTGACTTTAAATAACAATTACAATGATTAGTACAAAATGAACATTTTTTCGTATTTAATATTATTTATAAACAACTCATAACAAACTGGTGTTTTCTTTTCCTTTGTATAACAGAAAATCGTCTTATATATTTAAAAAAAAAATATTTTGCTAAAATGGATAGTAATTTAAAGAATGTAAGTAATTATGTTGTATATTATAATTGCTTTATAAAACACCAATTTACTGAAGATGAATCAATTTATATTAATAATAATAAAATAAGAAATTATCGAAATGATAAAAAAACATCTAGAGAAAAAAATGCAATAGGAAAGCATTCATTTAATAATTTATGTGACTTAACCGAATTAATTTCAAAGAAAGAAATCTTTTGAAATAAAAGTTAAAAAAGGAGCTATGAAAATATATTTTTTAAATATTTCTTTTTCAAACTCTATATCTTTTTGCAGACAAGAAAACTATTCACATTCATAACATGGAATACATGAAATTATATACATCTATTAAACATACAAATATGCATTTATTTTAATTAATCTCTGATTAAATCAAAGAACACAATAATTAAACTTTTAAAATTGTGAAAGGAAAAACCTCCAGGGAAATATTAAACACATTGAAATCGAACCATATTCAAATTCACTATTTTAAGCGAGAATGTATGTATGTATATATATATATATATATATATATATGTGTGTGTGTGTGTGTGTGTGTGTGTGTGTGTGTGTGTGTGTGTAGAATATTTGGGACTGATAAAACTGCTGAATGTGTTTAAAAAAAGAGCATTTAAAAAAAAAAGATTAATTTTCGTTTTTCTCTTTCTTCGGCATAAAAAAAACCTTTAATTCATTTCTCACTGATTATGGTGCCGGTTATCACAAGTATGAGATATACCTTCATAAATCGTTTTTATCTCCCCGTTCTTTTGAAAGTGAAACTCCAAATTTAATTAAACAAAATATTTTCTCCGGTGGAACTTTGCTTGTTATTAGAAAAAGAAAAACAAATTGATTTTCTACCTTCTATAGCAATTAGGTATTATAGAGTATTTAAGTTGTCTAACTTGATATGTTACATTAAGTGTTGGTATGTGATAAAAAATTTAGTAAATTTAAAATTTTCGGCTTATTTTTCTTAATTAGACTTTTTTAATAAGTTAATGACTCGTATTTATTGACTATATGACCTATCAACGTAAACTATTTTTTTTTTTGACATTATGTACTATCTTAAAAGTCGATAAAATCCAAAGTTCAGGTTATTATTATTATTATTTCTGAAGTTGTTGTTGTTGATGTTAAAAGAAATATCTTTTTAATGAGTAAATGACTCATAATCAATGACTCGAAGCTTATCATTAAAAATTAACTTTTTTTTGGCTTAACTTGATGTATTAACAAAAGAGACGATACATGTTATATAAAATGAAGTCAATTTAAATTTTCAATTTATTTATTTCAGTTATTTATAATTTTTTAATAGTTATTATTTTTTAATTAGACCATATTCCATGTTTAAAAGCAAGTATTTAAAAAGTGATTAATTTTCGCTTTTCTGTTTTTCCGGTATAAAAAACCCCCTAAAACTATTTCTTACTAATTATAGGACCGGTTATCAAAAAATACAGATATAGTTTCATAAATACTTTTTTTCTCTTCGCTCTTTTGGAAGTGAAACCCTAAATTTAATTAAAACAAAATAAGGTACCCTGGGGTAATAACGCCACGTTAAGGTTCTAGCAATTTTCACGGCTCAGTTTTAGTTTGTATTTTTCAAACAAATATATGATTTGATACAGCAGCTCATTGACTATCTATATAAAAAAAATAATTTAACAGATATGAATACATAAAATGTAATGGCGTGATTTCTTGACCAATGCTATTTGGCGTTATTACCCACCTATATGGGTAATAACGCCATGCAAACAAAACAATGAAATAAGTTGGATTAATTGCATGTAGATTGCCCAATTCTAAAAATACAAACTCTCAGCTCTAGAAATTGACAAATTGCATCCTAAGCTATTGAAAATGTTCATTTTTTCGTGAAAGTGTAAGAAAAATAAAGGTGTGGTGTGGGGAGGGGGGATGAGGCAAAAGAATATCAGACCGTGAGCTTTTTTTTGCTTAAAAAGGAGCGTTTAAATAGAATTATTAGAAACATTGCACAGTTTTAACTGTGTTTATTTGAATCAGTATTTAGGATGTAGCTCTGCCACTGTAGGGAATCAACCGCGGTAAAAATTGCAAGGATTGGCGTTATTACCCCGTTATAGTTATTGCGCTGTTCATTTTAAATTACAAATTATCTCGAGAAGATATCCAAAATCTTCAACAACATTTTGAAAGGCCATGAAATGTACTACAAATTTATGTAATTAACAAAGTATTTCCGGATAAAAAAATAGTCTTCACATCACAAAACGTATCTCGCAAATTTTAGATCAAGCGTTAATTTTAGCTGCTTGTAAAAACAATAAGACCTAAAAATGAAACAAATTAACTTGAAGCTGTTTTTTGCGATTTATATGACTCAAAACCCTTCTGCGCAGAAGACATGGGTGTCATTTACCAGATTATTTCATAATTATACAAAATATTAGCACTTGGCGTTATTACCCCGTCTGGCGTTATTACCCCAGGGTACCTTATTTTCTCCGGTGAAGCTTTGAGTTTAATTAGAAATAAGAAGAAACGCATTGATCTTCTATATTCTATAGCAATTAGTCATTATACGCTAATGAAGTTTTCTGACTAGACTTGATGTATTATATTAAGTGTCGATATGTGATAAAAATAATAAAGTCGGTTTAATTTTTTCAGTTTAATTTTTTTCAGTTAAGATTTTTTTTTTCTGACAAACTTCTTTAATTGAGTTAATGACTTTTAATTATTGACTATTAATACACTTAGCATTATGAACATAACTTTTTTTTTTTTTGACATAATGTATTAGATTAAGAGTCGATGAAAATTCTAAGCTTGTGTTATTGTTATTATTATTGCTGTCATTGTTGTTACTGTTACTTAAAAAAACTTTTTTCTTTAATCAGTGATTCAAAATCAACATATAATAAATTATAATGCATAATATGCGTTATATACTAATTTAAATTTATATATATCGAGAGAAATATAAGATAAAATAATGACCTTTAAATAAGTAATAAAAATTATATTTCTTCAAATATTTTTTATCAAATGACAAAACCTTACTATTAAAAGTGTTTAAAAGAGAGTGTTTAATTTTTCGCTTTTTTGTTTCTTCGGCATAATATCCCTTTAATCATTTCTTACTAACTATAGTACCGGTTATCACAAATGGGGGATGTTCTTTCATAAATCGTTTTTATCTCCCCGCTCCTTTAGAAGTGAAACCCCAAGTTTAATTAAACAAAATATTTTCTCAGTTGGAACTTTGCTTTTATTTAGAAATAGGAAAAAACAAATTGATTTTCTACCTTTTATAGCAACTAGGTATTATACAGTAATTAAGTTTTCTAACTTGACTTGATTTAATGATATATATATATATAAATTTTAAGACTCCCCTCTTAAGTTTAACTTATTTTGATCTTGAAAGAGGGTGGGGGATGCTTACATTTTGTATTTTATGATAAATATTGGCTTAACAATTTTACTTCTTAAAGTGTTACTGATATCTATCTCCATTAAGCATCATATACTTAGCTATTTTAGAGATGAAAGTAAATCATCATTGCAAGTTTGGAAGAATGGAAAATAGCAAAATTTCTAAATTTGTCTAAAGTAATATTTTTTGTATTTACAATTTATAAAAGATATTGATCTAAATCGTTTAGTAAAATATTGAATACTATTATTGCATTTTAGAAACCATTAATTGCATTTAAATTGCAGCTAAACGAAAATAAGTTAGTTTGTCTTTATGTACTTCTTCACAGATATTTTTATGGAAGTTTTAACACAAAATCTAATGTTGTATGACGAAAAGCATTTTACTTTATGAAAGTTACATATAGGAACTGATTTTATTTATCAAAAAGTTAATTGAAAGGAACAGAGTCACAGAATGATTATTGGGGCACTTACAAACTGTTCATTTTCTGCTTCAACTAGTCTGTTCACAATTCTCCCACATGGCCACTAGCGTTAAATTCACAAATCATTATCATTTCTCGATTTTAGAAGAAATTTATTTTTATAAAAAATATTCATTAGTATTTATAGTATATGTTATAGCATTAAAATTAAAAAAGGAATAAATAAATAAAGTTATTCGTTTAGCAAATTGAAACTGAGAATTTACTTTTGAGACCTATAAAGAGTGTTTTGGCTACTGAATACAAACAAAATGCGAGAGAGCTTCAAAAATTTTACCATATGTCTACAGGTGCTATTATCGTTTGTAATATTTTCAAATAAAAGAACATTTATTAACTAGTGAAGAATTGCAATGCTCACATCTGCCCTATGTTCACATGTACCCCAGTCTGCCCTAAGGAGAAAAAAACCTCACGTAAGGAAAAGTATGGAATTACGAAAAGTGTCAAATGCAAGGCGCTTTTTATTTTGAAGTAACTTAATCAAAATTTATGAAAAGTGAGTTTTTATATAACAATTGACTGGCTTCATACTTCAGTAATCATTTCTAGAAATATACCTGTATATATCTGCCTCTCTATACCTATAAAATATCTGATGCATATTTATTAATAGAAGTAATAGTTATAAATTCAGTTTTTATTAATGCACAGACAAAATTAACTCATTTCGTCTAATTTCAAGTCAGTATACATACTTATACATGCATACACAAGCAATGTTTCAGTTTTTGGTCACGTTATAGATATTTACTTTAATTTTTATTCAGACATTAAAAAAAAAAAACCTTATTGCATTTTTTTTCTACGGAAAAAATGACGTGATACATGCAACTGAGTGATTTGGTATTTTAAAATTAAAAATAAGAATAATTACTTTTTTCAATCAATAACCTTCATTTGCAAATCTAAAAAATAATTCTCAAACAAAAGTACTGCATTTAAATTGTGTTTATAAATTCTTTTGAGACACTGACAATTCGATTTAATTAGACTTTGGTGCTCTTTGTTAATAATCAGACATCGAGACAATATGCAAAGTGGCGATAATTGAATTAATTTTACTAATATTCCTAATTCCTGTCCAGTCTATCACAAATTTAATTAAAAGTGCTGAGAGAATAAGTTTTATTTGCTCAAAGTAAAGAGAACAATGCTTTTCGTAATGAGGTACTTCTATAAAGTTGCCAGTTCTCTCTTACTTAAATTACATTTGAAATTCAATATTCTTCTTTATTCTGATTTGTTTTGTAGTCTTTTTTTATAATTTATTTATTTGTAATTCTGGGAATAGGGAATTCATACAAAGTTGAGGAAAGTAATTTTGCATACAATGTAAAAAAATATTTTTAATAAGGAAAATAAAATGAGAGGAAAAAACTGGGTAAAATTTCGTGGGAAATTCTATAAACAAAGCAATGCGTTTTATTTTTATTCTAATGAAGCACTGGAAAAAATTTTTGGAAGTTTGTAGAACCACTATATATATACACAAAGAAATGTGTGCGTGTGCAGTAAACATGTTCTACGAGCAGCAGAAAAAATGAAAAAAAAAAAAAAAAAAAAACAATAACCGATGTAACCCCGTTATTGCAAGATTAAGGAAACAATATAGAAATATGTGTTTATTTATTCACTAGCAGTAAGGACGATTTTCACTCGGAGAAAGTTTAAAAAAAGAATAGCAAACCATTTTTTTTCTTTCTAATATTAGAAGTAGATTATATAGCATCTTTTAAGTTTTACGCATGTAACGTTTCCCACTTTTAAAAAAAAAAAAAAAAAAAAAAAAAAAAAACGTAACCACTTTTAAATTCCCATTTTTTCAAATATTTTCTTTTCATCTCGTTTTCATTTTTTTAATAGTATAAACCTTTAAAATTTGGAAAAAGGGTGGTTCATTAACGTCTAAATTTGTTTAATAAGAATTAGTTTCACATGAAAACTAATTTACAAATGATGGAGTAATAATTAAGACTATAATCGAGAATGCGTCATAAATAAAGCGTTGTCTTATTACTGCAAAGGCGAAGATACAATTAGGAAATGAAAAAAAAAATAAGAAGAAGAAAAAGAAAGGAAAAGAAAGAAAGAAAAACAAATAAATAATTCTAGAATGTAAACTACGGACAGAGGTTAAAAAATGATTTCAAAAGAGTTCCTCTGAATTTTTTAAAGCTATCTAATTTTATGTTAATGATACTGTACATGTTGAACTTACATAAAATTATGTGTTAGTTTACATTGTAATTTTAGGCAGTTCTAAAAGTATGAAATTGATCCTTTAGGCGCTTATTAATTTAGGTTCAAAATATTAATTTAACACTACAGATAACTTAAAACACCAATTTTATAGCCATTAACGTAAAGAATTCAGTTAATGCTTATGAAAATTTATCACTTCCTTGGTTACACTGTCTACTGGGCATTTTTACGCATTTTACAAACTTCCATGATAATAACATTTGCATTTGAGGAATTCATCTTAGATGCAGTCAATTATTCGTTTGCTTTCAACGCAAAAAAACGTTCAGCTATTAAAATATTATGTAAAAAAATATATAAAATAAAATATATAATATATATATATATATCGATATTTTAGTTTTTATAGGACCAAGGGACCGAAGGGGGTACATTAAGTTTGTGAAAATTGGTCAAAATCTCGTCATTAGCATACGTAACATCAAACGAAGAATGAATTGTGTACATAGGGATTTTTGAAATGGAAAAAAAATTATTTTATTTAGATGCATGAGTTCTAGGTTTCTTCATCGTTTTTTTTATTCAGCTTGGGTGCTTCCGGTTACCTTTGTTTATTTTTATTTTATTATGCATTTATCATTTCTCTTCATTCAATAAATTTAAATATTTCTACGTATTATTAAATTCATAGAGTTTCAAATGTAGTTTCGATATTGTTCAATGTAATTAATAAACAATTTAGAAATAAATTAAACTTTGTAATGCATTTATTTTTGTAAGTAATTTATAAAATTTTATTAAATATATATATATAAATGCTAACATTATTTTTAGCAACATGTGAATTAAAATTTCAGATTTTTTTTCTTTTATTATTGCGTTTTTTGAAGTAAAACTACCTAAATTTAAATTTTTTTGCTAATCGTACATTAAATTTGTAGAATAATTCTTATGGTCTCTAAATGTTTTTAATTATATATATATATATATATATATATATATATATATATATATATATATATATATATATATATATATATGTTTCAGAATCTATTCGAGCCTTATTTATTTACCGGGTATCCAGCAAATAGCACCCTTATATCAAAATTAAATTTCCCTAAAACAAAGATCGATAGAATTATACGGTAAACGGTTTCTTTATTAGGTAAGCTGTAAAATTGTTACAGAGAAGTTTCGAAAGGTGAATATTTTGAAAAGATTATGTTCTTCAAAAGAATGCTTGACTTGACTTATTTCTTTTTTTAGATTACTTTCAGAGAACGAGGTTTTCGGCGTACAGTGCTATATTTTAACGGTTTTTGGAATTTAAATTTTAGAAATTCGAAATTCGAAAAATTTAGTTCAAGAAAATCGTCAAAATATGGCACTGAACGTTGAAAAACTCGTTCTCTACAAGCAATCTAAAACAAGAAAAATGTCAAGCCAAGCATTCTTTTTATCAGTCACAATCTTTCAAAATTCTCACCAATTCAAACTTTTGTATAACATTATCTCAGCTTACCTAATTCAAAAACCGTTTACCGCATAATTCTTTCGATCTTTATTTTTGTGAAATTTAATTTATAAAATCAGGTCTTTTTTCTGGACACCCTATGTATGATTTTATACATATTTTTTATTCATTTTCCAAAGTGCTAGCTAAACTTTTCTTTATCCTATTACTTCCCGACAGTGAAAGGTACATTCATAAAGATGGTGTACTGGAGTAGTAAATTTGGTTTCCATTAAGGTTTTTCACCAGTTTTAGTGTAATCAAGAAAAAAAAACATCAGAATTAGCTTTCTCATAACGAAAACTATACGAGATATGAGAAAAAGACAACTACAATGCTGTAGAATTGTTCATTTTATAATAAAATGATGCTTTAGAGAAAATAACTTTTTAAAGTTTTCATATCAGATCACCAGCTTGGATGCACCCCTAATTGTATTTACAGGAGTGGTAAAATAAGGCAAGTACACATTTCTCACAAAACACATACAGATAAGGAAGACACGGTTTACAACATTAAAAAAAATCACGTTAAGTCTACTATATGCTTTCATCCCCTAACCACATAAAAGAAATATTTAGGCGCATGATGGAAGAAACATAATTTACATATCAAAGCTTCCAATAAATTTTATATTTGAATGTGAATCTTTTCATAAAAAACCTGAGGACATTCTAGAACATTAATAGACTTTTTCGAATATTTTCTGAAGTTTTTGTGAAAGAAATGCTACCGTTTTTGCAAACGGTTTTATAATATAACGCTTAACCTTCTAAGAGGTTTGTTCTGTAAACATACGTGCAAGAAGAATTAGCTTTGTTTCATTGTTAAAAGGTTTTCGACGCTCCTTATTTTAAACACAAACATTCACACTATTTAATGGCATATATTTTTTGATTGTATAAGAAAGCATTTTCGCACAGTGGAAGTGATGTATGCTCCCTATTATTAGTTTACTCTGTCTAAAAAATTACATTTCAAGGTGTTAATCATTTTACTGTAACTGAATATATAGTTACACTTACGGGTGATATTGTTCTACAATTAATAAGAATGTGCTGTCATTTGAAAAAGAAAAGTAAAAAAAGCCCGAATTACTCCTCTTAAATTATCATAGAAGAAATTTAAAGATACCGAACGGTTGGAAATACAGTCTACTTTTAAATGATGAATATAAAACTTTCTTATCTACATATTAAAACTTGCCCTAACTTTTTTTCTTAGTGGTACCCAATTCTTACAGCGTAAACGAACAGTACACATTTCAATTAGACTAAAAACAAATTTTTGTGTAATTCGTACGGTAATTTTCGTGAAATTAGTTATTTTAAAATGAGCATATTTTATGGTGCATACAAATTGAATTTCCGTACTCGATTTTTGACCGGGAATACACTCTTCTTCATTAATACATCTTAGGCGCCATTCAAGAAGTAATTGAAGACTTCTGGATAACATGATAACGTAAGAAGTTTCAACATATCTAGTCAATTTTACCGAAAATGGCCTTTTAAGAATCTATACGAGTCACTGAAAAAGACATGGATGATAATTTTAAGTCTATGATGGCGTAATTTAATATCTTTAAACGACTTTTTTTTTAATAATAAGACAGCTGAGGACGGTTAGTTTTAAGGCTACTTTTTAAATTTTTGGTTTTGGTTATATATATATATATATATATTAGGATAGTTTTAATTTCAGAACCGGTTCATACCAGTTCCGAAAATAAAAGTATTTTTTTTAAAAAAATCAGAAACCAAAATTGAAAAATTAAAACTGGATGTTAAACTCAGCTATCCTATGCAAAAAAAAGTTTAAAATTATTAAAATTTGAGCGAGATACTCAAAAACATCGCTTCCATACATTTAACATTATCATCTAGATCATTTTCAGTGACTAGTGTAGGCTATTAAACCATCATTTTGCCGTTTTTTAAGCATAATTTGAAAAATACCTAGAAGAAAAGAATTTAAATTTAACATTTTCATAAAGCTGGTCTTAATATATCTAAATCCATCGAAATAAGCTGTTGGTTGCAATTCATTCTTTTTACGAATATTAATTTCATAATTAATAATTCATATCATAAAATTTAAAAAATTCCAAATTTTATGTATTTATGTTTGGCTATTTTACTATTATTGCTGCATAAAAAATAGCACATTAGGATTGTAATTTCAGGAAATATTAATAAAAATATTAAAATGCAATATAACATTAGAAGCACTAAATTTTGAATATCTATAATTCAAACAATTAACATTCAAATAACTTGAAATTTGGTGTCAAGGCATAGATCGAATCTAAAATTTGAAATAGTTTGTCAAAATCGTGTTATTGCGATTAAATAAAATGAAGTACGGGTTCGTTTTAATATGTATATTCCCCCCTAAACAAATTTTATGTACATCATTTATAAGTAGAGTTTATATATTTTTTTATTTGGTACAAATAACTTTATTTTACAATAATTTATTTGTATTTACTTTTTATTGTTTTTTTTCGACTGCACATGCCATAGGGCACATACTGTATATAAAAATCCTGTAACTCAATATTTTGCCTTAATCAATAAATATAAGTTAATCATTAGTACATTTGCTGTGGTCCGTCAAATATTTATTTGATAAAATCATTCAATTTATGATAACGCTTTTATTATTAAATTATCCGAGAAATAAATTTTATATTACTCCCAGACAGAAACTATTTTTCAAATAAATAAATCGTAATTCTAAAGAAATATATTTTCATGGGAATAAAAGCAGACAAATGAGTTTCGATAAGATACGTGACTAAACGTTTCGGAAATCTCTGGACGTAAAGAATAAAACTTTTTATTCCATGAAAATATTGGATAACATAATTTGAAATATAACGTTAAAAAACTAATAAAAAAAATAACGTTAAATAAATGTACTTCGTATAGCAGAAATAACTGTTATCACAAAAAGGTAAAGGAACTTTTCTCAATTATTAACTCATCAAAATGACCGTCACGAAGTCTAAAGAAATTCTTTCAGTATATCACACGTGACGTTAAGTCTTAAACAATCAAATGCGAAAAGATTTTTTTTATTATAGTTATTAAATGCAGCATTATGGCATGAAAAATATAACGATCTTTTTTAAACATCTGCTGTTATTTCGGAAGGCTAGTATTTAAAGTTTTCCGACAAATACATCAAAATTAATACAATAAATTACATATATATTTTATTATAAAATATTTTTGGAATGCCATCAATTTTACGGACTATATATTGACAAGTCTTGATGTTGTTTATTCTTGTGTAAATTATATGTGTATGTGATACCTTTCGGTAAAGGATTATATTATGTAATATTGGAAATATTGGCATGAAGAATAGATAAGATTGGCAAAAGTAATTTGACAATGCGGCGTATTTTGATTTAATGAGAAATAGTGCAGTATACAGTTGTTTGCGTATAAATTAGTTCATACTCATTAAACATAAAATAAACAATTTAGAGCTGTAAAGATTTAATGTCGACGTCGAGTCACTCCTATAAGAAAATATTAAAATTTCATGTGCTATTTTCTCATTTATAATAAGAAGTTATCAAATATTATGCTTCTGCAAAATATAAGATTCATATCGGTTGCCCTTCTTTCATGCCCATATATAATTTTCTTCTCGTAACGAGCGGTGTAGAACACACGATATTATTTCTTCGTATCAAACCACTTCATTTTCGCATGCAAATTAGACCCTTATAGCCCATAATAAAGCAATATATATAAACAATTGCAAAACATTTGCACATAAATATTAAAAGACGTTAGCTTTTAGCTTTTTTGTATGAAAAGCAGTATTTTTTCAATAAGATCTCTTCCCTAACTTCCTCCAAAGAAAAATTTTCAGTTATGAACTGTTAACGTTTAACAAATAATTAATTTCTATTTGACAAACATAAAAATATGTGTGCGAAATACGAAAAGTTTTTTTGAAAATCGTCCACCGTAATCCCAATGAGATTTTTTTTTTATCTGACGATATAACAAAACTTTACAAATAAAATATTTTTTATTACTATTTGCTTGAAAATGTGCCTTTTTGATGTACTTCCGAGGACTATATGTATTATAACAGATGAAAATTTCCAGAATAAAAATATCAACATATAAGGTTTTTTTTTTTTTGTAATTATTCAAATTCTTACACTGGATGGACAAAACTATATATCAAAACAGATCTAGGCCTTACAATCTTTATAGATTCTAATTTTTTTTTAAAGATTGGTGTAGTAACATCTTGCTTTATTGTTCTTTCAGCATGCCAAATATTAGTTCTTCTTTTCCACTTACTTCTTACGTGCTTTAACAATTTTACCCATCTCCGATCCGCCCTTTCTCATTTCTGCCGACGCTTTCCTATTTATTTCATAATTTTTTAATACAATCATTAATAATTTTAATACTCTCCTTTATTTAGAAGAGATTAAAAAAATAGAAATAACTTGGTCTGAGTGAATCGAACTAAAATGAGATAATGTTGAAAAATAAAGTACACTTTTGAGATAAAAATGTGTCTTTCTTGTCATGGCCGGGTACTTATCACACAGTCCTTGTAAAAAATAAGTTTAAGCATATTTATATGATTAAATCTAATTGCTATAGGAAATTTATTGATATGAATAAAAATATACAAAACTCTTTTATGTTACATATTAACGTTAACATTAATTTTTCTTTCCTTAGCCAGTCCAAAATGGGTAAAGAAACCAACCGATCAAGAAGTCGTTGTCACTCAAAAAGTTGTTTTCGCATGCCAAGCAGAAGGCATTCCAGAACCTATACACAGGTGGAAATACCGACCAGGTTTGTGCTTCACGTATATATACATATATATATTACTTTTTATTGAAAAATATAGTACCTTGTAAGAGAAAAATTGTAAAGTAAGTAAACATTTTTTTTGGAAACATTGGAATGTTCTAGTAAATATTTTCTTGGAAACAGGTATTATTAGAACTTTTCATGTAACGCTAAAAGGAAAAAATTACGTAACCGATTCTGTTACATGGTTTTCTATTACAGATCTGTTACATGTCGCTACAATTACATAAAATGTTTTAAGAATCCTAACTTCCTAGATAAAATTTAGTAAATTTACAGATTTTTTTTTCAATGTATGTAGTTTATGTGTGTACATAATAGGAATGAAGTAGATGCGCCACACTATTTTCATTCTAAGTGAAAAAAATGCATATATTTACGTTTTACGGAAGCATACTTAACTTTTATTTAGCATGCATATTTTTAAAAATCATTATTATGTTTTAAATAAAAGCTGAAATAAATATGTATGAATATATCAGCAATACTATGAAATTTATACAAATAATTCAATATCAGAAAAATATTCTGTATTCCTTCAAAAGAATTTTTAACTTATTAAGAGTACTTTCCTGGTGTATTCTTAATAAGATTACCTTTGTTTGTTTTGTTTATTTTTGTTAATGTATTCAAGTATAAGCTAATGTATAATTTTGAAAGTAATTGCTTAACAGACAAACTTTCGAGAAACTTTGCATTATATATTCTTTGATCGTTGCTAGATTTGAGAAATATTTTTAATTGGAGTCATTAAATTTCCTCATTCGTGTAAATTTTTCATTTGTTGTACAATCAATATATATGTACATTTTTTCCATTTTTGATAAATTTTAATTTATATGACTTCGCAATGAAAAAAAATGTTTCTGACAGTTAAAAATTTAAATCTACTTCTCATAATTTCCGAATTAAACTCTTAACGATGATATTTAATTAATTTTCATTTATTTGTGCACTAGTTTAAAAGGAAGTAACTCAGCAAATTATGCAAAATTAAACACTGATTTTTAAAATAAGGAGTAATTCCTTTCCTGTTTCATCATTGACTGAATTATTCTTACATTCAGTGACACATTCAATATTTCAATAATCGTGTTTCGTTTCCATACCTTTTTCAAAGTTCCATAATTTTTTCGTTTCGTACTTTTTTAAAAACGTGTAATTACTTTCTAAAATTCATTTCAACGTCATGAAAGATTCATCATTACTAAGATGTAATAAAATGAAAATTATTAACTGTTATTATGAAAACTGATTTTATCTTTGTTTTTACGAAAAAAAATAGGCTGAAAAGAGATAAGGAAGAAATAAAAAGAAATAAGGTCATTTCATCCAAAGACGATTCCCCTAAATATAATAATGTTATTTTATTTAAAATCAAACAAACACTGTATGAAGAGGACTCCGATCTTAAACAACAAAATTGGAAAAAAAAATTCTGCATTTAAAACGTTTTCTTTAAAAACAATTTCCAATCAAATACACATCGTTCATTTTTTGTATTTGATTGGAAATTTAATTAAAGAAAACGTTTTAAAACGAAGAAATTTTTTTCTCCCATTTTGTTCTATTTTTAATTTTGAAGATCAAAGAAACTTTATGAAAACCAGTATTACATAACCAGACCTATAAATTTTTAAAAATAGACTAACTTTAAAATGTATTACACGTTTCGGAGATTTTATGTGAGCACATAAAAGCGACAGAAATTTCTGCAAATGCGTAGTGACATTTAGGCGATTTACCAGGAAAGATTATTTGATATTTTTTATGCAGGTTATTTACTGTTTAAAGCAAATATTATAATTAATTAAACTGTGTTGAGTCTGTAAAATCTTCCATTAATGTTTTTCTTTAACCAGGCCTTTATGTATGTGTTAAGATTATTAAAATAGCAAAATAATCTTCTTTAAAATTTTTAATAATAAGATCGGAGGAATGCAGTAGATAAATTTAGTAACAAAATAATTACGGAATTTGCAATAATTTTAGATGATGGAAATTCTGCTTTCTCTTTTTACTCATAATAATCGACATTTTCCAATTTTAAGTAAGAAAAAGATAAAAAAGAAAACAAACTATGTTTATCTAAATGAGTTTTTGATTTCATATATGAGCATTCAGAAATATTCAACATATATTCAAGAAAATGTGCAACTCTTTAAAAAGGCAATAAAAATGAAGTTGTTGAAATTGCAAGAAATGTTGCTTTAAAATAAGAAAAGACAAATTTCCAACATTTTGGCACCAAAGTTAAAAATATAAAATTTCATTTGACGTTTCTGGTGAGAATCTCCTTCAAATTAGATGGGATCAAATACCCCTCAAAATAATCCCACAGCCCCCCCCCCAAGTAGTTAATCAGAATTCTTAGAAATACTGTACGGCTTTATCTATTTATAAGACCGATATCTATACTAATAAAAGAACAAAACGCTCTGTGTGTGTGTGTGTGTGTGTCTGCAGGGTCGGATTAAGCACTTCTGGGGCCCGGGGCTACTGGGAATTTTTTGCCCCCCCCCCCTTATGCTATTGGAAATCTTAATCCTCCTACCACGATACTGAATGTCAGCCCCTCCTCAAATACACACACACACCTTTGTTTTGTTTTTTTAATCCTATAATACAAATCTTAGATTTTGAATATGTATAATGTTAATCAATTCTTTTTCTTTGTTATCTTTAATGGTGTTTTTAAATTCGCCTTTTTCTTTTAAATTCACCTTTTGAAAAAATGTGCACTTTTTCTGTGATCTTTTTCCGAAATTTGCGTTTTTCCTGCCACTCTTTGACGAAATTTGTGTTTTTTCAGCGATTGTCTGGCAAAATTCATGTTTTTTCAGCGATTCTTTGACGAAATTCACGTTTTTTTCAAGCGATCCTCTGTAGAAATTTACACTTTTTCCGCGTCTCTTTGACAAACTTCGCTCTTTTCTAAATTTGTGCTTTTCCAGAAATTCGCGCTTTTTCTGCCATCCTTTGACGAAATTCGTGTTTTTTGCGGATTTCTGTCAAAATTCGCGTTTTATCAGCAATTTTTTGACGAAATTAGCGTTTTCTTGGTTCTTTGTCAAAATTTGCTTATTTTCGGCGGCGACCCTTTTGACTCTTTTGACTAAATTTGTGCTTTTCTCGCAATTTATTTATGAAATTTGTGCTTTTTCTGCACCCTTTTGACAAAATTCGCGCTTTCTTTTCGCGGTTCTTTCTCAAAATTCGCATTTTTTTGGCAATCCTTTGACGTAATTCGCATTTTTTAGCTGTTTTTTTGTCAAAATTCGCTCTTTATCCATGATCTTTTGACTAAATTTGCGCTTTTTCCCACGAACTTTAAGAAAAATTCTCACTTTTCTGCCGCACTTTGACAAAATTTACGTTTTTTCGCCATTCTTTCTGAAATTTTACGTTTTTTTGGCGAACCTTTGAAGAAATTCGCAATTTTCCGAGGTTCTTTGTCAAAATTCACGTTTTTTCGCGATCCTTTGACATAATTTGCGCTTTTCCCCGAGAACAAATTTTCAAGAAATTCTCTTTTCCTGCCACACTTTGACAAAATTCACGTTTTTTTTCCGCTATTCTTTCGCAAAATTTGCGTTTTTTCCCGATGATTTGACAAATTTTGCTCTTTTTCCATGAACTCTTGATAATATTTGCACTTTTTCTGCAATCTTTTAAAGACAATCGCGTTTTTCCTTCCTCCCTTTGATGAAATTCGCGTTTTTTTTTTAAGATTCTTTGCCAAAATCGCGGTTTTTGACGAAATTCGCATTTTTTTCCGCGACCGTTCGACAAAATTCGTGCTATTTTCGTGTCCTTTTTACAAAATTCGCACTTTTCCGCGATCTTGATTAAATCCGTTCTTTTTTTGACGAAATTCGCGCTTTTTTACGCGACCCTTTTCATTTCGTTTTCATCGCCACTTTTGTTAAACCTGGAAATTTTCGGAGATACAGACAGCAATGACGTCAAATGGCAATTCAAGTTAAGTTGCAAAAAAAACTGCGATTTCGCGCAGCTCTTACACCCCTGTAATTGTTGTAAACGAAATTTGGTAAAACTTAAGCCTCTGCTGAGGGCCCCTGACTGGTTGAGGCCCGGAGCTGCAGCCCCCTTAGCCCCCCCCTTAATCCGGCTATGTGTGTCTGCGATGACTAGCAAAATCTACAGCACGTACGAAGCTCAAATTTTTTTTAGAGTAGCCCAAAATTTCTCCTGATGCACCTGAGCTTCAGAATTTCAAAATTCCAATTATTAACTGACTAATTAATTAAAATCGAGAGGTCACTCTCATAAAAAATCATTTTTTTTTCCATTTTTTTCTCTTTCGTTTGTTTACGGTTGGTTGGTTGTGTAAAAATGTTCGCAGAAGTAATACGGAAGTTGAGACAGAATTAAAGAAACCCATGGAGGAATGAGATAAGTGGAGGTGAAGTAAGCCTCAAAAAAGGTTTGCGATATGAAACCATTTTTTGGTCAAATTTTAATGTGCCAAATAAAAGGACGTGGAAGGGATTTTATATTATAAGACGAATTGAAAGAAAGGAATTACAATTGAAGCATATTTTAAGAGGAAATAGCAAATTTTTAAAATGGTCTTTGTTCTATTATTATTTATTAAAAAAAGGTTCGTTTTTAAAATGAAGGAAATTGGAAAATTAGCAATAATTAAATATTAAATTAAAATTAAATAAGATATTGAAAACATTTGATACGAACTAAAAATTGTATAACTAAAAGTTTCCTTCATTAATGTAATTTTAAATACAGTATAACTTAGAGGAAAAATGTTTATGACATAATAATTGCATGTAAAAAAATGTTTAAAATATAATGATGAAAACATTCTTTTAAAATCATGTATGAAAACTTAATAAATATTAATCTAAAATATAGATTTCTGATTGCAGACGATTTTTATATATTAACAAAAGAATGTTATATTTTCAAGCAAAACGTTAAAATAATTTTCTATATTGATATTTAAAACACATATGATAAAATAATTAATAGTTTTTTACCGGTGAAGCGATAGATTAGTTCTTTTTAAGAAACAAGAGCAAAAAAATACGGGTTTAAACCTGTTTCAATTGATGGGCGTGTCAAATCACGTGCTTTTATTAATATTTAATTGGACTTAATGTAGGGTTACATTTTTAGCACCTCCAGAGATAATACTTCCACTCTATTAATTTCTTTTTACTCTATGAAAGAAACCAATTTAGATTTTGACATTTCAAAAGTGGCTGTTATTTTCCCTCAAAGACCTTTAAAATTCATAGATTGGCAAAATGTCAGTTTAACTTGGGATTTTTGAATACAGCTGTTACGTCAGATCGTTGGTACTTCGTACATTAGAATCTATGCGTGGTTAGCTATGTTGCAGTAAATATATGTATATGTATATATGAGGCTTTTTTAGCAGTTTTTTTAAATCATTGATTAAATTTGAATGCATTTATTTAAGTTAAAATTTTATTAAGACTTTAATTTGTTTTTAAAACAAAAATGAAATGGCTGTTAGAAATACAATTGTTTTAATTGGCAGACGATTCATAGACAGTAATAAATTATCAAATAGCAAAATAAATTATATATCAAAAATAGTCACTAAAAGAATAGCAGCAAAATATAAATTTTAGGCATATTAACACATAACCCGATCCCAAACCGAAAACAAAACAGACCATACTGCGATTCAAGCAAGACAAAAATTCCATGAGCATAAACCCGAGCCAAACCTAAAAACTCCATTTCAAAAAAAAAAAAAAAAAAAAAAAAAAAAAACTATGGATTTGATATCTGAACCGAACCAAATCTGAATCCCACAAAAATTGAAATGAAACGTAATTCAATCCGAACAAGGAAAAATAATGTTCGTGTATATGCAACCCTATCCGAAACTAAGAATTTTCTTTGAAAGAACCCGAAAAATGATAAGAACGAAATCTAAAATTGATACAAATATTCCAAAGAAGTATAACCCGATAAGAATGAACAAAATAATTTCCATGAACATAAACCCGACTCGAAACTAAAAAATTCCATTTGAAAAAAGACCTGAAATTTTGTGCAAACTACATCTGAATCCGATCAAAATATTCGAAAGAATCATAACCGGATTCGAATAAGAGAAAATAATTTCCGTGGACATGAACCCGACCCGAACCTAAAATTCCATTAAAAAAAAAACCTGAAATTTGAATCGAACCAAATATGAACCTGACAGAAATATTCCACAGAACCATACCCGGCTCTGAACAAGACAAAAAATTTCCATGAACATGAACCCAATCCGAACCTAAAAAAGTTAACTAAATCTGAATCTGACAAAAATATTCCAGAGAAGCATATCCTTATTCGAACAATGCGGAATAATTTCCGTTGATGCGCAACCCAATCTGAACCTAAAAATTCCATTAAAAAAACCGAAATCTGAATTGAACGACCCAAAACCGGATCCGAGCAAAACAAAATAATTTCCGGCGACATGAATCCGACCAGAACCTAAAAAATCAATTTGAAAAAATACCTGAAATCTGAATCCGACGAAAATATTCCAAATAACTATAACCAGATGCGAACAAGACAATATAATTTCCATGGACATTAACCCAATCCGAACCAAAAAAATTCTAAATAAATAAATAAATAAAAAGATCCCGAAATTCGAACCAAACCTAATTTGAACGTAACAAAAATATTTCGGTGAAGTATAACCTCACTGGAACTAGGTAAAATAATTTCCATGGAAGTACAACCCGACCCGAACTAAAAAATCCCATTTGAAGGAAAAAAAAAAAAAAAAACCACGAAATCTGAATTGAGCCGAATCTAAACTGAACAAAAAAATATTCCAAACAACCATAACCGTATCCGAAGAAGACAAAATAATTTTCATGAACATGAATCCAATCCGAACCTAAAATTCGGATGTTCTACAAAACATAATGCGCTCCGTAGCGGTGGAAAGTGAAACTAAGTACTTAGCGCAAGATGGTTAAGATATTTCGCTTATAGTTAGAGTTAAATTATAACTTGGTTATGGTTAGGTAACGGTTAGGTTGCAATTACGTTCCGGTGAGCCTTATGTTATATTTATTTTCCGGTTAGGTTACAGTTAGATCATGGTTAAGTCACAGTTAGGTTAATGTTATGTTGCGGTTAGGTTGTGGTTAGATTATGGGTAGGTTATGATAAGGTGACGGCCAGGTTACATTTATGGTTTATTTAAGTTATAGTTAGGTTACTGTTAAGATACAGCTAGGTTACAGACAAGTTATGATTACAATACAGTTAGGTTATGGTTAGGATTTTGTTCACAGAATGAACATTACGCATGTTTGATAAAAAACTATGCACTTATTTTTGTAAAATGGCTCTGAAATTATAATACTATATACTAACCTTTTAGCTAATCATCGAGAATCGATTTCATTCACGGTATAGTCGGATTTAAGTGTGATATAATTAGTTTGAAATTCAAAATATTTCACTTGGGATATCTACGTGAAAAAAGTATTTAGTTAAGTCACTTAAAAGTAATTTGAAGGATAAATATCAATACTTTAACACGAAAACCACGCAATCGTTGGACACATATTCCCTCCTGCGTTTCCCATTACAGTCATTTAGGTATTTTTAGAGCTAAATATTAGGTTTTTTTAAACCGATTTTTGACACAGTCAGAGTGTACGTATTTAATATAATGTACACTGTAAAAAAATTGACCCTTTTGCTTAATCATCACTCCCCCGAATTTATAGAATATCTCTCTTTTGACCTATGAGAATGCTCCATAATAATCTGAAGTAATCATTTTCTATAAAAGCGGTGGAGTGACGGTGAAGCAAACGGGTCAAATTTTTAACAGTGTATTTACACATATTTCGAGTTAAAGATAAAATCATAAAATTTTCAAGTTCGTTTAATATTATTATTACGGACCCGGGCAACGCCGGGCGGGTCAGCTAGTCTTGTACTATAATATGAGCAAAAATTGTGTGTGTATGTAAGTTATATCTCAAAAATGACTCAAATGATTTTGGAAAAAATTTGTATTTTACCATTTTCGGGCATAAAAAGACAATTGCGCTATGTCATATGTTCGAGAAAATTGAATTGGTGTGCCATTTTGGGTCATAATTGGTCAGGGTCAAACTATTTATATCTAAATAACGACTGGATCGATCTTAAAGAAATTCTGTATTTAAGAATTTTTTGTCACGAGTAAACTATTAGGCTGGGGTACATGTTCGAAAAAATTCAATTAGTCGATCATTTTGATGTCAATACGGGTCAAACCAATTTTTTCTATAAAACATTCTAACGTATTTTGCCAAATTTTTATTCTACCATTTTGAATTACGAGAAGATCATCGAGTTTAGTCACGTCTTAGAGAAAATTTGATTTGTGGGCCACACTAATATTATCTAGAGAATGTCTCGCGTAATTTTGACTAAACTTCGTATTCTATCGTTTTCGGGTACGAGAAAAACATTGGTCTAGGTTGCACATACGAGAAAATTTGACTAATGGGTAAAAAAGGGGTTGGGTTAAGCTATTTATATAAAAAAAAGGCAGCATTGATTTTAACGAAATATTGTATGTAACAGTTTTTTGACACAAGAAAACTAATAGACTATATCACATGTTCGAGAGATGTCGATTAGTGTATCATAAAGTGTCATAAATGGTCTGAGTCAAGCTATTTATATTTAAACGGCAGGATCTATTTTAACGAAATTTTGTATGTAACAGTTTTTTGAAACGAAAAAATTAATGATCTAAGCCACATGTTCCAGAGATTTCGATTATAAGGTTCATTTGTGGGTCATGATGGGTCATGCTAATTTTATTTAGAAAATGGCTCTCACCATTTTGACTATATTTGTATTATATAGTTTTTGGGCACGATAAAACCATTGGTCTAGGACACATGCTCGCGAAAATTCGATTAGTTGCTTATAATATGTGAGTGTCATTCTAATTATGTATAACAACGACTCAATCAATTTTAGATGAATTTTGTAACGAAACATTTTTTGTCGCGAAAATAATACTGGGTTGAGTCGCATGTTAAAAAAAAATATATTTGTGGGTCATTTCAGCTTAATTGACGAATGTTGTCAAGCTAATTTTACCTAAGAAATGGCTTAAACGATTTTGATTCAATTTTATATTCTACAGTTTTTGATTACCTGAAGATCATTGAGCTACAGTGTCTCACATAAATGATGGGACACTTGTGCTTTACAAAAGGAAACTAATCAAATAATTAAAAAAAAAACATGTACACATTTTTTTGTGGGTGTGTTTAATACTTAAATTTAGTAAAGATTATTACATAACATACATTTTGTCAAAATATTAAAATATTAATTTAATAAAAATACAAATGTTTAGAACGGAGCAAAAAATTGCTCACATAAGTGATGGGACACCATTATATATGTAACAAAAATCGTCTGAAATAAGCAATAAAAATATTTTTGGGGGTTTTATTTTTAGTTAAAAGCAATTGGCAATAATTTATAAAATCGTCTGCAGTATTTCTCTCCAGTTTGTTTTGGAATTTTTGTGTTTTTTAGCTCTGTGTAGCCATGAATGCTAAACCAAAAGAAACTTCGCCTGAAATTCGAAAATTAGTTATTAATTTGCATATTGAACGTGGAAAATCTATTAGAAAAACTGCTGAAACAGTTAACTTGAGTCGTTCAACAGTTTTCAATATCATTAAACAATATAAAAAGAATCATATGATTTAAGATAAAAGAAGACTTGGCCGACCATCAAAGCTATCCAATAGAATAAAGCGAATTATCCTTCGAAATATTAAAAAAAAATCCAAGAAATAGTGCTTCAAAAGTTGCTGCTGATTTACAAGCATTATATAGAATAATTGTTAATCCTGAGACTATTAGAAGGGTAATTCGAATCTGCTGGATATCACGGTAGAGTAGCCAGGAAAAAATTCTTCCTAAGTGAAAAGAATAGAAAACTCAAACTAGCTTTCGCAAAATCCAACATAAATAAGACTTCTGATTACTGGAATAAAGTTATATTTGCTGATGAGAGTAAATTTAATATATTTCGTTCTGACGGTAGAATCTTGGTGTGGAGAAAACCCAAGGAAGAATTTCGCAAACAGAATTTGGTACCAACAGTAAAACTTTGTGGAGGAGAAGTTACGGTATGTGGGTGTATGTCGTCCGCTGAAGTTGGTAATCTTGTTTTTATTGACAGTATAATGGATCAGTACAAGTATATTGATATTTTAAAGCAAAATTTGAAATCAACAGCACGAAAATTGAACCTTCATAACAATTTTAAGTTCTACCAGGACAATGACCCCAAGCACACTGCTCTGAACGTTAGACTCTGGCTGCTATATAACTGTCCTGAAATAATAAAAACACCACCACAATCTCCAGACTTAAATCCCATAGAGAATATTTGGCAAGAATTGGAATCAAGAATTCGCAAACACACCATTTCTTCAAAACAACAAGTAAAATAGGTGCTTCAAGAAGAATGGGGTAAAATCACTCCAGAAATCACAAAAAAATTTGTCGAATCCATCCCAAAAAGATTAAATCATTTTTTAAAAGTAAAAGGAAATCCAACAAAATATTAATACCTACTAAAAAGTAAAATTTTTGGATAAATATTTGATGGAAAAGTAAATGTCCTATCACTTATGTGAGCCATTTTTTGCTCCGTTCTGAACAATTGTATTTTTACTAAATTAATATTTTAATATTTTCACAAAATTTATGTTATGTAATAATTACTACTAACTTTAAATATGAAACACACCCCAAAAAAATTTTGCACATGTTTGTTTATTTATTTTATTGCAGTTTCTTTTTATAAAGCATAAGTGTCCCATCACTTTTGTGAGACACTGTAAGTCACATTATTGATCAAATTTGATTAGTGGGTCATTTTGGGCATTACGGTCAGGTCAGGAGAATATCGCAATAGCCAATAAAATGGTGATATTTGACAAAATATTGGCGAAATTTGGCCGAAATATTGATTTTTGAGATTACGAAAGCCAAACGTATTTGTCACCAAATGAAAGTATGCCACAAAATTTGGCTATATCTGGCAAAAAAGATTGTCTTTTAGAATGTGAAGAAATTTTTTATACATTCTTAATAGGATCCGAAATGTATGGTCAAACCAATCAGTATCGAGATAAAAAAAAAAAAAAATAAGAGGTGACAAAGTATACTTTCGCTGTAAACTTTAAAATAATGTAAAGTTTATGAACATGTACATACGTGCATAGTTTTCTTATTGATTATTTTTGTAAATAATAATATCATAAATAACATGTTTTATAGTAATAATACAGAGAGTCTGATACAATGAAATACTATATCGAGTTGAATACATAAATAATTTTGACCGAGCTTAGCTCGGTTAGTCCTGCTAGTGTTTATAATGTGGCATTTTATAGTAAATAAAAATATATGTAGTAAATAATCTTGTTAACAGCATTACAAATTTCGTATATGAATCATATAGTTCTATTATCATTAAGTTTACGGCAATAGTATGTGGAGTTCAAATTGCGAAACTCAAATCGCATTAGTGAAGAAATTATAAGTTAATATTTACGTGCGAATTCATGATAATTTTCGTGATAATAATTTATTTTTAGTTTTCGCCATAATGTTGAGAGAAAGACTGTTGACATATATATAATTAGGAATAGAAGCATTATACACAACATTGCTTTAAAACATATAAAAAATGCTTTTGCATTGCAGAATGGTGCTGAGACGTGATAAAAATGTAAACATGCTTAATATGTTGTAAGGAAAGAATAATAAAAAGGGCGATGTTTAATAATAGGTTATTTAAGATTATATACACAGTTAATATTTTATTTAATTTAAATTGCTATTAAATAAAAATTATTTAAGAGTTTAATAATAAGCTATTTACCTTTAAATGTTACATATTCCAACTCTTTATCAACCCTTAACTCCTGTTAGTGATCACACAGATAACTACATTTTTCAATTTCACAGTTAATCTCGTCATTCCAGTTAAGCTAATAATACACGGGAAATTTTGTTTCATTTCGAGCCCTAGATCTATTTTTAGATATTCTAAATAAGTGAAATTTATTTATATTAGTCCTGTACCTAATGTTATGTACAAAAACTGCACCGTCTAAGTTAACAGATTCTTTCTTTCATCTTTAATCAAGCGGTCTCCGGGACCGATTACAGTAGTTGTACAACAATTCCTGCAACGGACGCTATAAGTTAAGCAAAGAAAAAAAAACTGCAATTAATATGTAACTGCTGATTGTAGCTGCTTTAATTTAATTTTTATTGTTAAACTCTTAATAACTATATACATGGAAATGTTGCTTCAATTTGAGTCGTAGTACTATTGTTTGAAATGTTTAAATAAGCGAAATACACTGCTCAAAACAATTAAAGGATATTTGAAGTTTTATATAAAATAAAGATATAAACGAAATTTTTTTTGCCGAAAATAGAAGAAGAGAATCACAAATGCAAATTTTTCTGGTTTTTAAACTGTGGAGTATGCAAATTTTGAGTTCGACGTCAAAAAGTCGCTTCAGCGGCACCAAATGAAATTTGACTTTCAACTGGATAAAACAGAATGAAGACAAGGATGATCGGCATTCAGTGATTGCTTTGTTTCGATGAGTACGATGCCTCAGCGAAGTCATTTGACAGATTCAGAAGCTTGGAGAATTGTTGGTAGGTTAGAAGGGGCCAAACTCAAGCCGAAGTAGCGCAAGCCATTGGAGTGTCACAAAGTGTCATTTGCTGGATCTGGAACCGTTTTTTGGAGAGTGGATGTGAAGGCCGAAGATCAGGGCAAGGTCGTAGACGGGCAACAACGCCCAATGAAGATCGGTATTTAGCGTTAACAGCTCGGAGACACTGAAACATGAACGCTACTCTTCTCCAAAACAATTTCGCTCGGCTACAGGCAAAACGATTTCAACTCAGACTGTCCGAAACCGGCTCCATGCTGTAGGTCTGTATGCTCGCCGACCGATGGTATGTGTTAGATTAACATCAAGGCATCTTCGCGACCGCAGGGAGTGGGCAACCGAGCATGTCAACTGGAGGAGAAATGAATGGAGCAATATTCTGTTTTCTGACGAGTCCCGTTTTTCTGTGCATCCGGATAATAGGCGTATTTTCATCTGGATAGACCGTGGCAGTAGGAATAATCCTGCGTTCGTGCACGAAAGTGTCAGATTTTGCGGTGGAGGAGTGTTGGTGTATGGTGGCATCTCCATTTATGGGCGCACTGACCTCTACATCATTCGAGATGGAGCTCTGACTGGTCGCCGATATAGGGATGAGATTCTCAGACCTATTGTAGATCCTTACGCTGCAGCAATCGGAGATAACTTCATTTTAATGGACGATAACTGCAGGCCACATCGTGCAAACCTGGTGGAGGATTTCCTTTTCGAGGAAGGAATCGTTCGAATGGAATCGCCAGCATGTTCGCCAGACATGAATTCAATCGAGCACGTTTGGGACGCTCTAGGAAGACGAGTTTTTGACCGCAACAACCCCCACAAACTCTCCAAGAACTGGAAAGAGCTCTTCTGGATGATTGGGGCAGAATACCCCAACTCGTCATTAATAGCCTCACTAAGTCCATGCCGCAAAGGTGTTCAACGTTGCTGGCCGCCCGTGGAAACCATACACCCTACTGAAAATGATTTTCTTTGAAGAAAACACCTTTTCTTATTCTTTTTTCTCATATGCACAAATTGTGTTTTTTTCCTTTTGTACACAAATGCGCAATAAAACGCATTTTTTTCTGCCAAACATGTGTAATTTATTCTCATATAACCTACTATGTCTGTCGACCATGTATCAATCAGCTAAAAAGATTTCCATATACAAAATCCACCTAAAACTGCAATATCCTTTAATTGTTTTGAGCGGTGTACCATGAAAAATAGTATACTGTGAAAACAGTCTAGAGTAAAAACAGATTTTTATGAGTTAATCGCGCCTTTTATTCATCTTGCAACAGAATGGTTTTGCGGAAACCTTACAGGTGTTACGTAATAATTTTCTACAATAAAAGTTGAAAAATAAACGAAATTATTCTAATGAATTGACATATGTAACATTCATTATCGTATTTAGGACTAGCAACATCTCAGTTTGGCTTTATCTGCCATAAATTCAGAAAAAAAACTAAATGCGACAATAGATTATTGTTATTTCATGTTACAGATATTTATGAAAATTATACAATGCAAATTAGCTTCAAACTAAAGATAAGGTATTGAGTAATTTGCTTCTTAATCAAATATACATTTATATAATAAAATGCCACATATAACCTAAATGCGGCAAAACTATGCGAATCGCGTCTCATTTAGGCACACTGATATTACAGAGATACAAATATAACAATGATTTTCAGCTCTTTTCTTTAATAACCGCTATTATCATCACTTTGTCAAAAATGTAGAAATTTGGGTCTATAATTTTAAAATATATGACATTATTTTTTGTATTAATTTTAAAACTAAAAATTTTATGTTTACAGAAGAATTGAATTAAAAGGAATTGTTCCTAATTTACTGCATTTGTTTATATAAATAAAATTAACGATATTAAATTTTTCATCAGGATGAGTATAATACTTAATTTTTTTTTGGAAATTTTAAAAAAATATGTGTTACTCAATTAGCATATTTAAATAAGTAACAAGTTATTAGAAAAAAAGTTAAATTATTTTTATAGGAAACAATTCGGGATTTAAAAATCGAAATTCTAGAATGCTACTAATTGAATAATTTATTTCTGTAAAATTTCGGATAAATTTCAAATGAAAAGTGACTTGAATCTTAACGTAACATCTTTTACCGCTGCAAAAAGTAAGACATAGATATATATAAATAATTGTATTATAGAGAAAGTGTTTTTTTAATGTGTAACAAATATTATGACTTATTTGGTGATTGTTTAATGCTGTTATTTAAAAGAAAGCATATGAAAAATCTTTATTATACGTACTATGTATATGTGTGTGTGTATGTATGTGTATATACTATACATAGATATACATACTGTTTAAGTGCTTGTCTAAGTTGACACATGGGCTGTTAATTATAAAATATATTTAAAGTAAAGACATTTAAACATTTTTATACAAAATCAGTCATTTAATTTTTATTCTCTTATTTTAAGACTAATTAATTTTACATTCGACATGTATTTGCTTAAATAAACACAAACTATTCCTTTTTAAATTAAAAATTCGAGTCTTCGATCAATGTTAATTTGGACATGTTACATGTTAGATTGGACGACAATATATGTTAGATTAGTCATAAAATTTTTCGCTGCAAAAATCGAATAAAAGCATTTAAATTTTAGCACTGAGATATCATGCAAGAATTTGTAATTTAATTCAATTTAAAATCATTTAGCACCATAGTCTTTTAGGTCCATAATCATTTAGCATCGTAATATTTAGTTCTGTATTTTAAACGGATAGTCAAAACCTTTGAATAAAATTGAACCATATATGTTCCATGTGCCCTAATTGAGAACTTCAGTTTATGTTTACATCAATAGCAATAATTTCCTCATAATCATAATATTCAGATCTTAAAATTTTCATTAAATTGAAAACAAATTTATATACAAATTTAATTTATGGAGAATGACTCTCTTCAGGGTGGGGTATTTTTTAATAACTATTATGACATCGTTCTTGGTTAAGGGAAAACACTAGTCTGTCATGAATCTTGGAAATCAACATTTTTTCATGAGTAATGTTCGTAGGACAATCCACGGACTTGGTGTGCTTTTCAAGGCAGTTTTATACAAGAATGCTGTGCAGTTTTTTTAATGTCGGGGCACCTAGTTTTTACTCATACCAGTTTTGACAGTTTCCACAGAGTTTTCCATAGTCCATTTAGTATATTTGTGACCATGTCAGACATCCAATGTTTTTTCATCAGTCCTCATATTTCAGTTACTCCCTAAGACCTTATGAAAAAAAAGAGAATTAATCCTATGAATAAAACACATGAATAAATAAATATAAAGCAATAATAACCCCATGTGTTTACAAGATAACAAAGTTACCCCGGTGCAACAAAGCAGCCCTGTTTACGGTTTTCTAGGAACAAAAACTGTACTTAGGAAATTAATATTTTTTATTGATAAATTGCACAAGCTAGTTATATGTGTACTGTGCTTATTGTTTTAATTTGACTAATTTTTTAGGGTTTTATATAATTATTTATTCCTATATTTTTAAAAGTTTTTTTTATATTTAGAAAAGCTTACATTTTATATTGATTTATATTGATCTATATGGATTAATAACAGCACAAAAATTTATGCTTCATCTCAAATACAGAATGAATTTGCACATGAATTTAAAATAAAAAAAAGGGATTAGATTTAAAATTATAATTAAGTGACCATTTGTAAAAATCAGGAAATTAAGGAAAAGCACATTATATAAAAAAAAAAAAAAAAAAAAAAAAAAAAAACTCATTTATAGTGAACAGTAGGGACACTTGGATCAAATGTAAAATATGTAAAACATAAAATATAGCTAAACACCTAAACTTTAAATAGTGACAACTAGTTAATGCATTAATTGCTCAAGTAATAATATTCCCAAACACTTGCAAACTAATTAATATATTTATACATGACTTAAAAACTTTAAAATAATTATAATTACAAATAAATATTAAAATGAAAAATATTGATGTTAATTTGAATAACCTTAAATTCAAAGTTTTCTTTTCGTTATTAAATAATTTATTAAATGAGAACAATAATTTAAAAATGTAACCTTTTTATCTGGGCTCTTTAATAATCTATCTTATTAGGACCTAATTACATTAATATTTTCTAAACCATTACAAAGCTTCTTTATACAACCGTCATAATTAATTGTTGATACATACGCATGTTATATATTTAAGATCTTTTTTAATTGCTCGGGCATTTTTTTTCTAATAGATCATTTTTATAAGCAATCTAAAAAATACAACGAAAATGAAACACTTTTTTCTGGAACATATGATAAAAAATGAAAAAAAAATCAATATGTTTTTTAGAATAGAAGTTTAAAAAAAACAGACCTTTTAGTAGAAAATGTTATTCACTTCAAATTCAATTACTTTCTAGAATAAAAAAATGTCTTTGTTTTATTTTATTATTTTGACATAATATGCTTATTTTATCTATTTCGTACGTTTCTTTAAGTGGTTAGGTAAGATTTGTTTAACATTTGTTTTTTCAACATTACAAAATTGTTTTGTATTTTTATTTCTACTTCACATTATTAACTTTACTGATAATTCTTTCTATGAACAATTTGTTCGCAGAATTCTCAAATGAATGTTCCCAGTTAAGCATTTTGTTATCCATTTTTTAAATACGTAAATATATTTGATTTTTCTTTTTCCTATGTTGTTGAAATTTCTGATAATTTTTCAAAAAAGAGGCATAGTTTATTTTTAGAAGAGTTCTAAAATACAAAAAAATACCATTGTTTAAACTTTTTAAAAAATAAATGTATCTGAAAAATATGCCGTGAATGCGTGCCATTACAAGATAATTAAAACTCGCATTATATTAATGGTTTACAAATCTGTCGCTATTTTAGATTTTAAAAAAAATGCCGCAATGTTTTTTTTTTTTTTTTTTTTTTTTTTTTTTTTAATGTTAATTTTGTTTGCTGTAATAACCTAAGAATTAAAATAACGATCTGTATTTTGTTTGCATACATCGGGGATTTTTTACTTATTTATTTATTTTTTCTAAATATTATTTATTCGTATTAAAAAAAATCTTTGGAGATGGTACTAAGTTTTTATATTAAACAGAACTGTTCTTTATTGTATTCGATATTTTTCTAATAATTTATCGTTTCCTCATGTATGTGTCTCATATAATTAGGAGGTTTGGATAAATCATTCAAGAAATTTTGCTTAAAACTCACCGGTGTGCTTCTTTAAAGTTTTATAACATGATTTTATTAATATGTTATATATTTTTCTTTATTACTAACCAAGATAAAAGGGGGAACTATCTTGTCGTAATAAATTGCGAATAGTTATGCCTGATGCATGCGCAAATTTAGAGACACCCATAAACCAAAAATATGGTCTTAATGCTAAAATTATGTATTAAGCGATAGTGCACTCGGTTTTGAAAAATATAAAAGTTAACCTTTCTCAAGTAAACATACAAATGTAGGTGGTATCAGATTTTACGAAGACAATATTTTTTCTATGCTAAAAGCAATAAAACGTCCGTTTTTAGCACAATCTTTTCAGAGCTTCTGAATAGATGAAATTTACAAAAAATAAAAAAATAAAATAAAATAAAATAAAATAAAATAAAAAGTTTGAACCGATAGAATGTTTTTAACAAAACAGAATGCATTATCAACGAAATCTGTAAAGACCTGTGTATTTCCACGTAGTTTCGCTCACTTCCACCACACGAGACTCTAAAATTACACGAGAAATAAAATACTAAGTAGTATGTACTTTCAATTCAATATTTTTTCAAGATATTGAATTTTAAAATATAAAATAAACAAAATGGAGTTATGTACCGGGTGATCCAAAAGTCAGGACGAACGTTAAAAATGAACAATTCGAAAAAGAATCAAGATAAAAAGGGACGTTTGCACCAAACGGATGCAAAAGAAACCGGGTCTTGTGTGGCAACGAAAAAAAAAGTAGTTCCGTTGGTGACCAACAGATAGCTCTATTGTGTTTTATACTTTACAAAAAAATACTTTAAAAATGAAAAAAATTGACAACTTACAAGTCAGCTTAGTTAGAGTTAATTAGTACTGCAGTAAATATTCAATGAGATATCCATCAATCACAAGTACAGCTATGAGACGAGGCACCACACCGTTTACAGCATTTAGTGGCATTTCTTGAATTATGGCAGACACATTTTGCCGGGTCGCACTTTTCAGTGCTGCTGGCAATACCGGTTGCTTGCGATACATTATTGACTTCAAGAATCTCCACAATCAAAAGTCACAGAGTGTGAAACCCGTCTGTAAGACTTCCTCGAAAAAAATGGACCTATTATGAAATCAGTAGCAACTTTTGGCTGTTGCAAGGATACCTCAACAAATTTCAACATAACTATTTTTTTCGTTATCACCCAAAACCCGGTTTCTTTTTCATCCGTTTGGTGCAAACCATATCTTTGTCTCCTGATTCGTTTTCGAATTACTCATTTTTAAAATTCGTCCTGACTTTTGGATCACCCAGTATATAAAAACTTACAATTTTGACGTTCATTAAATCTCCGTTCATTTATGCTTTATTATTATTACTATTATTATTTGTGTTGGACTGAGCAACGCCGGGCTTATCAGCTAGTGTAAAACAAAATAAAAATATTCAAAAAATGTTTCGCTATTCAGTGCTTAGCTGGACATATGATAACGATGATTTACCATTATTCATATGGCCATTAATATACACAGATCTTACGCGATATATTTCTTTTTATTTTCGGGGGGAGGGGAATCACAAAGAATTATCTTAATGAGCCACCATTGCTAAAAAATTTCAAAATACTTAAAGAATGAATAATTGCTGCATTAAGAACCATTAACAATGTACAACTGCTAAATTTAAAACTTGTACAACGAACATATGCAACGAAATATATGTGGAATGAGATTATAATAGCAAATGTGATTACAGCTTGTCTTACTACAAGATGCTTAAACCTCAAACTTTCGCATCTGAAAAAAAAATCTTGTAATGTTAAAATTATTTTTCATACATTACTTATTATAATATGTCTAATACTTTTAAAATGTAAAACTTAAAAAGCCATACATTATTTCATGGTGATACAATATAACAAAAAATTATGTTTCATTTCATTTTATACCAAGAACTCATATAAAGATATTTCGTAATGTATCGTCAAACTAAATCCGTTATATTTTTGTTTTTTAATTTATAAATACTTTCAATTTTAAATAATTTAAATAATTTTTATCTAAAAAGTAGCCCATTAAGCTTAGTTCTAAAACTTTTCATTTTCATTTTGTCATGAACAAAATTCTGAATAATGTTTTACCTGCGTTGCTTACCATCCACGCATGAAATGGGTACATCTTCCTTTGAGCGACTAAGTTTTACTTCAACTGAAAAGAAAATAAGTAACATATTATTATTTTAAATTAACAATGTTATTTTTTACAGTGCGTTTATCACTAGGATCGATAACAATTCATATTTAAATATCTTACATTGAAATCAAGAAAATAAATAGAATTAATAATATTATTAATTGACGAAACATGGTAAATCTTTTTGCAGAACATATATGTATTAAGTCATTTTTAAAAGGTTTTCTATTAAAATTTTATTTGAAATACATTTTTTAGTCAGTAGTATCAAAAATCATAATAATAATTATCCGTTTGCTCCTTTACACATTACAAATGATTTAATTCCAAACAGGAGAATAAAATTAATTATATACCGGGTGGTTATAAAATAAGTATCCCTATTTGGAGCTGTCTATAGCTTGAAAGAATAACCCGAATGAAGCCAAAATTTGTACACATACTATTTGAGAATGGGGAAGAAGACTGGAACAACAACAAAAAAATAATTGCAATAATCGCCGACAGATGGCGCTTTTGTGTTTGAAATGTAATCTGCAATACAAGAACAAAGAATTAAGGAACAAAACCATATGGCATACCTAATTTATTGGAAAATTTAGACGATTCAGTCTCCTCGAATTTTTACCATTCTTCTCACTGCACACGGTGTCAAAGGACCTTTTCCTTTACGCATTCCTTGCACACGCCTAAATTCACGTAAAGCAGCTGCACTGTTTGAACTGTTTACGTAGAATAGTTTTAAAATTAAAGCGCGATCTGGTAAACTGGGAGCCTTGTTGTACAACATTAATGGCAGAAATGACCACGTTTTGATTTTACTGATGATTACAACGGCGTTTGTACCAATAGGACCCGTAGCGCCATCTGTTACCGACTATTGTAACTATCTTTTTTTATTGCTCCATTCTACTTCCCCCTTCTTGAATAGTATGTGTACCGATTTTGGTTTCATTCGGGTTATTCCTTCAAGCTACAGACAGCTCCAAAAAGGGATACTTATTTTATAACCATCCTGTATATGTATATTAAGTAAAGCTTAAAATACAGAATAAATTAATGCACAGTTTGGTCCAAAACTAATTCTATATCTGTATGTTCTTAGAAAGGTTTATTGAACATTTTAACAATGGGAAATATATGTATGCAGAAAAATAATAAAAAATTCTTCAAACAAAAAACTTTGAATGGATCTCCGTATTTCTAAGAACCACGAACAACAATGAGATAAGTAAAAAAATGAAAAGCAAAAATGAGTAATTAAATAATTCAGTAAATAAAAATGAATACAAAATAATAGGGAAATGGAAAAGAATAAAAGAGAATATAAGAAAAAAAATTAAAAATTAAAAATCTTAAACACTTTTACATTCAAAGGAATTTTAGTGAAAACCAGAAGAAAGTAACGAAGCAAACACCTAAATAGAGCATCGAAGAGGTCAAAGTAATATTTATTAATTAAAAAATATTCAACTTTCTTTTTTACTTTTAAGGGTAGAAAATCCTTTAAAAAATACTTTTCAATGGAATAAGAGGGAAAAAGTGATAAGAGGAAAAAAGGGTTTCTTTTATTGAAAATGAAACATGTAACTTCAAATTTGACGTGCATCAGTAAGAAATAGTTATACACTTTGAATATCATTCAATATAAATGTATATTTATTTAACATTTCGAATAAATTGTGGGAATAACCTTACTAGGTCTTTACAAAGAGGTATCAAACTAACGGGAAAAAATGACTAATAAACACTAGCAAATTATAAGTGTAAAATAAATTCTTTGAAGTGTCATACTATATATATACATATATACATATATATATATATATGTATATATATATATATATATATATATATATACATATATATAAACCTATGTCCGATTTTTTGTGAGTAAAAATCCAACGTAATTGAGAAAAATAAGGGGGGATGAGGAGGGAATTGAGGTGTGTTCGTATCAAAATAAAGTTTTATAAATATGCAGATCCCGGTGCAGTAGCTGTTGTACGCTTGTGCAAAAATGCATGAATACAAAATTTAATGCTATTATATGTATTAAGAGTGCACATATACAGGCAAATGTACATTTATATGTATATATTCGTTATATATACTACTACTTAACATCTACAATGAATAAATAAAAACCATACAATTAACAAACTTAAACAAGACAAGACGAGTTAACAATATCGGAACAATACAAATGATTGGAAATTGTTGTACATGGTTTGTTTTAAAGGATATATATATATGTGTGTGTGTATATGTATATGTATGCTTTAAGGGGTCTCAGGGGTTGAAAACATTTCAAAAAATCGATTTTTTTATGATCTTGTTTGATTATGCAATTAGTTCTCCACTCAATGCAAAAAACCGCATAAAAATATTTGCATTTTTAACGGAGTTATAAGCATTTATGTATCAGCACTTTCATGGCCGCACCCATATAATTTCAACTTTAAGCCGCGTTTTCTCAAAACTTGATATTTGACGACTAACACCAAGAGTTTAAAAAAAACATTTGATCGAATGGCTTAGTTTTTTCTTCTTTTTTGCAAGCATATAATATCATTATCTAGAGAATGAATTAATATATTTCAGATAGCTTAATAATTTGAGTATTTTTAATGAAAAAAAGTTGTATTTTTTAGGGTTTTTTCTAATGTTTAAGTTTGAGAGTCTTTTTAATAATGTTTTTTTTTTTTGACTGATTGGTATATCCTTAATTCATTCTATAGAGTAAAGTTTCCTGATCATTTTAAAGCAAAAATTAGGTTCTTAAGTCAATTCAACGTTAAGATATATTGGTGTTGGTTATATAACATATCGAAAATTGTGTTATATAAATTTTGCTAAATTTTTTATTATATTACATTGATGTACTACATTTTATAATTTTATAAAACTACAAACATACCTTTAAAATATCAGTAATGTTAAATTAATTACACTGAATACTTCTGTTTTTATAAGGACTCGAAGTGAAAGCTCTGTTTACATGTTTTTCCCTATCGATCAACCCCTGAGCCCCCTTAAGCATATAGAACATTGCGAATATAGGCGCTAATGCAGCACTTATTAATTGCAACACATAAATAATCTAAATTTCATTTTTTTTTTTTTTTTTTTTTTTTTTTTTTTGAGCATTAGTTATTTAATATAGTGTTTGAATATTTGATTTTGTTACATATTTTTAGAAGAAAAGACTTAAAAAAACCCTTTAAATGTATTGTTTTATATTTAATGCAAGGTTTTGTTCCATTATACGAAGCCTGCTAATGAGGCTTCATATATTAATAGTGGGGGGGGGGGATGTTTAAAGCCATTCCGCCTGCTGAAGAGTGATGGCTTATATTCTGCTGGTAACTTTTTCATGTTGTTTCATATTAATATTTCAATGTTTACTTTTTTAATTGTTTATACTTTATGCACCTAGTGCTCCAAAAAACATGTGTGGGTATGTAATATGTATATATACATATATATATATATACCGGCTGGTTATAATATACGTATTTCTATTTTGAGCATTCTGGAAGTAGAAGTGATAACACCAATGATGCCATAATCAGTGCTATCACTATTCGAGAAGAGGGCAGAATAATGAAAGAATACTAATAAAAAAATAACATTAATTGCCACCAGATTGCACTAACATTCATATCTGAACAAAAGCCGCGCCTTAATAATCATTATCAAAGTCTAGGTACTACAAAATCCCATAAAATGTAGTAATCGGTACGTTCAATATTTTACAATATTTTATTACTGTGATTATTATTAGAATAATTTTCTTTAAACATAATAGAATGTATTTAAAATTTAAAATGATTTGGAGAAAACGCATTCATTATTGATATCGTAAATGGAGTAAATTATATTCAATAGAAAATAAGATACTTTAGAAGAAAAATATATGTGGCCAATGTTTTACGCAAGATTTTTTTCTCATTCCGCTATTTTCTAGTTTATACAAACATTAATTGTTTTAAACACCCTTGTTACTGTTATTCATAGAGAGACAGAAAATTTCTCATTGTAAAAAATAATTTTTTTTTCTGATGCATAGCAGAATAATTCTTTTCACATTTATTAGTTTTATAATATTTTCCTGTACTGAAACATACAGTGCGGTATAGGTATATAACATGCAGAAAATATAAAGAAAATCGCTATGTTTTACTATCGCATCCAATATCTATTTATAATCCCTTTTTTGTGCGTGCTGTTATTTCATAAAAAGTTGAGCAATTAAATAAGGTAATAGAAAATCCCATGCAATGTAGTGATAAAAATACGTTCAATATTTTATCGTATTTTTTTTTCTTTTTCGAATAATGTTTTTTAAACATAACACAATGTATTTAAAATTTAAACTGAGAGAAAATGCATTCATTATTCATATCGTGAATCGAGAAAAATATGTTCAACTGAAAAATATATTGAAGATATTTTAGAAAGAAATTGTGTAATCAACGTTTTAGAGAAGAATTTATTTTTCATTTTTACTATTTTCTAGTTTATCAAAATTCATCGTTAAAAAACCTTGTTACATTTATTCATACAGAAAGAGAAAATTTCTCGTTTGTTAAAGAGCAAATTTTATTCTGTTGAATGGCGGAACAATTTTTCTGTGAGATGCATCAGACAGTTTTTATAAGTTTTAAAATCGATTCTTAAAAATTCACATTTATTATTTGTATAATATTTTGCTGTTTTAAAACATAGAGGGCAGTAGAGTGCAGTGTCTGTATGTTTCTGTACATTACATACAGGAAACATACAGAAATTTGCTATGTTTTACCATCGCATCTAATTTATTATGAAAATGCTTCCATTATTCATATCGGGAATCGAGAAAAATATATTCAATAGAAAATAAGATACTTTAGAAAAGAAAATATGTAACCAAAGTTTTTAGAGAATAATTTATTTTTCCCTTTCACTATTTTCTAGTTTATCAAAAATTCATAGTTAAAATGCCTTGTTACTTTTATTTATACAGAAAGAGAAAATTTCTCGTTTGTTAAACAGCAAATTTTATTCTGTTGGATGGCGGGACAGTTTATTTGGGAAATGCATCGGAACGTTTTTATAAGTTTTAAAATCGATTTTTCAAAATTCATATTATATATAATTCACATTATGTATAATATTTTGCTGTTTTAAAACATACAGTGTGGTAGAGGTTACATTACATACAGAAATTTGCTATGTTTTACCATCATATCTAATTTATTATTTATATATATATATATTTGCATGTTATTATTTGAGAGAAATTTGAGCAATTAAATAAAATACTTAAAAAAATCCATAAAATGTAGTAATAAAAATACTTTTAATATTTTATCGTAAAAATTGTGCTTTTTTTGTAATTTTCTTGAAACATAATAGCATGTTTTTAAAATTTAAACCGATTAAGAGAAAACGCATTCATTATTCATCTCGTAAATGGAAAAAATGTATTCAATAGGAAATAAGATATTTTAGGGAAAAAATATACAAGGATAGGACAAGGATTTGTTTTTTCTATTCCACTATTTTCTAGTTTATCAAAAATTCATTGTTAAAAACCCTTGTTACTGTTATTCATAGAGAAACAGAAAATTTCTCGTTTGTATTAACGCAATTTTTTTTTTTGGTATATGGCGGAACAATTCCTTTGTGCGATGCATCAGACAGTTTTTATAAGATTTGAAATCGAATCTACAAAATTTACATTTATTATTTGTATAATATTTTCCTTTTCTGAACCATTCATTGCTGTAGAGATTACATTACATACAGAAAATATACAGAAATTTGCTATGTTTTGCTATCGCATCCACTTTATTATGAAAATGCTTCCATTATTCATATCGTGAATCGAGAAAAATATATTTAATAGAAAATAAGATCCTTTAGAAAAAAATATGTAACCAACGTTTTAGTGAAGAATTTATTTTTCCATTTCACTATTTTCTAGTTTATCAAAAATTCATCGTTAAAATGCCTTGTTACTGTACTTCATAGAAAAAGGGAAAATTTCTCGTTTGTTAAAGAGCAAATTTTATTCTGTAAGATGGTGGAACAATTCTTTTGTGAGATGAATCAGACAATTTTTATAAGTTTTAAAATCGATTCTGCAAAATCCGCATTTATTATTTTTATAATATTTTTATGTTTAAAAACATACAGTGCGGTAGAGGTTACATTACATACAGGAAATATACAGAAATTTGCTGTTTTAACATAATATCTAATTTATTATTTATAATTTTTTTACGTTATTATTTCAGAGAAAGTTGAGCAATTAAATAAAATACTTAAAAAAATCCATAAAATGTAGTAAAAATACTTTCAATGTTTTACCGTAAAAATTTTTTCCTTTTTTTAATAATTTTCTTTAAACATAATAATATGTATTTAAAATTCAAACCGATTGAGAGAAAACGCATTCATTATTCATCTCGTAAATGGAAAAAAATATATTCAATAGAAAATAAGATATTTTAGTTGAAAATTATACAAGGATTTGTTTCTCTATTCCACTGTTTTCTAGTTTATTAGAAATTCATTGTTAAAAACCCTTGTTAATGTTATTTATAGAGAAACAGAAAACTTCTCGTTTGAAATAACGCAATTTTTTTTCTGCTGCATAGCAGAACAATTCTTTTGTGAGTTCAGTTAGTGTTTATAAGATATAAAATCGATGCTGCAAAATTCACATTTATTATTTGTATAATATGTTCCTGTTCTAAAAGATACAGTGTGGTGGAGATTACAATACAAACAGAAAACATACAGAAATTGCCATATTTTACCATCTCATTTAATTTATTATTCATAAATATTTCTTTTGTATTATAATTAAATATCTGTCAAATTACAATTAAATATCTGTCTTCCTATAGTTCTTGGATATTTAAAAGTTTTTGATATTTGAAAATTACAGTTTTTGTCATTTATTATAGAATTCATATTGATTATATTAAATATTTGATTACAAAAGTTATTACCATTTGAGTAATAGTAACTTGAGTTTTAGGTTTTTTTAATAAATTAATATTCAAAAGATCAATTCCAGTCATAATAAGATCATAGAAAAATATCTGAGAAATGCTCAGAGTATGTTTTACTCAAAAATATAGTGTGTGTGTAATATTATTTCACAGAAAATTGAACAATTAAATAAGATGCTAAAAAAATCCCGTAAAATGTAGTAATAAAAATTCGTTAAATATTTTATCTTAAAATTTTTGCTTTTTTTGAGTACGTTTCTCAAAAAGTAATTATATGTATTTAAAGTTTAAACTGATACTTTAGAAAAAAATATATGTAATCAACGTTTTAGACAATAATTTCTTTTTCCTTTTTACTACTTTCTAGTTTATCAAAAAGACATCGTTAAAATACCTTGTTAATGTTATTCATAGAGAAATAAAAAAATTTCTCCTTTATTAAACAGCAAATTATATTATGTTGGATGGCGGAACAATTCTTTTGTGAGATGCATGAGATAATTTTTGTAAGATTTAAAATCGTTTCTGCAAAATTCGCATTTGTTATTAGTACAATATTTCCCTCTTCTAAAACGTAAAGTGTGGTAGAAGTTTCATTACATACATAAAATATATATTATGAAAATGAATATCGTTTGTAAAATTAAATATATTCTTTCTTCTTTTTAATGTACTTAAAATATATTGGAAAATGGAAATAATATATTTTCTTAAGTAAATTGTATCGCTTTTTTTTAAAACTATAAATTAAATTTAATCTACGTAATGGTGCAATTCAAAAGCTTAAGAGAACGCACAGAGGGTGATTTAGAAGTTCCAGCTGATCAAAACATTTTTTGGTCTCAGTATATTCCTCTCACCATGAAGTTGAAAAATTTTACTGATATTTTCTATGGGTATGCACGGTATTGTAAAATGCGGCATCTAGAACTTCTATTTTCTTTATAGGGACATACATAAGAATTTCATTATACTACGACTTTACTAGGAAAATCATTTGCTGAAGTCTTTAATGATGTTTCATAATTTTAAACCCATTGAAATAATATATCTGAAATGCACTACACGATCATTGCTATTGCTACAGAATATTGTACAATGTGATTGTTACAAAAAGGAATATTTTACTGAGATTGTACTGGTAATCTGAACGCCAGTTCAATTCAGTGTTTGTTAACGGAAAAATTCCTATAAATTAAAAGCAATTAATTGAGCTGAATTATGATACAACTTTTTTGTTTATTACAAATGAAAAATCCAGAGATAGTATTCAGCAATATATAGATTTTATTTAGTACATTGGAAACTTTAACAGTATTTTTTTCTATTTAATTTAATTTTATTTTATTTTTTATTTTTTTTTTCAAAATCGCAAAATTTAAATTTTTACATTAATTTACTAATTATTTCAAAATAACAATTTCAAAATTATTTAATTATTTTTTGCTTGTAAAGTATGTAAGTAAATAAATGATTTTATTCGTTTTTAATCTTAAGATCTGAAATTACTCCTATCTTCTATTAATTCAAATCTATAGTTAAAGTAGTTGAAGTTGAATTACACTTTTTATATTTATCTGCATCAATCTGGTTATAAAATATGTTACAATAGTTTAATTCGTCAATACGTTTTTTTTTTTTTTTTTTTTTTTTTTTTTTTATAAAAAAAAATAAATAAATAAATAAAAAAATCCAAAAGTAACAAACTGCTTTAAAAATTTCTTTAAAATCTACTATAAATTTCACTAGAATTTTACACGGGAATATTCTCTAATAATTCTTTTTTGCATTGAAAAAAAGTTCTTCATTTTACAATCCACAGAACTTTATAGCAAAAACAATCCAACAAAAAATTTCCATTTCAAATTAACCTCCTTTCAAGAATTGGTTTAAAAATCCTTTCTTTTAAAATCAATATCAACTGTCTTAATCAGAGGAAAGTTGTTTGTGAAAAATTATCGAATATCAATAACATGCATTCATCTCTTAGAGAACCGATGTTTTGTGAAAGTTAGAAAACATTCAATTTGTAAATATGCAAAAAGTTAACACTAGAAAAGTTTTCCCACTTCTATATTATGAATAAAAACTTATCCATTGGCAAAATATTCACAAGCTAATTACTTAGATCGTGAATATTTAACAGTAGTAGATATTTACAAAAAATATAGAGTAATACAAATATTACTTCAATTATTTGAAGTTTGTCTAACACTAAATAAACAAGTCAATAAAGTTTGCCTTTTATCATAAAAAACGCAAAGATGGTATTCAGTAGTATATCTGTTGCATTTAATACATCAGAGACTTTTTATATGTATTTTTAGAATATCAATTTTTAAAATATAATTTAAATTTTTATATTAATTTACGCGCTCGAAAATTATTTTTTGCAAGTCAATAAATAAATACATTTTATTCGTTTTTAAACTGAACATTCTTTTATCTTTTAATATATAAAAAACATAATTAAAAGAGGTAGAAATATATTTTATGTTTATCTCCATCTATCTGGTTATAAACGATGGGACTATATTTTTTACTCTTTGATGATTGTTTTGTAATATTTGTTAAAAAAAAAAAAAAGAAAAAAAGAAAAAGAAAAAAGATAGAAGAAGAAGACAAAAAAATACCTCCAGAACAAATTTTTAATCCAATCCAATAACAATCCACTTTACAAATAACTGGAGAATGTATTATATGATTCATTAGCGTATCACAGAAAAGCATTTTGCTAATAATTCATTTTTGCATTGTGAAAAATTCTTCATTTTACAATTCACAGAAATTTCTAGGGAAAAACTATCGAATAAAAAAATTTCCATTTCAAATTAACCTTCTTTCAAGAATTGGTTTAAAAATCCTTTCTTTTAAAATCAATATCAACTGCTTTAATCAGAGGAAAGTTGTTTGCGAAGAAGTATCGAGTATCAGTAACACGCATTCATCTCTCAGACAATCGATGCTTTGTGAAAGTTAGAAAACATTCCCTTTGTAAAGTATGTAGAAAGACAACACTACAAATGTTTTCACTTTTCTGTATTATGAAGAAAAACCTACCCATTAGCATAATATTCACAAGCTAATTAATTTGATTGTGAATATTTAACTGTAATAGATTTTTACAAATTTAGACTAATACAAATATCACTTCTATTATTTGAATTTTGTCTAACACTAAATAAAAAAATCAATAAAGTTTGCTTTAAATTAAAATAAAATACAAAGGTAGTATTCAGTAGTATATCTGTTGCATTTATACATTAGGAACTTTATATATATATATATATTTTAAATATCAATGAATATAATATCAATTTTTAGAATATAATTTAAATTTTCACATTAATTTATTAGTTTGAAAATTATTTATTGCTTGTAAATATATAAATAAATAAATACATTTTATTAGTTTTTAATCTGAAGATACTATTATCATTTAATATATATGTATACATGTATATATAATTAAAATAGTTAGCAGGATAATTATACATTAACAAGTTGAATGTAGATACTGCCATTGCAGAATTCAGTTTCGCCTCCGATAAGAAAAAAAAAATAAAAAGAAAATCGATAGAGGTTTTTTACAAGGGCAACTCCGTTTAGAATGGAATGAACTAACTTCATTTTTCTTGTGTTTATCAATATAATAACAAACAGAACGGCGTGAAATACCCAGTTGATTAGCAATTTCTCTCTGAGACTTTGGAATTGCGGAATAATAAAGTGATACAATTTGACGTGCTACTTCTTCATTGACTAGATTCATCAAAAACGGATTTTTTCTTTAGTTTAAACGCTGTTTTATATACTCTGGGAAAAAGGAAATGCATTTTAACAATAAAACGAGTGGAATCCCGTCGAATTCGATGAATGAAATTATTAAAAGACCCGATGAATTTGGCTTTTTTAAAAAAAGCAAAAGTAATTACATTATTGAATCAATATATAATAAATATATTTCCAAACTTAATGTTAAGTTTTCCAGTTACAATTTTGCATGCAAATATTTCCACATCTTCAGTTAAAATTGTAATCTGAGTGCCGGCAAAATCCAGAAATTTTATTTTATATGCACTACAGAAAAGAAAATTTATTAGAAGAAAAAGAAAACTAATTTCATTTTTACTATGACATTATTTTCACTAACTGAAGTCATCTGAAAGTAAAATCTCAATCTTAGTGTTCATAATAAAAAGAAATATTGAAATGTAATATCGTTATAAGTAAAAATGCGATGTTTTAAATACTGACGTCATTTTCTCTTCAAATGTTTTTTAAAAGTTACTGTTATTAGATATATGAAAAAAGCGTCCGTAATAATATTGTAAATTCCTTCTATCTGGTTGCTGAAAGCCATCATTTTCCTCATTTGAAAACTTTCTTATTTTGCTTTAGACATTAATTTTTATCATAAATTATTTTCTGTTATTTTATTTACATTATTAATAATATTTCTCTGTAAATATATATATATATATATTTTACCTCAATTAGTGCATAATTATACGCAATCATTTTATTGTGGTTAAATTTTACGAAAACAATTAACTTTTTCTTTTAAATGCGAGGACATGTTCACTGATGAAATAAAGTTTCTGACTTGTGGAAAGTAATAATGGAAAATAAATTTTTATTATCGAGAGAAAAGCTAAACTAAGTTGCCACCATTTTGAAGAAATATCATAAAAAACATTTAAAATTAAAAATAAAATATAAAAATGGAAATAAATTAAAAAATAGCTAAAATGGGCACAACTGCAAATAAATAGCTTTCATTTAAAAAAATAATTATCAAAATCGGTTCAGTAGAAAATTCAGGGCTGATGACACGACATTTTTAGCTTGACTGAAAGAAATAGCATCGGAGGCTGAAAAAAAAAAATATTTTACAATTTACAGAACTTTATAGGAAAAACTATCTAATAAAAAATTTCCATTTCAAATTAACCCTCTTTCAAGAATTGGTTTAAAAATCCTTTCTTTTAAAATCAATATCAACTGTCTTAATCAGAGGAAAGTTGTTTGCGAAAAGGTATCGAGTATCAATAACACGCATTCATCTCTCAGAGAATCGATGTTTTGAGAAAGTTAGGAAACATTTTATTTGTAAAGTATGTAAAAAAGTTGACACAAGAAATGTTTTCAATTTATATAATATTTTAAAAAAAGCATGTCCATGAATAACAATAAAATCAGAGATTTTTTGTGAATTCCTGAAAATAAAATTTAAAATTTCACTTTTAAGGATTTTTTTAATTAAAAAGATCATAAGATTTATTTTATTTTATTTTATTTTATTTTATTATTTATTTATTTATTTATTTATTTATTTTTTTTTTTGCCCCAAATGAATTGGAAGAAATTTTTTTCTTGATATTAATTTTAATAATCTAGTGCTAACAGAATTAAGAATAAAACCTTATTTTGAATGTATTCTTAATGCGCCTTATTTCTTCTTCTTAATTTATAAATTTTTATTAAGTGCAATTGTTTGAAAACTGCATTCAAAAATGCCCTTACTTTAACAATTTGCAAGTCTCATTTTTGTAAATATTTATCTAGACGGCGAGGAGCCTGATTGCAAAAGATTGCGTTTGCACTAATAAAAATATGTCATTTTAAATTCGATAACAAAATTAAAAACATATCGTTGAATTAACAACGATAACAAAAAGAAAATACACATGTATTGCAACTACTCGCTTAAGCGGAAAATATCCGAATGAAAACACATCCGTATATGTTTATTCGTCTATATGACTATTTCAGTACATTTTAAAGTTTTAGTAGAAAATCTCAAAGCCAAACAAATTTGTACAAATGTATTCTTGTGATCAGGGAAAGATTCCTTGAAAATGTTTTAAGAAAACAAAAATGTAAGTTAATTATTTAAAATGTAATATTTTGAGATTGCTTTAAGAGAATTCTTGACATAACTATAATTATTTATGAATCTTAATTTATAAATCTAAAAGTTTGTTTCGCTGAATAAATTAAAATGACATTCTTTAATGCTTTTTGGCGATTTTGTGCTAATGTTGTTGATTATTATCATTTCAGTCTGTATATTGTGTTGATATTTACCAAAGTAATGCTTGTACTAGTTTACTCTGTACGCCGAAGGACTTCAGGATATTACTTATACGTTACTTCTAATAAATAGGTTTTTCATATTTTTTTTCATATATTTAATTATTACTTTCTTCTATCATCAGTAGCAGAAAGTATTGTGATCAAATTTTTTTTCAAGTTTTCGACAGTTTTACACGTTTTAAGGGTCAAAGATTCCAAATAAACATGTTTTTATAAAATGTGTCTTAGTCCGTGTGTTTATCCGGATGTCGCTACTGTACCATCAAAAAAATGTATGAAGATATGCATGGAATTGAAACAAATTTCTTTGTGTATGCGTTTGGCTATGGCAATCAGGTCCTTCATAAATATTTGAAATATTCAGATGGAAGAGGGCGTGAAATAGCAATTTTTGTATCATTTCCAATATTGTACCCTCGAAAAGTAAATGAAGTTATGCATTGAATTGAACCAATTTTTTATCTGTAAGTGTTTGGCTATGATTAATATGTCCTCACTGAATTTGAAAAAAAAAAAAAAAAAAAAAAAAAAAAAAAAAAAAAAAAAAAAAAAAAAAACTCTACATGAAAGTGCCACTGTAACAGCGATTTTTGTGTCATTTTCAGCATTATACCACCGAAACGCGTATAAAGTTATGTACACAATTGAACACAAATTTTTGTGTAGGGGGAACTGGGGTACATTGATACAGTTTTTTTCTAAGATTTTTTTTGGTGTCAAGAAAGTAGAAAATTCAAGTTTTTTTTCCATGAAGTGACACCAAAACTTGTGTAGTATGTTATAAAAATGTACAATCATTGTTTTATGTAGAATTTTTGCATGTAATTTTAAAAAAATCAAAAAAAGTCATTTGTATCAATGTGCCCCATCCCCGGGGCAGATTGATACGTTTAAGAAAAAAGACGGCAAAATAATACCAATGCATATTTTTCATAAAAAATGAGTTAGAAAACCATTTTATATTTATTTATAAAAATTCAAATCACCCACAATTTATTTTTAAGCAATATTAAAGCAATCAAAATTAAATATATTATGACTTCATGTTCTGTCTGTTTCTTATCTGATTGTTGGCTGTGGTAACTTTGTCATATCTAGCACTTCAACCCCAGCATTATCTTCTTTCTTATGAAAGATAAAAAAATTACCAGGTTTTCTGTTTATAAATAGGTTCATAAACAGAAAATAAAGGATAATTATATTAAAAATTCTGTTTATAATATAAGTATCATTTTCTGTTCTGCAGTTTGTTTCTCTTACTTAACATTTCTCATGTCGAAAATACTTTTTTCTCTGGAGAATCGATATAAATTCAAGATTTTCCAGAATGCCGTCCTTTTCTTTTATTACTTCTACTAGCACTAGATGCTGGGTAAGTTCCTACGTCTTCTGTTTTCAAAAATAGTATAAAATGCTCTAATATAAAGAAATTAGAGCTATTTCACTTCAATAAAAACTAATATTAGAAATTTTTCGTGAAAAAAAGCTTGGATTAAGGAGTGTATGGTAAAAAAATAATAAAATATAATGAAAATATGAACTATTAAAGGATTTAGGCTGTATCAATGTGCCCCGTCATAAACTGTATCAATGTGCCCCATACAGCGATTTTGAATAAAATGCGTCTCAAATCCAACACTTCACAATATATCTAACAATAAATAATGAGGAACTGATAAAGAGTAGCAGTACTTACCAGGGAGAGTATTCATTTTGGTTGAAAATACTGGAACAGTTCTACAATAGCATTTCAATTGTACAACTCAAATTTTCTTTTGAACAACAAAAACAATAAATCACCCGTCCCATTTCATCAAACTGCTGAATCATTCCAAGATTTTCTGTATGTAGTTGAATACACTAGCATCACCTTTTGGAGCTGTTGTGAAACTTCCTGTAATGACCCTGTGAGCGGTAGAGGGGGTGTATCAATGTGCCCCATGTATCAATGTACCCCAGTTCCCCCTATATTTTTTGCCACAGCCAGCAGATCTTCCTGAAATTTAAAGATATTCCGTACGAAAAGAGCATTGCGATAGAATTTTTTTAATCATTTTCTCGGTTCTACGTTGTTTTATTGTTCATCAGCTCGTGTAGAGACAGGATCTCGTGTTGTGCTAATCCAGTTCTTTGCAAACAGTTTATAACAACAGAATAAAGGAAAACTATTGATTTTTAAAAAATACAATATCCACATTAATTCATTTTTGCTCCAATTAATTGACTGAAGCAAAAATTCAAATGAAAATCAATGTAGGATTGAGGATTGAATAAATAATATTAAAGTATTATCATGTGAACCTACTTTTTGAATATTAAGATATATATTTTTTTTTCTTTATTTTGTACTTAACGTTAATTTATTGTAATATTATTTTAAGGTTAGATAAACTGAATGCTAGCCAGCATGATTGCAGTTTTCAATCTTATTATTTTCCACAATGTACCTTACAATGACATTCAAATCAATACAACATAATCATAAATTTTGAAAAAATATTTGTAAAGTACCATATTTGTAAATTGCGTATCTTAATTTTCTTAATATTATTGTTATATTAATATTTTTTTACATTCATTATATTATTTTATTGCTGTTTTTGTTTTCTTACGTAAACAAATAACTAACAGAATTTGGTTATCTTATTTGAAAATTCAAAATTAAATTGCCATATGAAAATTCTGTTGATCAAAACTAAATATATAAGACTTTATTAAGAACTGAAAATATTATGAACACAAATAATCCGCTTACACGTTTATTTTCATCGGTATAAATAACTTTGTTTCAAATTGTGATCAGTTTTTTAAAATCATTTTCTATTTAAATCAATAGACCAAAACAAAATCTATGTATTGAATATATATTTACTCAATTTTCTTTGAAAATTTAGTTGAACTAAGAAAATAGTATCAGAATGGCGTGGGTATATTTAATATTTATGTATTAAATTTGAAATATTTTGAAAATTGAATGTAGAGGAAACTGGCTAAGATATTGAGAAATATTTTTGCAGAAACATTCATAGTTATTATTTGCAAAAAGAAAAATATGTGAAAAAATTTCCATGTTTCAGATATTATTTTAATGATGTAAAAAAGCTAAAATTATCGTAAACTAAATTGCGAAATGTATTATTTTAAGATAACTGTTATTGTTTCGGGAAAATACAGAATGCTGTTTCAAATAAATTTAAACGTCATTTAACAAAATATTGGTAGCTGGTAAAAATAGGAAAATGTGTTTGAAAAAAAAAAAAAAAATCAAGTATTTTAAATTATGCTATTTAAATTTTGTATTCAATGATTTCAAGCATTTGGATATCTTTTACTGGTTTTGTTTATTCAGAACAGAAAAATGAAAAGATTATGTAAAATAAAATCGTTATTTTTAAAAACGGAATCGTCATAAAAAAAGAACCCTACTTAAGCTGTGTAGATTATTGTTTAGAATTATAACTAGCGCTATGGCAGATATTTGCTAAGTTTCTGCGACAAGCCATATTGCAACAGAATTTGTCTGCAATTTTCTTTTAAACAGTTGATTTGGAAATTTTACGTAAGAGAATTAGAAAGAACACACTAAAGAACTTCTATATCATAAACCATGCATTAAATATTTTTTACATGCAATGTCTCATAAGTTTTTTAAGAATATATTGAAAAACAAAAACATGTTTGATCGAATAAAAAGTTACATTTGAGCTATTTGAATGAATGCAACACAGTTTGAAATACTATAATTATATCCATTTGTTGGGCACGGGATGGTGATAGGGGTATTGTATACATGTATGCTTTATAGCAACTTGCAAAATTTCACATCTCTATAATTTATAAGAAATAATTCCTTTCACTCATATAGTGGCTTGATGACAAAAGATTTCTTCAGAGGTCCGTTCCTTTACTGCAACAATATCGCAATGTCGTAATGTTTTTATCATGGGGGTGACTAGTAGCAACGGATTAGTAATAATGCTTACAAATCAATGCTTTAATTATAAATTTGTTTAAGAGATTAAATAGTTAGAGACATTTTAACATACTTTAAAATTTTCAATATCAGAACCTAATTTTCAGATCAAATTTTGATTAATCCATAAATGTCAACAAATAATACCAAATAATCCAAGTATTTCTAATCAAATATAAACCTTCTTCTTTTAAACAAGAATTTCTTGTATATCTATTTATACAGATATTTTTTCTTGTTTCTCAAAAATGATTCTAACGATTCTCATAGAATTTGTTTTAAGAGATTTTTTGGTCTAGAAATCGAACTGTCCGTATATCATCTACAGGGGAATTTGCCACTCGTGCAATATTCATATTTCGCATTGATTAAAACATATCGAAAGCATAAAAAGTGTATGAGATTTTGAAAAATTGAAGTTAAACTAAAACATATTATTGTTTCATATTATTTCATTCGTTATTGTCTGTACGACATGAAATGATTTAGTTTATTATGAATACAAAATATAATTTAAAATATACTATGGAAAATATAAATTTTCCATTCATTAACCTACATTTAAAAGAATCTATTTCAATTTACAAAAGACAAAACGCAAATAAGTTAAACAGTTTAACCAATGAAACTGTACACTGAATCGAATGAACTTGTTTCTAGAAACATTGTATCAAAGAAATTGTAATAAACTTTGAAATGCTCAATTCTAAACCTAATTTTCAAAATTAAAATTTGAATCACCCGTAATTTTTTATTACACATGACAAATAATCAATGAATTTATAATTAAATATAAATATTATACTTTTCTCCGAGCAATTCTTGCTTATTTATTTATTTTTATACATACTTTTCCGTTTTTCAAAAACTATTCTAACGATTTCAATGAAACTTTTTAAGTAGAGATTATTTTGGTCTAGAAATCGATCTTTTAATGTGTCGTCTACAAGAGAATTCGTATTCATACAATACTCGCTCTTCTTAAGATGGATAAACATTGCTGGAAGTATAAAATGTGTAGAAGATTTGCCAAAAATTGAAACTAATCTAAAAAAAAATCCCGTAATATTTGCATTGTTTGAAATTATTTAAATTATTATGACACTAAAAAAATATAGATATATATAGAGATAGATAATTTTTTTTTATCCATTAACCTGAAATTAAAAGAATGTAGTTTATTTTGCAAAATACAAAATCCGGATATCTTGACAGTTAAGGAGACAGTTGACCTTTATTTCAGCAAAATCGTCGTAAAAAAGGTGTAATTGTAGTATAATAGCACCAAAACAGTTTTTTCTTATTAAAATATCATTTAAGAAGATTTTAAGATGTAAATAATACAGGTAACTGTATTTATATACCGTATTTTCGGGTGTATAGCCCGCACCTCGTGTATAACCCTCACTCCTAAATCGACCAGTGTAGTAAAAAAAGTTCGTGTATATCCCGCGGAGATGCATCGATGTATAGTCCGCGGGCTATACACCGTTTACAAACGTATGTTTCGATCAGGGTTCGAAATTAGAAGCCATTAGTCATAACTTTTAACACAAATTTACCAAATTTTTTCGTGATGCATAATACCTATAGTAATTCGGCTAAAACATTATGATTATGAGTAACGTAATTTTCGGAAGAAATGCCACAGCGTTTACGTGTTTTAAGATGAAATGTAAAGCAATGCGGCTTTTACGCGCATCTTTTTTTCAAACAAGCGTGATATTTTTTCTGTTTTTTCCGAAAATTAAAAAAAAATCGGTGATAAATTCAAAATTTCGGACATACAATGTATACGTATCTTAGGTCATTGGTTCCCATAAGGATCGAATGCTCGGAATCGATCCGAAATGCATTAACTCCGAAAAGGAACGATCCCTCGGACTCACGATTCCGGAAAAGTTCGATTCCTTTTACTCGTACCGAAATGAAACGACTCTATAAAGGAACGGTTCTTCGGAATTGTTTCGAAAAAAAACCGAAAACTCTGAATCATTCCGAATTGACATAAATCACGTACTTTTTTTTTTGTTCTTAACAACAGGGTAGGGTACCAACTCCGAAAAGGAACTATTCCTCGGATTCTATCTAAAATGAAACGACTCCGGAAAAGTTCGATTCCTTGAACTCGTTACAAAATTAAACGACTCTGTAAAGGAATGATTCCTTGGAATCGTATCGGAAAAGAACGACAGCTCTGAATCTTTCCGATATGACATAAATCACGCACTTTCTTTTGTTCTTTGCAACAGGATAGGGTAGATTTTTTATTTATTTATTTTTTTTAATAAACTATATCTTAAATGATCTAAAATTCAGAATCGTCGAGGTTGGAAGGGTTCCGGATTTCGGATTTTCTACTCTGCTAACACAATAGGGTGCTGCAGCACTGATTCGCTAGCAAATTATTTTCTGATATTTTATTTATAGATTTTTTTAGGTCTCGCGTATAAGTTGACCCGCTTTGATGTTCTTTTTTTGTCTAAAATTTTACGACCTATACGTTAGTATATACGGTAGCTATTATAGATCTATCAGTGCAATACATGGTGATAGTTGCTACAGGTCTTCCAAATCCAGAAAAAACTGTATTTAAGCAGTAGAAAAAAAAAAAAAAACCTTTACGAACATGGGAGGACTCTCTAAATTTTGCGGCATAGCGAAGAAAATTTACAAATATTGATGTTTTTTTTTTTTTTTTTTTAATTTTTTTGAGGTTTAAAAGTTGTAAAAAAATATCACGATTTCAAAAAAAAAAAAAAAAAAAAAATCGCACCCTATATAAGCCACAGCGGCTTTTTGGAAGTTTTTTTCTTGTATAAGCCGCGGACTATACACCCGAAAATACGGTACTTTAAATCTGTTTTTCTCAAAACTAATTTTTCAGCGTTTTTAAACCTTTGAAATGCTTTATGCGTCCTAATTTTTGATCAATATTTATTAAATTCATAAGGCAGCATCCTCATATTACTTAGAAAGAAAGTGTGTAAGCTTTTTAAAATTCGTTTCCATTAAGATAGTCAAATTTGATTTTTTACTTTTTAAAAGGCAAAATTTTGATGAAAATCGATACGGAATTTAGAAAAAGATCTGTAAAATATTAACTATTTCAGATATTAAAAAACCTTATACAAATTTGTTTATAATAGAGGTTTAATAAATTAATTAAATGAATTAATTAAATGAATTTAGTTTAATTTTCAAAAGACAAAACGCCGATAGCTCCAGTAATTTAACCTGGATAGAGCACACCCGATCAAATGTATTTGTCATAGGAAAGTTGTCTTGGGTTTCTCTACAAAAGCTTTATCAATGTGACATGATTTTATTAAACTGAATGTCAGGTATTATAAATCGGGGAACAAAAAACGACTTTAAATGAACGTTTAAATTTTTTTAACAAGCCCAAAATTCAAAATCAAAAGTGTCATTTTTTGTAAAAAACTGAAAAAGAAACCATCGTGAATTCAACCATCGTTACGGAAAATACTCGAGTAAGTGAAACACTAGAATATCAGTAATGCTTGAAAGACTGCTTATATCTGGCCTTATAAAGTAATTTATATCGTGCTATTCGATAATATATGAGAATATTAATGAAATATTCTCCTCAATGTCGTTGCATATATTGATGAAATGTGCTATTATTCAATCATAGACCATTACTGCCACAAATCCATGTTTTATTATCAAAACGTAACTGCATAGAAACCTTACCAAGCGAAATAATTTCATACTATAACTAGCATTATAAATATTCAGATCTTCGTGCAATAGCTTTTGCACTCTTATTCAAAAATACATGAATACAAAATTTATTACGATTGTATATAAATTCAATTCGGTAATACGGACATATTACGACTTCATTTAAAATAAGATGTAATCAACATGAAACCTATAATCATACTTGTCGTTGGGATGTAATTGGATTAATTGCGTGATATAGATTTAATAGAAAGAATAAACATTTCATGAATAACTTTTTAAGTTTCAATTCGATTTTAATGTAATTTTAAATTACAAACTTTTTCAGGAATTATAAATATTAAATTTCCAACCATTCAGTTGTAAAGTTATCACGCTGTTCTATGCATGCACACATGCAAAATAAACGAACAACAGACGATATAACCAAAAAAGCTTCTAAATATTTATATACTTACATACGCAGCTAAAAAGTTTATTGAAACGAATTGGTTACAATGCCTGGAAAATTCCTATATATATGTATATATATATATATATATATATATATATATATATATATATATACTAATTTCCAGCAACAGTTCAAATTCTAGCAAAATTCTATTGGTTGCTGGAACTTGATGGTCTGTTTGGTGCTGTGTTTTTTATCATTTGGGTTCTCGCCTTGCTTGCAGTTGGAGGGGGATGATGTTATACATATTACATTTTTTTCATTTCAACACTAAGGATGCGAGTCCTTGAACTTGCGAAACGTATACGTATGTTTAGAAATTTAATGATTATGGGTTTTAAACGTTGTATTTTATTGATTTATTTAAAAGTTCTAAAATTAAACTTCAATTTCTAAAATTACAGTTCATTAACCACAAAAATAATGAGTTATGTTGTAAACACATTCCGCATTGCAATGTATTTTTCAACTATAAATTGTAAATTTAATGCTAGAAATTAAAATTTCTAAACATAAGCTTCAATTTGAAAAATGACAACGTATTGCACAATGAAAATTTTAAGTTTTGCTTTAAACATTGTCTGCAATACAATGGGTTTTGCAACGATTAATCACGAATTTAACAATGTAGTAGTTAAAATTTGTAAACTTCCTTAATTCCTAAACAGCCTGATGAAATGACATTCTGTTTAAAGTCACTAGTTAAAGCATATCTAAAACTTCAAATATTCGCAATTTTTAGGCATTTAAATTGAACATTTTCTTCTTTTATACAATGTCCATATGTAGACGAGCAATTAGAAAAGATTAAATAAAGCATCATTTAATATTAATTCCTAAACGATTGTTATTAAACATATTCTTAAGCGATATTTTATATATTATTCACAGCTGTAAATATGAAATAATACAACTGTACCAGAACTGTAAACATGTACAAATATAGGGACATTTTTTAATGCTAATATAATTTTAAAAATTTTTTGCAGATAGAACACATGTAAATAAAAAAACCCAGTTTTAATTTATTTATATTTTATTTATTTCCTTTTTATGAGTGTGTAATAATCTAGGATATGTATATTACAAATTAACAAGTAAAACTTTCTAAGGATTAGATATTTTCTTAATTTTTAAATTAAGTGGAATAATAGTAATTCCAACTTATGTTTACAAAGTTTTAGTAATAATCTCAAATTTAACTAGTTTATAAATAAATATTCTTTGATGTTTTCTTTTAAAGATTATTTAAATAGGGATTTGAGCTTTAATTTAAAAAATAAATGAATAAAATATAGTTTAAGGATGACTGATTTCTGTCTTACAGGATGAAATAGGTGAACTTTTTAAAGCTTTAATTTACAACTACCTGCTCATAGATTTGTTTTGAATTTCAAAATTTGATGAAAGATCTTTCTATTTAAATCACACAGGATTATGGTGATTTATTTTTAATTATTTTTCCAGAACAAGTAAGGTCATTGTGTATAAATATGGCGTGAATCCTCCAAGTTTTCTAATATTTATGGAATTCTTTATAAAGCTTCAATTTATAACTATGTGCTCATATATTTGTTGCGAATTTCAAAATTTCATAAAGGATCTTTTTATTTAAAACTTAACACAGGACTATGTCCATTTTCATTTTTCTTAATAATTATTTTTCCAGAACAAGAAAGGTCATTGTAAGTAAATATGACGTTAATCCTCCATGATTTCTGATACTTATGGAATTCTGACATTTATGGTACCAAATTAACAGCACATAGTAAATACCACACAATTTAGAACTCTATAAAACAACACATTAAAAACACTTTCTAAATGGTATCTTTTAATTTATGCAATTTTAAAGAAGGAAATAAGAAAAGCTTATTTTACAGAAAAAAAAATTACAGAGTGAATTGGCTAATTTTGCTAAAAAATATCAGTAATTTCATTTCTGACAAGACTTTTTCCACAATGTTTTTCCTGGAACAACACATTTACAAGACAATAAAACATGATTTTAGTTAAGTGTTAATTATTGTGTTTAATTACTATTGTAAAAGTGTTTCACAGATATTCACTATATATTTCAACTATATATATAATTTTTTTTCGTAAAACTAGAAAACTTCAAACAATGAAAACTTTAAAAGTTCGTTACATGAGCTTAATGTTTTTCCTAAAATAAATATATGTTAAAAAGTAAAATAGAATTATCTTCTTTACATTATTACATTTAGACGCTTTCTGAATTGGTCATTGCCATGATTAGACTTTTGACGCATTTTTCGCTTAACTAAATGAAAAACCCATAACTCGATGGACACTTTATCCGAAATCAATATATACATTCATGAATTTTTGGCAGAATCCGCAAGATTTTGAACTCAATTTAATCTTTCGGGGGAAGAGTGACGTTTCCATGATGAAATTTTTCCGCTGAATCGGTGGATACGAAACTTTAAATATTTCATAAGTCACCAGTTGGCAGCAAAAAGGGAAGAAAAATTTCAATCATAAATTTACAATAAAAAGTCAGGGAAAAAAATACGCTTTATTTTATTATGCTAGAAATAAAATTTGTCTTACAGCACATTTTTAGTGAATATTTTGCGTCATTGTTTTTTAAACGAAAAAATATTTATGTATGCATGGAATTGTGTTTTTAAATTAACTTATATTATATATACATATTTAAATATTACATGAATATTTTAATTGTGAAAACTGGATGCCGAATTACAAAAAAAAAAAAAAAAAAAAAAAAAAAAAAAAAAAAACAATAGAACTTTATTGTCTTATATCGAAAATATACCTTGTCGATCAGAACATTTTTAGTGAATATTTTGCAGCATTGTTTTTAAATATAGAACTTATTTACTATACACTGCAAATTCTAAAACACACACACACATTTATATTAATATATTAAATATTATCTTAATGTTTTCAATATAAAAAACTGGATGCCCCATTGCATAGATTATTTAGATTAAAACAATAGAGCTTTATTTTACTATACCGAAAATAAATCTCGTCGTTCGGAACATTTTTAGTGATTGCTTTGAGGCTTTTTTTACATACAAATTATTTATGTATGCACTGTAAATTCTAAAACACCCACACACACCAAAACAAAAAGTTTTAAAACACTTTTTGTCATCAAACTAAAAATATATTAATGTTCTGAATTAAAATTCTGCATATAAAAACCTTTGTATTGTGATTCTATTCTTAATATATTGCAAAAGTTTTGCTATCTGGAAATACGTTCTTATATATTACAAAAGTGTTCTTTTAAATATGCTTCTACCTAGAATTTTTTTTTTGAAAAATTCCGTTTTTGACAGTGTTGAAACAGATTTGTAAATAGTATTGATGAAAATATGTTCTTACAATAGCGTTGTTCTTTACAACACATTGTCACCAAATTAATAACGCGTTGTAAACATATACAAATTAGAACACTATAAAACAACGCATGTAAAACACTTTCAAACACTTTCTACATGGTGTATTTAAAATTACGCAGTATAAAAAATGAAATAAAATATATTTTGCCTTATAGAAAACAATTGCAGGATATTACTGAGTGAATTGATTTATTTTCTACCAATAAATGCCACTAACTGCATTTCTGGAAGAATTGTAAATTTAGGGTTTTAGACACCATCTATACTTACATTATTAACAGCACACTTTGCACAATTTTATTCCTAGCACAACACAATCAAAACACATTTACAGTACAATCGAAAACGACTATAGTTATAAGTGTTAATAAATATGTTTTAGTGTTACAAAAATCTCTCACGGATTTGCAGTGCGTATGTCATTGTGTTTTAGGTTAACTTATATTATTTACATATTTATTTTACTCTTATTATTATATTAATATTTTCCCTGTAAAAAACTGGATACCTTATTACAACAGAGCATTTTATGTGAAATAACATATAAAAATAGTTTCTTTGGGATGTTTTACGAGATGTGCCATGATGATTTTGATGAAAATTAATTACTTACTAGGGAACTGCAAGAAGTATAAGTCACCGATCTTGACAAAAGTGGTATCGTTGGAAAGATCTCATCGAGAGCAGTAAAAAACTCAATGGAACTACCCGTCGCAAATGAGCTGTTTTTGAGACATCCACAATTTATGTCACGTAACCAGTGAATACTGCTCTAGTGCACACTTAATCGGGGACAGCAAAAAATTGTTTTCTCGATTTTGATGAAAATAGTGTTGTTGCAAAGATATCATTGTGAGAAGTAAGAAACTCAATGGAAGTAACCATCTGAAATGAGCCGTTTTCGAAATATCCAAGAATTTATTTCACATAATGAAGTTTCCCTGCAATGTGCATTAGCAATGTGACACAAATTCTAGGATATCTCAAAAACGTCTCATTTCCGACGAGTGATTCCATTGAGTTTTTTAATCCTCACGATGATATCTTTTCAATTATACCACTATCGTTAAAATCTAGAATAAAATTTTTTGCGGTCCCCCATTAACCTCCTGACTGCCGCCGGCTGATTTTTTCACACACTAAGCTGCAGGTTTCACTGCAACGTAAGCAATATTTAAATTAGTATAATTCCACAAATAAAACCCAGTCCTGGAAAATTAAGTTAGTATTGATGCTATCAAAGATTATACTTCGATACCAATAACATATTCTGTAACAGGTCTGAAAAAACATCTTCTTTTTTAATATTTTTAATAAATTACAGAGAAAACAACATTACAATAGTACCCTTTGGCTGGGCAGTCAGGGGGGTGTGCACTAGCTACGCGACATAAACTGTCGTATATCTCGAAAACGGCTCATTTTCGACGGGTAGTTTCATCGAGTTTTTTACTGCACTCGGTGAGATCCTTCCAACGATACTCCTTTCGTCAAAATCGGTGACTTACACATCTTGCAGTTCCTCATTTAGAGCAAAATGAAAAAGACTGTACTAGTTATAATTTCTTTAAAATTATCTTCATAATATGGAAAAATTGTAGCGCTAAAAGACATCTCACCAGAAAAAAATGATGCTACGATGTATTTTGCTTAATGTCTATAACTATTAGGAAAGCTATTTTTTACCGTTGTCATGGTGTTTGTGCACACACAAAAAAAGTTCAATGTAGTGTAAAATCGTATGTAAAAAAATAAGAAAATGAATTTGTTCCGGTTTTTATTTACACCTAAATGGAGGTATTATTGAAGAGAAAATAGTGCAAATTTGTCAATGAAATTTTTCTCACAGAATTGTCAAATGGAAAATGATTCTGTCAACTATTTCAGTACTTCAAAAGCAATATTGAAATTTTAATGCAATAAACAATTAAAAATAAAATATTTACGATTCTGCAAACGTTGTTTCACAATAAAACATCATTTGAGATTAACAAGCATGAGCGTCCAAATTTAAACTAATATTTTGGAAATAGTTATAAGTCTAAAGAAAGAGTATTTTAAAATATATTTCAGCACATACAAATGAAAGAATTATTAAACTGTTGAAGTGTTGAGAGTAAATGAAGCCACAATGTTGGCACTATCTTGTAAAATACTCTCAAGATTTGACGGAAATATCGATTTTTAGATTACTAATGTCAAAACGCATGACTGGTAAAAAATTCAAGAATCTCATTAAATTTTTAGACATTTGGCAATAAAATTGTGTTTCTGAATATAAAAGAATTTTCTAGAGATTTCCAAATGGAGCCGAGATAAATGATTAAAACAAACAGAATTCTTAGAACCTTCTCGGATGCAGAATTTTGTAAGCATCGTTCTCGTAACAATGTACACATATAGTACAGTAAAACTGAAGAGCTTGTAAAAATTATAGCTTTATACTTCGAGGAAGGTGTACACTAAAAATAGATATACGCTAATTAAACTATAAATATTTACTGTAATCACAAACCAAAATAATGTATAACTACTTCCAAATCGCGCAATATTTCAAAAAGTGCTCATTTTTTTATCTATTAAAACCTTATAAAATCACTTTTGTAAAAATAAATTCCTTTTGGCTGCCCGTAATTTCCAGAAACATTTTTGAGTAGCTTTTATACCGCATTAATTCTTTCTTTCTAGACGGAAAATTGGGTTTATGTATGGTGAAATACGTGAACTAAAAATCTTATGCTGCATAACAAAAACTTTTAAGGCAGTTTATGCAGAAAGATGTTCATTTTGATTTTAATATTAATTCAGTTAATTCTTATATGTTTTCAAGTTAAACATGAGCTGAACACAAAAATATTTACTTGAGACGTTATAGCAAAAAAAAAACAGTTTTGGATTTTAGGTAGAGAGAAATCATTGATGCATTGTAAAAGTTCCTTGGAAACGTTTTCAAAAACTAATGGCAGCTAATAAAAAAATATACAAAATATTTTTTCAATTTAAAAGAAAGTTTTAATATCTTTTGGGACGTTCCTAAAGATAAAGGAACACTTTTTGGAATCTTGAATAACTCGAAAAATTTTATTGTATGTTTTTGTTCGTGATTATAGTGAATTTTCGAAAACTAAAAATATTTGTTTTTTTATACAGTGCAGATAATGCAATATTGAAAAATATAACTGGAAAGATTAAATATTTAGAAGATTATTTTATAAATTCTGCTATCACATTTTGATTTACTTAACCCGTTAGTAGTCGCGTGTCGGTCTTTTCGCCGCCCGTATAACTTATCTTCTATTAACTTATATCACATTACAAATACAACGGAGATCTACCATGTAGCTGACTTTGAAGCTTTCTCGACTACCTTAGTGAAGTAACAGGACACCTCTGTTTTTCCTTCAGGTGCATTTTTAGAATGAAAGTTGAAATTGGCGAAAAAGTCTACGTAAAAATCACTAATGTCAGTTCATTTTACTTTTTTCAATTACTCCAGATCTCATGAATAAAATGCATAACTTATGAAAACTGCTAATTTATATCTTCGTTGTAATGTTATTTTCGTATATTAGGTGAAAAATATTTCTTATTTTACATATTTGGTATGCGGGGGGCCAGCGGCGAAAAGACCGAGCGCGACTAATGACGTTGTGAAAAAAGTCGCGACTACTCGCGGGTTAAATAATTCATATTCTAAGTTAACGGAAAAATGGGCACGAACATTTTTTGTAATCCTTTTGCAGATCAACAAATGCAACGGATTGAAGTTTTGGGATTTTCCTTGGAATAAAACTTGTGAATATATGTTTATTGCAAACAGATTAGATTTTAAATAATTACTTCTTTTTAGATACGCAAAGATTATTGCATAACCTACCACGTCTTACATAATTAATCTTACGAGTTTTAGTAATAAACTCAAACCGCTAACTTTTGATTAATCCTTTAATAAAACTGCCTTCATTATACAATTGTAAATTTGCATTAAGTTATAACGTTTAGCATTCCATAAAATAAATCTAATGTACAATATATGTCGTCTAAATTGTTCATGTTAATATTTGGTTACTAATTAGAATGCTAACAAGACAATTATTTTATACTTCACATTCCATACATTTAAGAACATTAAAATTAAAGCAGTAAATGAAAACTTTTTTGGGACAAATAATTTATATTATTTCATAAAATGCAAGGAATGCATTTTTAATATTTTATTGATTTATTTACTAAACATCTTACTTGTACCCATTTAATTAAATACGAGATTTACGATAAAGGGCTTATAAAATTTTCACCCCATTAGGTTTTGAGAAATATGAGATCTAATTTTAGAAATAATGGAAAAGATGAGATGCAGGATCAAACTTCACAAAATTAAGCTGCCACATTTGGAAATATTCAAATAGAAATAATCCAAATATAATTTAACTGTTAAAAAGACATGCGGGAGTTATAAGTAATCTTCTGTTCGATAAAGTTATAATTTTTTGAAAATAAATTTCCATATCGTCCATTTACTGGGCACATATTTTCTTTAAAATACGAAAATGTATGTTTTTTTTTCTTTTATAGAACATGAGATTGTTTTTGTGTGCCTTTTACTTTAATTGTACATAGTTATACGTTTTATTATTAATTCCAGATATTAACTTTTATTTCATATGATAATAAAGTCATCTTTAAGCAACTGGAATATTTTAATCAAAATATGTCTTCATCATGTGTAATAGTCATATTTGTACTATAAAATATAGATAAGTATAATTATTGATTTATTTAATTGTTTAATTATTTTGAGAAGTTAAGAGCCATTATTTTGAAAATCACACAAAGTGTGATAGTTGTAGTTTTTTATCTGCTTGATTTTTTATATGCTGAAGTAGATCATATTTGATAAATAATCTGCAATTTTGAAGCCCTGAAAAAATTTCCTCTTTTCTATAAAAAAAAGTTCAAGGTTTTGAATGCCATTTTTCGTGGAAAGTGAAATTCTGGTATATTTAGAGCACTATATCTCTTGCAAGCAACAATATCCCAAAATTATTTTGGCATAAACTGTTAGTATAACCTTACCTACTTATTAAAATTTATTTGTTTCCATGGGGCATTGTTACTTTACATTGTTATGTTGTCAATAATTACAGTCAAAATAACTGTTTTTTTTCAGTTTTCCGCACTTAATATCTTATTTAAGCAATAGTACATTAAACCTTTTCTTATAGAATATGAAAGTGTACTACCAGGACAAGCAAAATAATATAGTACTGTACCGAGTTATTGTTGCTGTTATCAGATATAACCTCTTAAATACACAAAATTTTCAAAATCAGCACAAGTAAAGTAATGTCTTTTTAAATAAACGCCACAGTTAAATAAAACAAAATATGTCACGCAGTAGGTAAATATATGTACAAAAACATGGAAAAGAAAATGAAGTGGAGCTTCTTGATATTTTCATTTTAAAAAAAGAAAAAATTTCAAATAAACATAGTCGATGATACATTTCTACCCTATCACAAAATGAAAAATCATATTTATGTTTCCTCTTTCTGTGTTTTTTCCCCATGAGAAAATGAAACATCCCTTTTTTGTCGCCTCTTCCGAAAGAGAAGTGGGATGTTTCATTTTCTCTTAGGGAAAAAATGTGATGACGTTTATTGCTTTTCATATATATATTTTTTTCTTGCCAAAAATATCACGAGGATCCACGTCTTTTCTTTTCCATGTTTTTATTCATATGTATAACTATTGTGTGATGTATTTTGTTTCATTCAACTGTGGTGCTTTTTTTTAAAGACGCTACTTTAAATGTTGCAGATTTTGAAAATTTTGATTATTTAAAGAGTTATATCTACTAACAGCAACAATATCTCCTTGCAGTACTATATTACTTAGCTTGTCCTAGTAGTGCACTTTCATATTCTATAAGAAAAAGTTTAAGGTAATATGGTTTAAAAAAGATATTAAATGCGGAAAATAAACAAAAACGTCAATTTGACTGTACTTTGTGGCAACATAACAATGTAAAGTAACAATGCCCCTAGAAAACAAACAAATTTATTAAGGAGATAATGTTATACTAACAGTTTATGCCAAAAGAATTTTGGGATGTTGTTGCTTGCCAGGGATATAGCCCTCCAAAAATACTGACTTTTCATGAAAATGCATTCACAAACTTCAACTTTGATATTTTCTATAGGGAAGGGAAAATTTCTTCAGGGCTTCAAATTGCAGATTATTAATTAAATATGATTTACTTCAACATAAAAAATATCAAGACAATTAAAAAATACAACTATCAAAACATCACTTTTTTGTCTGAATTTCAAAATAAGGGGTCTTAATACAATTTATAGTTTCAAAATTTGCAACAATGGGAAGAGAAGGCGAATATTTTATTATTTGTTTTCTATTAGACATTGAAAATAGCCCATTCTCATGCAGTACTTTATATTTCATATTGCTTCAGTAAAAGTAAAAATCTTAGCGTAAATATAAATGCTCAAAAAAAAAAAAAGTTTTTACATAAACAATATATAACATTTGTAAAAAGTAAAGAAGATACAGATGTTTTAACTTTGTGTGTTGGAAATTATTGGATCTAAACATGACGTACTTTATGAATCAATCTTCAAACATATTCAATTAGAAAACTTAAATAAAAAATTTATTGGAAAAATAGCCTGTTATATTTTTACACCACTTTTATATGCTTTCGTCAAAAGGGCACATTTCGCGGAATGAGATATCTAATTATAAAAGCAATTACAGAAAATAAGTCTTTTGCAAAAGACTATGTATTATTATATAGAAATGTTAAATTATTTCCAAGGAAAATAAAATAATTACACAAAAAAATCACAATCCTTTTTTTTACGGTTAAAATCTAACACAACGATAATATATTGTTTATTAGAGATAGTAAGTCTAAGTTTTAAAAGCGGAATTTATTTTTATTACTATTTTATATACATCTAAGAACTTTAACAAACAATTCATTTCGTCAGTACACACATATATATATATTCTGATTTTAAAAGCCTTGGGAGGGAACTCTTTTTGATTAATTTGAGTTTTCTACTGTATTTTTTCTTCTTTTTATACTTGATAAAGCAAAATTTCTGAGACGCGTTCCCCAATTATTCTTTATTCTTAAATTGATTTTATCGTGAGATTTTAAAATCAACAGAAAACTTGATTTGAAATGAATAAGCAATAAAAAAATAAAACAGAATTGTCAGACTATCAATCAATGTTAAATTTCTCTTTTAATAAAGGAAAAGATCCATAGTTAAAATATATGAGGTTCATTTAATTTTCTACATGTAACTTTTAACTATTAAAAAAATTGTAAGATTGATTTGCATTTACAAAGTATTATATAAAAAATAAAATTACAGTTTCTGCTGTATTCCTTCAATTTTTACACAAACCAGCATAAAGATCTAAAGTTGAGTGTGGTTTTTCGATAGTTTTCTACAGCCTGGACACAAATTATAAGGGAAATTCAGTACTTTACAAAATATTGATAACAAAACATCAATTCAATAACATATAACTAGTATTGTATTTTAAACTTGTGGGTATATTTCTTAACACAGTCTTGAAATTTAAGTTTCGACTTACAGAGAACCCCTTTTTCGGGACTGCTTCATGGGATTTCGTTGCTTTTTTTGTTCACTGTATATCAAAGCCTGAAATCTAATGTGTTCGCCAGTCATGTATGTAAGTATGTATGCGCACACTTATGTATGTTAACGCGTAAACTCTTGATAGAAATGTCCGATTTGCTTCATTTCTTTTAAATTCATTCTTATAAGACACATCCCTGATTAATTTTGGGGGTTAATTGGTGAAGTATAAAGAGGTTATTGGACGGCTAAACCCCTTTAATTTAGATAAATTATTTTTTAACACACAATTATTTGATCTGCTTCAAATTTTATAGACGGGTTTATTCCGATAAGAAGGTTTCATGTTTAGATTTGGAGGAATTGACGGTTAAATTTAAGGTGGAAAGAAGACCCCCCCCTTTCATTTATTTAAGTGGGTTTTTCATACAGAATAATTCCTTTTTCTTCAAATTTTCTATGCCGGTTTTTAATGTTAAGGTGATTCCTTGATTAGATTTTAGGTTTATTGGTTAAGTCTAAAAAGGAGAAACCGTAGCTAGTGACACCCCCCCCCTTTTTTTATTTAGATACATGGATTTTTTATGCAGAAGTATTCGATTTGCGTCGAAATTCATGTACCGATTTATTTTAATATATCGCTTCCATTATTAGATTGGAGGCTCATTGGGGAAATATAAAAAGGAAAAAGAAGGGTTTATATCTTCTATAAATGAAATAAATGATTTTTTCATCCAGAATTCTTAAATTTGCTTCAATATTTTTTTCTAGGTTTTCAATTTTCTTTTCTAGTAAAAATACAAACTGTTCGTTTGTCAATTAAAATAAACGTGTAAATAATACGATATTCGTGTCATCTGGTCGTAAACACATTAAAAAAAAAAAAAAATAGCTGGTACAGATTTGAAGATATTTCTGATTAAATTTCAATACCAATTTTCAATAGTTACGACAATATCAATATTATAAATCGATTATAAGGCAAGAAATCAATATAAAAATTAAAAAGTTATATAAAGGTGTTTACAAATAAATAAAATTTCTTTTTTTAAAATAAATAATAATAACATTTTAGTTTATTATTTCTTAAATCGTAATTGAAATAACTTCCGAAATATGACACATATTCTAACATGATTACGGCATTGTAATTTATTCCTGTGTCTTGTGTTCGATAATTAAATATGAAGTTCTATGAGGTTTGTTCCCGGAGATGTATAAAATCTAAACATGTAAAACTTATTCATTATAAAATCCCGAAATATTGAACCAATATAAAAATTACTCGGACTGAATGATAATCTTGTAGGTATTTTGGATGGTTTAGTTTAATCAACTCATTGTTCATCGCTCCCGGTCTTTTTAACGCCGGCTCCCCGCATACATATAATGTAAAATAAGAACCATATTTCATTTAATATTTCAATATTATATTTGATGAATTTATGAATTTACAATTTATTTAAATTATACATTTTATTAATGAGATTTGAAGTAATGGAGAAAAGAAAAAAAAAAAGGAACTCACATTAGAGACTGCTCCGTAGACTTTCCCAGCAATTTTAACTTGCTTTTAAAAATGTACCTATAGAAACAAAAATGGAAAAAAAGAGAGAGAGAGATGTTTTGTTACTTCATTATAGTGGAGAAAATAACATTTAAAATCAGTTATATGGTACCTCTTCTTTGTAATCTTTAAGAGATATGATTTAAAAGATAATGATTTATATATGAAGCAAAAAGATCAACACGCCACTACTGCAGAATGAATGATATGCATTTATTGATTTGAATTCGAATCTCGTTAGACCCTCGAATATCAAATACATCATACAGTTTTTTGGAGAATTCCTAGCAGTATTCATAAATATACAGAATTATGCTTCATCATTTTTGATATAATTATCACAAATGCATTCAATTACATCTGAGAAGCCAAAGTTACACTTTTTTTCTTATTCCCATTCTCTTTCAAATACCGGACTTAGAAGAAGAGAAAACAATTTGTTTAAAATTTAAATAATCATGTGTAGTATGTGTATTAAAATAAAATAAAGAAATCAATCAATCTAATTACCCAACTTATACGGAACAAGTTCTATTTTATAGTACACTTTTAACGGAATGCTGAAATACTCTCCAGTATAAAAAGTTTAATTTTATAAATGTGCAATTAACTATTTTTATTTTCTACTATTTTTACAGCAAAAAAAAATATTTGACTCGTGGATTTTTTTTAAATTCCAGTTTTCGGCAGATTTACACATTTTAGGAGTCAGGTAACCTTAAAAAATATTTCTACAAAATGTCTATATGTCACTGTGTCACTCTGTGAGTCTCTGTGTGACAAAAAATATTTTGTTTTTAGCTCAAGAACGAATGCACGAAATTTTAGATTTTACAAAATTTTAGATACAGTTAGATCTTGATAAAAACTGGAGCTGATTAGTTTTTGATGCATATCGCCTTAAAAGCGACACTTCTATGATGTCTCTTTCACGATTTCCGCAAAAGCTATATTGCAAGATTTAATGAACGGATTTTCATAAACGGATTTTCATTCCGTTAGTCTCTGATCTAATATCGTGCTGATTATACTTGACGTAATTAATTCAACAGGTGGCGCAGCAATGTGGAACTATTCCTGATCATTGTATCTCAGGTATTAATGCGTATATTTTCATCAAATTTCAAACTAAGTAGTTAACAAAGTAATTTCAAACTAAGTTGCATTAGATTTAAACTAAGATCCCTGACATTCTTTAGTTTTTGGGGTAAATATTTCATCAGATCGCGATTCTATATTTTTTTTACGATTTTTGCAACGACTCTATATTAAAAACTAAAGCACGGATTTTCATCACACTTTGAATTCAGTTAGAACTTGAAATAAGTTGTTGCTGATTAGTTTTTGGCGCAAATAACCTAACCGGAAACACTTCTGTACTTCATTTCTCTGAAAGTACTAACAAGTATGAGATAGAAAAAAGTTATGGGGTTGCTACATGTGACTAGTTCTAGTTATTTATGTGTTTGCAAAAATATTTAATCATACTCTTAAGATTATTGCAGTCAACCGACTAAATTAAATTATATCATATTTATACTTAATACGCTACGCATACATATACGCATATGTATTTCACTAAACATGGGCGAATTAAAAAAAATAATAATAACTGTATTTTTTCCATGAATCTTTTATTCGTTCATGATCAAGTATATATAAATAAATATATCTGCTATTTTTTTTTTTATCTCTCAGTTTCATTTCTTTATTTAACGAAAAAAATAAATTTTGAAGAAAAAGTAAAATAAAGGAAGGGCGAAAGAATATTGATATTGTTAGAAGAATTTTCATAACTAATGATGTATTTTGTTTATCATTTCTAAATTTTAAGATATTGCATAGCTTTTATCGCGGGCTTTGACCGCGGCGACCGAATCTGGAAATTCCGTAACGAGAAAAAAACCTAACACTTCCGTAACGAGAAATACTTAACACTGCGGCTAATGTATTTAAAGTTCGGCAGACTTCGGCACGGTGCCGAAGTCTGCCGAACTGAAACGGCGTTAGCCGGAGTGTTAGGTTTTTTCTATCTCCTTTAGACACAATACTTTATTTCAACAGTGAATAGCAGTTGCTGGTGAATAGCAGTTGCTGGTGAATAGCTGTACGCGTAAAATTTGTGTATAAAGTGTTTTAAATATGAATAAACAAAGTGCATTTATTAATGAAGAAAGTGATGAAAAAATAGTGAAAGAAAATGAGTGAGTACTCTATATACATACATTTTATTATTATCACAAATGCAGTATTTTTTTATTATATGAGACAGTGTTAATTTTTGGTGACAAGAGACACCCCCCCCCCCCAAGTTGAGGGTCAAAAAATTTAAAATGCTTATAACTCGCGATCTAATTTTCGTATTGTGGCCATATTTTATTTGATAATTTATTATGAGACAGTGTTAATTTTTGGTGACAGGAGACCCCCCCCACGGTGAGGGTCAAAAAGTTTAAAATGCTTATAACTCGCTATCTAATTTTCGTAGCGCTTCCAAACGTTGTTTGGTAATTTATTAAGCTATTGAATAGCTTTTATCGCGGGCTTTGAGCGCGGCGACCGAATCTAAAAATTCCGTAACTAGAAAAAAACCTAACACCCCGGCTAATGTCGTTTCAGTTCGGCAGACTTCGGCACGGTATTCTTCGGTAGACTTCGGCAGACTTTTTAGATATTTAGAGGATATCAAGTCTCAAACTTATGTTTCTTATTTCAGTTACCATAAACCTGTCTTTTCAATGATAAAAATTCCTGATTAACCTACATGTATTGTAAGATAATAAAAATATTTTAAACGATATTAACTTCTCATTTATTCAAAAAAAATGTTTTCTTATCGGTCATTACGCTCAAAAAGTGTAACTTGAATTAATATCAAAGAAAAAGAAAAAACTTGAATTAATATCAAAGAAAAAGAAAAAACTTGAATTAATATCAAAGAAAAAGAAAAAACTTGAATTAATATCAAAGACAAAAAAAAAATGGCATAAATAAAAAATACATAAATAATTATAATTGCATAAATTGATAAAGATTACTATGCAATAGCTTTACCGCGGCAGTCCCCGAGTGCCACACGTATATATATTTTTTAATAAACTTAATCCTTTTAAATACTTACTATTTATATATAACTGCAAAATATGCCTATTCTTTTAAAACTTTGGAGCAAACTGTCCTGTCAATCAACTTTTTTTTAGAAAAAAAGGTTATATAACCATAAATAAACTGCACTCTAACCAGAAACTGAGCAATAATGTAGTTAGAATAGCGTAAAAGTTTTATATTGTAACCGTTTTCGATAAAAAAAATGCTCGAACGAATGCTGCAATTTTTTAGCAGGGCACTAAAACCACTATTAGCAATTTTATTTCCTTAAAAATAAGTCAACATTAAAAGTAACAAATTACATTTTTTGCCGTTGTGGTTGTTGTTGTTTTATCCGCAAAATATGCTTAAACAGTTAAAAATTTGCAGCAAACAGTCCAATTATTCGACCGGTTTTTTTTTTCACTGTTACATCACCGTAAATTAGCTACAGAAATTGGACAATTATATAGTCAGAATAGCGTAAAAGTATGATTATGAAACTGTTTTCAATAAAAATAATCTAACAAATGGACTTAAGACTGCAATTTTTTAACAGACATTTAAAATCACTTTTAGCTGTTTCATTTTCTTAAATGAAGAAAAAATTAGCCTTTAAAAACAATACTTATACATATATATATATATATACACGTTAATTCTGCAAAATATGATTTCACAGTTAAAGCAAACTGTCCAACCATTCAACAATTTTTTTTTTCGTTGTAAAAACTGTTACATTACCGTAAATTAACTACCCTCGAGAAATTGGGAAATAATATAGCTTGAATAGCGTTAAATTATGGTTGTATATCCGTTTTCGATAAAAACGGTCAATTTAATGGTCAGAATATATACATATATATATATATACAAATTTTTAATCGACTTCAAAAGTTACGATTTTACTTATTTATTTATTTTATTTATTTATTTATTTATTTATTTATTTATTTATCTTATTTATTTTATTTTATTTTTATTTATTTACTTTTTTGAACGAAAGCTTTACAGCTTTCGAATGTATAAAGTAAAAAGCTCGACGACATTTTAGTCGCAGAATTATGGACACAAGACTGATTAGAATTAGGACACATGACATAATAATTATTTCAGATCAAAAGAAAATTATGTTACTTTTCATCCACTTGAAAAATTTAACATTTCAAAGAAATGAACAATTTTTATGCAACATTTTTTGAACCATGATTTCTTGTATGAATACATTTTATTTTAAAGTGGACTATTTTTTTTCTCAATATGCCCCCGAAATTATTCAATATCTACACATTTATAATTTACAACTAAAATATAACTACAAAAAATATTTTGAAATATCCAATTAATTTTTTTATACGTTATATAATTTTCCTTTTAATAAGATAATATTTTAGATATTGTTTAATATTTTAGATATATTAATCTTTTTATTTCATTATTGTTAATAATATTCCTGAAATGCAAAATTTTTAGTTTTGAACTGTTTTTACAATGCAAGAATGGATTTAACCACAGGAATAATGATTAATTTTAGTTCAAAAGAAAATAAAGTTCGTCATCAAATTCAACATTTAAAGAAAATAAAAGTTTTATTCCTTTAACGCTGGACAACGAAATAAAATTCCTTTATGCACTTTCTTCTAAATCTTTATCTAAGAAATTGGAAAAAGTTTAATAAAAACCTTTACTGAATCTTGATTAATTTTGAATGCTTTACATCTTTTTGGTTCATCAGAATTTCAGTACTTGTGAAAATCTTGTTACTTGCTCTTCATGTTGGTCTAAATTTAAAATTTCTATCAGCACAAAAGGGATTCGAAATGGTGAATTTGGGAAACATTTTATGCGGATGTTTTCTATATTAAATTTATATAAACATGTATTTCCCTCAATGGCAAATGGAATTGTAACCGGAATATAAATAAATAAATGAAAGGAAACCATAATAGCTCTAAAGCAGCAGAATCCTTTATTATATGTGGGAGCGGGGTGCTAAGAATTTAAGAAAACAATAATTTAGTTTTCAGCAAAATAAATTAACGCTACTAACTTATAAACTAATTACCGTAAAATGCACACTATATGGCTAAAATTGACCGGCCATTTGTGACGGTTTGTTAAAAACTAGAAAAACAGATGATAAATTATCATGAAGCTCCAGATGTGTTAATAAAATAGTACAAGTAATGTATTTACGTAAATATTTTTTTCCGAAATCCCTTAGGGAAATCATCAACAAATTGAAAAATATTGAATATCTTTTGGATTATCTTTTATTGAATATCTCACTGTCAACACTTATGTAACAAAAACTTTCAAACTATAGGTTGTGATTGAATGGCTAATTTTAATAAATGCTGTTTATTTCATTATTATTAATGATATTCTTCAAATGTAAAAGTTTTAATTTTGGATTGTCTACACAAAGCAAGGATGGATTTCTTCATAGAAATCAGGATTAATTTTAGTTCGAACGAAAATAAAGCTTTTCGTCATCAAATTCAAACAAAAGAAAATTTTTTATTTATTTTATGCTAGGCAACGAAGCGGAACTCCTTTATACAGTTACTTCTAAATCCTTATCTAAGAAATTGGAAAAAGGTTATTAAAGAACTTTTGCTGAATCTTGTTTATTTTTAAATGCTTTACAATTTTTTGGTTCATTAAAGTTTCAGTTTTTGTGTAAATCTTGTTTCTTGAATTTCATTGTAGGCTACATATAAAACTTCTGTCGGCACGAAAGGGATTTCAAAAATGCAATTTGGAAAACATTTTATGTGGATATTACTATATTAAATTTATATTTTAAAGTAGTAAACATGTATTTCATTCAATGGCAAATGTAATTTTAACCGCAATATGAAGAAATGAATGCAAGAAAATCATAATAGCACTAAAGAAGCAGAATTCTTAGTTATATGTGGGGGCAGAATGCTACACATTAGATAATTACACATGTAAGCTTTAACACGCGCTTAACAATATTCTAACGAGAAATTAGACAATTATATAAACAGAATTGAGTTAATTTATGGTTGTGTAACCATTTTCGATAAAAATGGTCAAACTACTGGACAGAATGCTTCAAGTTTTTAATAATGCACAGAAATCACTACTAATGATTTCATTTCTTTAAAAAAAATAGGTAATACAGAAGTTTTTATCTACTTAAAAAATTACAATAAAAACTTCTTTTTCCTTTTGATTTTTCTTTGATCGAAGGCTCTGCAATTTCCAAAAATATAAAGTAAAGAATCTAAGCGACTTTTGGTTTGAAGAATTATGGACATAAGACTCATTAGAATTCTGAGGCAAAAATTATTAATTAATTTAAGTTATTTTTCATGCACTTCAAAAATTCAAAAATAACGAAGAAATGCAATGTTTTTATGCATTAGTTTTTTACCCATGATTTTTTGTATTTTTTTTTAAACATTAGTTATCAATTTTTTCAATATTTCCTAACAATTATTGAATATATGTAAGATAATAATTTATAACTAAAATTAGTCTCTACCAACAACAATTTAAAATATTCAATCACATTTCTTTTTATTATGTTATATAGTTTTCCTTTTGTAGAGATAATCCTTTTATTTCATTATTGGTAATGATATTGTTGAAATGTCAAATTTTTAGTTTTGAACTGTATACACGAAGCTAGGATGGATTTTTTCATACGAAACCGGATTAATTTTAGTTAAAAAAAAAAGTTATTCGTCATCAAATTCAAAATTCAAAGACAAGAAAAGTTTTAGTCATTTAACGCTAAGCACCGAAGCAAAAATTCCTTTACACAGTTTCTTCTAAAGCCTTATCTAAGTAATTGGAAAAAGGATAATAAAGTACCTTTGCTGAATCTTGATTATTTTTTAATGCTCTATATCTTTTTGGTTCATCAAAATTTCAATTTTTGTGAAAATCTTGTTAGTTGCACTTCATTGTGGCTAAATTTAAAATTGCTGCTGGCACGAAAGGAATTTCAAAAATGCAATTTGGAAAACATTTTATCTGGATGTTTTGTATATTAAATTTATATTTTTAAAGTAGTAAACACGTATTTCATTCAATTGTAAATGCAATTTTATCCGCAATATAAATAAATAAATACAATATTAGCTAATTACGCATGTAAGCGTATGCACTTAACTATATTCGAACCAGAAATTAGGCAATAATATAGTCAGAATAGCTTAAATTTATGATTGTGTAACCGTTTTCGATGAAAATGATCGAACTAAATAACAGAATGCTTCAAGTTTTTATTAATGCACAGAAATCACTACTAATGATTTCATTTCTTTAAAAAAAATAGGCAATACAAAAGTTTTTATCTACTTCAAAAATTACAATAAAAACTTCTTTTTCCTTTTGATTTTTCTATGATCGAAGGCTCTGCAATTTTCGAAAATATAAAGTAAAGAATCTAAGCGACTTTTGGTTTGAAGAATTATGGACATAAGACTCACTAGAATTCTGAGGCAAAAATTATTAATTAATTCATGTTATTTTTCATACACTTCAAAAATTCAAAAATAACGAAGAAATGAAAAAATTTTATGCATTAGTTTTTTACCCATGATTTTTTGTATTTTTTTTAACATAAGTTATCGATTTTTTAAATATTTCCTAAGAATTATTGAATATCTGTAAGATAATAATTTATAACTAAAATTTGTCTCTACCAACAACAATTTAAAATATTCAATCACATTTCTTTTTATTATGTTATATAGTTTTCCTTTTGTAGAGATAATCCTTTTATTTCATTATTGGTAATGATATTGTTGAAATGTTAAATTTTTAGTTTTGAACTGCCTACACAAAGCTAGGATGGATTTTTTCATACGAAACCGGATTAATTTCAGTTAAAAAAAAAAAAAAGTTATTCGTCATCAAATTCAAAATTCAAAGACAGAAAAGTTTTAGTCATTTAACGCTAAGCAACGAAGCAAAATTCCTTTACACAGTTTCTTCTAAAGCCTTATCTAAGTAATTGGGAAAATGATAATAAAGTACCTTTGCTGAATCTTGATTATTTTATAATGTTCTATATCTTTTTGGTTCATCAAAATTTCAATTTTTGTGAAATTCTTGTTAGTTGCACTTCATTGTGGCTAAATTTAAAATTGCTGCTGGCACGAAAGGAATTTCAAAAATGCAATTTGGAAAACATTTTATGTGGATATTTTCTATATTAAATTTATATTTTTAAAGTAGTAAACACATATTTCATTCAATGGTAAATGCAATTTTATTCGCAATATAAATAAATAAATACAATATTAACTAATTACGAATGTAAGCGTATGCACCTAACTATATTCGAACCAGAAATTAGGCAATAATATAGTCAGAATAGCTTAAATTTATGGTTGTGTAACCGTTTTCGATGAAAATTGTCGAACTAAAAGACATTATGCGGCAAGTTCTTAACAATTCACAGAAATCACTATTAATGATTTCATTTTCTAAAAAAAAAGAAATAGAAATTTTTTTATCTACTTCTAAAATTACAATAAAAACTTTTTTTTTTTCATTTAAAGTTTTCTCTGAATGTAAACTCTGCAATTTTCGAAAATATGAAGTAAAAAACTAAAAGACTTTTTGGTTTAAGAATTATGAACACAAGACTCATTGGAATTCTGACGCAAGAATTAATTTATGTTATTTTTCATACACTTCAAAAATGAAAATACTAAAGAAATGAAAAAAAAATATGCAATATTTTTTCAACTATGATTTTTTGTACGTATTTTTTTAATCGATTTTCTCAATTTTTCCTAAAAATTTTTGAATATCTGCAAGCTTATAATTTATAACCAAAATTAATCTCTACCAACAATAATGTAAAACATTCACTCACATACCTTTTTATTTTGTTATATAGCTCCTTTTTATAGAGATATTCTTTTTATTTCATTATTGTTCATGATATTCCTAAAATGTCAAACTTTTAGGCTTGGAATATTTAACATAAAGCTAGCATGGATTTATTCATACGAATCCGGATTGATTTCAGTTCAAAAGAAAATAAAGTTATTCGTCATCAAATTCAAAATTCAAAGACAAGAACAGTATTATTCCTTTAGCGCTAAACATCGAAGCAGAATTCCTTTACACAGTTTCTTCTAAATCCTTATCTGAGAAATTGGAAAAAGGATAACAAAGAACCTTTGTTGAAACTCTAATGTTAATTGCTCCCGCTACACTACCGCCACGTGTGAATGAAGACCATCACAGGTAAAATAAAACAAAATTTTTTTATTTTATTGTAATGGGTCTGGGTAAATGGAGCTCAATTCAAGATTTAGAGGACTGTTAACAATGCCCTTATCCAATTGCTATAGAGAATAAATAATTGTTTTTTACTCACAACTTCTTTAAGTCCGGCTATGGCACTTTCATTATCCTTCTATTAAACGCTAGGGCTCTCTGTTTATCCTGAAATACAAGAGCCCCTGTCTGCTGTCGGAAACTATTTAGAATCAAACACAACGGCAAGATTTACTTTTAAAATTGCTTATCCAATTCTCTCTTCGTCTACTCTTTAAAAGGAGCGCGGCACTCTATTCACTTGTTGAGGCGATGTATTAGTATCAGCTTGGTCTATATATCCGAGGCTGGGAAAACTCGCCAACTCACACTTTCAATTCTCTCCCTTACAGCTTATAAACCTTGCAAACTGAAGACACATAACTAGAAATTTGTATAAAACTTGAAAACCGCAGTTAGCTGTAGACAAGAAGTGCCACGCATATTTCGGAAAGTTAGAGTTGCATAAAGTATAGATGTCGTCCTTGCGCCAGACATGTTAGATTAATGACGTCACGAACTCACTCAAAACACAAGAGCGCCTTTATTACAAAAAGACACTCCTTCATAAATCTTGACTATTTTTGAATGTTTACATCGTTATGGTTCATCAAAATTTCTGTTTTTGTGAAAATCTTGTTGGTTGAACTTCATTGTGGTCTAAATTTAAAACTTCTGTCGGCACGAAAGGGATTCCAAAAACACAATTTGTAAAACATTTTATGTGGATATTTTCTATTTTTAATTTCTAATTTAAAGTAGTAAAAATGATTTTCACTCAATGGCAAATGCCATTTTATCCGCAATATCAATAAGTAAATACAAGGCATCATAATAGCACTAAAGAAGCAGAATGCTTAGTTACATGCGGGGGCGCGATACTACACATTAGCTATTTACACATATAAGCTTACTCCCTTAACTATCAGAAATTATGCAATAATATAGCCAGAATAGCGTCAATTTATGGTTGTGTAACCGTTTTCGATAAAAATGATTGAACTACTGGTCAGAATGCTGCAAGTTTTTAACAATGCACAGAAATCACTATTAATGATTTTATTTTCTTAGAAATAAGAAAAAGAAGTACAAAAGCTTTTATCTACTTCAAAAATTACAATAAAAACTTTTCTTTCCTTTTGATATTTCTTTGATTGAAAGCTCTGCAATTTTCGAAAATATAAAGTAAAAAATAAAATGACTTTTTCGTTGTAGAATTACTGACACAAGACTTGTCAGAATTAGTACACTAGCATTATTTATTAATTTATGTTATTTTTCATCCTTTTCAAAAATTCAAATTACCAAAAGGCCGAAAATTTTTTTATACAATACTTTTTTAAACATTTTTTTTATTATAGGCCATTACTTTTCTCAATATTTCCTAACAATTTTCGAATACATGTATATTTATAATTTAGAATTAAATTTAATCTCTACCAACAATTTCTTAAAAGGGTCAATCAGACTTCCACTTATTATGTTATATAATTTTCCAATTATAGAGATAATCTTTTTCATTTCAGTAATTATAATGATATTATGGAAATCAAAAATTTTTATTTTTCGACTATCTACACAAAGCAAGGAATGGATTTATTCACAGGAATCAGGATTAATTTCCGTTCAAAAGAAAATAAAGTTATTGGCCATTAAATTGAAAATTCAAAGACAAGAAAAGATTCATTCCTTTAACACTAGCAGAGAAGCAGAATTCCTTTATACAGTTTCTTCTAAGTCCTTATCTAAGAAATTGAAAAAAAGGTTAATAAAGAACTTTTGCTGAATTTCGATTATTTTTGAATGTTTTAAATCTTTTTGGTTCATCAAAATTTCATTTTTTGTGAAATCTTGTTTGCTGCACTTCATTGTTAGCTATATTTGAAACTTCTGTCGGCACAAAAGGGATTCGAAAAATAGAATTTGGAAAACATTTTATGCTGATATTTTTTTTATATTAAATTTATATTTTTAATCAGTAAACATTTATTTCGCTCAATGGCAAATGCATTTGTAACCGCAATATCAATAAATAAATGCAAGGCATTTGTAACAGCACTGAAGTAAAATCCTTATGTTACGAATTTTGTAAGTAGTTAGTATTTGTACTCTAAAATAAAGTAAATAATCTTGTTAAGCTCTATTCCTTTGCTAGTATTAGTTTTTTTTTACATTGTTTCGATTTGTTAACGTTTTATCAGGCAAACCTGTCTATTATTTTTCAATGAATGTCTATGGCAATTTGGTGAAATATTAGGGATATCGCCAAATTTTCGACCAAAATTAGTCGTTAAAAGTGACGCCAACTTGGCGATAATTATAATATTCCGCCAAATTGCCCTAGACATTCATTGAAATGTAATAGACAGGTTTGCCTGATAAAAATATAACAAATAGAGACAATGTAACAAAAACTAATATTAGCAACGCTTATAGAGATTTTTATAAGAATATTTCCATTACTTTATTGTACAAATACTAACTATTTACAAAATCCATTACATTTAGTTATATATGGGGTAGGGATGCTACACATTAATTACTTATACATTTAAGCTTATACTTTTAACTACGCTATAATTCGAATTTGGACAATAACATAGTCAGAATAGCGTTAAATTATGGTTGTGTAACCGTTTTTGATAAAAACTGTCAAGCGATTGGGCAGAATGCTGCAAATTTTCGATAGTACACTGAAAACCCTATTAACGATCTCACTTCCTTAAAAAAGAAAACATATACAAAATTTGAAATAAACTTAAAAAATCACAATTTAATTGTTTTTTTTCTTTTCATTTTTGACAGAAAGCTCTACAATATTCGAGAATATAATAGAAAACACTTGGTGACTTTTTGGGTTGTAAAATTATGGAATAAGACTTATTAGAATTCTGACACAGGAGTTACTGATTATTTTAGATCAAAACAAAATCACACTACTTTTCATCCACATCAAAAATTCAAAATTGCGAAGCAATGAATAATTTTTTATGTAATATTTTCTGAACCATGATATCTTGTATATATATATATCATTTTTGTTTTGTTTTGTTTTAACTTGGGCCATCGCTTTTCTCAATATGTCCTCAAAAATAATTAATGTGTCTGAATTAATAATATATTATTTACTTAATCTCTACCAACAATATCTATAGACATTCAATCACATATCTCTTTATCATGTTATATAATTTTTCTTTTATAGAGATTTTTTTTTCAATATTGTTAATGATATTCTTGAAATGGCAGAATTTTTAGCTTTCGATTTTTAGTTTTGAAATGTCTATACAATCAAGAATGGATTTAACCACAGGAATAATGATTAATTTTAGTTCAAAAGAAAATAAAGTTATTCGTCATCAAATTCAAAATTCAATGACAGTAAAGGCTTTATTCCTGCAACTCTTGACAACGAAGCTGAACTCCTTTATACAGTTTCTTCTAAATCCTTATCTAAGAAATTGGAAAAAGTTTAATAAAGAGCTTTTGCTGAATCTTGATTATTTCTGAATGCTTTACATCTTTTTTGGTTCATCAAAATTCCAGTTTTAGTGAAAAACTTGTTAGTTGCTCTTCATTGTGATCTAAATTTAAAACTTTTGTCGGCATAAAAGAGATTCGAAAAAATGAATTTGGAAAATATTTTATGCGGATATTTTCTCTATTAAATTTATTTTTTAAAGTAGTAAATATGTATTCCGCTCAATGGCAAATGGAATTTTAACGGCAATATCAATAAAAACATGCAAGACAATAATAAAAGCATTAAAGAAGTAGGTTCCTCAATTATATGTGGGAGCGCAATGCTAGAATATATCTATTTACACACTGAAGATTACAAACTTAACTACATTCTAAACAGAAATTGAACAATAATATAAAGAGAATACTGATAAATTATTCATTCTGTAACCGTTTTTGATAAAAACGGTCAAGCGACCAGACAGAACTGTTTAAAAAATTGAAGCTGCTCATTTTTAACTGTGCACTGAAATCACTATTAACGTTTTTATTTCCTGAATATATATATACAAAAGTTTCGATCTACTTCAAAAGTTACAATTTAAACAATTTTTTTTTTATCTTAACAATTTTTAAAAACTGTAAAGAAAAAAACTCGGCGAGTTTATGGTCGTAGAATTACGGACACAAGAACCATTAAAATTCTGATACAATATTTATTAATTATTTTAGATAAAAAATTAATTTATGTTACTTTTCATCCACTAAAAAAATTCAAAATTTAATACAAATAAACAATTTTTATGTGACATTTTTTAACCATGATTTATCGTATGTGCTCAGTACTTTTCTAAATGTGGCCTCATAAATATTGAATATCTGTATATTTATAATTTATGATTAAAAACAATCTTTACCAAGAATATATGAAAACATTCAATCACATTTTTTATTATGTTATATAATTTTCCTTTTATAGAGATAATCTTTTTATTTCATTGTTGTTAATAATATTCTTGAAATGTAAAATTTTTAGTTTTCGACTGTCTGCACAAAGCAAGGATGGATTTCTTCAAAGAAATCAGTATTAATTTAAGTTCAAAAGAAAATAAATCTATTCGTCATCAACATTCAAAGATAAGAAAAGTTTTGTTCGTTTAACGCTAGGCAACGAAGCAGAATTCCTTTATGCAGTTTCTTCTAAATCCCTATGTAAGAAATTGAAAAAAGGTTAATAAAGAGCCTTTGCTGAATCTTCATTATTTTTGAATGCTTTACATCTTTTTGGTTCTTCAAAATTTAAGTTTTTGTGAAAATATTGTTAGTTGCACTTCATGATGGGCTAAATTTAAAATTTCTATCAGCACAAAAGGGATTCGAAAAATTGAATTTGGAAACGTTTTATGTGAATATTTTCTATATTAAATTTATATTTTAAATTAGTAAACATATATTTCGCTCAATGGCAAATGCAATTTTAACCTCAATAGCAATAAATAAATGCAAGGCAATCATAATAGCACTAAAGAAGCAGAATCCTTAGCTATATGTGGGGGCGGGATGCTACGAGTTTAAGAAAGCAAAAATTTAGATTTCATGAAAAAAAGTAAAAAAATAATAAAATAATAAAATAAACGCTACGATAAGCTCGAAATTAAACTAATATAATTGTGTAAATTAATTACCATAAAATATAGGATTGTCTTAATAAGATTTTTCAAACTGATCGATGTATCTTTTAATTATATAAGCTAACAAGCTCTTTTAATGCAACAATACTTGTTCACCAATGAAAATCTTATACGCAGTTAGAATTTAACATAATAGATTTTTAAGCAATAATAATTCAATTTGAACAATTTTAATTTATCTATCAAATTTTGGAAGTCCATGTTTTTATTCCTATAGTCAAATCCTTAAACGTTATTAGTACTATTTATTAGTCAGGAAAAAAACGGAAGTAAGGAAAAAGTTTTCCACTTTAAAGGTTGTACATTGGCTAATTTTTAAACCATCAGTCATAGACATAGCGTTCCAATCACAAAAAATGTTTAAATGCGGTTAAAAAAAATGTGTTATTTTGATAAATACTTAAATATATTTTTAAGTTACGAAATTTATAATTTTATACTGTCCTGTAGTCCAACAAGTGATATTTCTATAACGATTTATTCTTGTACTTAAAAGTAAGACAAAATATGTTATACCTCTAACACTAAAATTGACCCAGATGTGAAACTTTGAATTGCATGGGATTGATTTATGGAAATTTTTTGCAATCCGACCACAGACAAATTTAGCCACGATTGGAGAGATCTTATGTAAAACGCTTAAAGTACTAGAAATCGATTGTATATTGGTTCAGTTCTATGCATAACTTCATGCACTTTACAGTGGTACAATTTTGAAAATGGCTCAAAAATCCCCCCCCCCCCGCCTGCGAATTTTTTTCAATTTATGAGAGTGTTAGCTAGCTGTACCGAAATACTTACACAAAATTTTGGTTCAATTCTATGAATAACTTCATACACTTTTCGATGGTACAACGTTGAAAATTGCACAACAATCGCTATTACAGCGCCCCCTTTCAGCGGAATATTTGAAAATTAAAGGAGGACCTGCTTGCCTCAGTCAAAAAACAAACACACACAAAAAACTTTGGTTCAATTCTATTTATATCTTGATACACTGTTAAAACTAATGATTACACATAGAATCTTTTAGAGGTGAAAGGCTTGTCTCACTGGTGATACCCCTAAAGGAGCCCGAATGGTACTTTTAATTAGGATGAAAAGATGGCACTCGTAATCCAGAGTGCCCAGTGACAAAAAATTAAAAAATATACAAACCGACGTTTGGCCCTCGAGGGATTCGAACCCACAACGTCTGATTACAAGAACAGCGATCTAACTGCTCGGCCATCGAGCTCACTTTCAGTCTCCCAGAAATTTTTTAATGTCCTTAAATTCAAAGTTTGCTTTATATAAAAAAGCTCGCCAAAAGTTAGCCATCTGAAGTTCTAAAGGGAATTGGGATAGTGTATAACGGTGATAGTCATCGTAGGGAGAAATTGCTGTTTTGATCCACCAGTGACGGCGAGTTGAAGGGCAAGGATACACCTCACAGAGCATGTGCAAATGACTAAGGGCTGAAAATCTTCCAACGGTATGCACTGCGCGGCACCCTAATTAGCGTGAATCACCCAGTCAGATATCAAACGGCACCCCAAACACATTTTCAAGGCCACGGGTGTTAAACGTTAACACCTTTTCACCCCTGGGTGCCAAATTCAACTGGTTTGTCACCATTAGTTTTAACAGTGTATACTTTTCTATGGTAAAATGGTGACATACAGTCACATACATGGACAGAGAGACGTTTTAAAAAAACGCGATTTTTGGAATCTCTCACGTGCCAAAACGTGCGAATCCGTCGAAAACCGGATTTTGAAAACATTTCGATTACAATACTTTCTTCTATTGAAGATGCAAGTAAGTAAGAATGGTGTTCAAAACAGCACTGTTTTTTCTTTCTTTTTTCTTGCTTGTAATTTAACCCTTGTAAATATAGGTGTTTTAAATTTTTAAAAAATATATACTTTAGAAAAAAAAATACTATAATATAGTTCTGATGAGGTAATTAATTTAAAATCAATACATTTTATTTATTTCTTTTTAATTTATTAACGCAAAATTCATACACTCCTTGAATTTCCTAATGAGTTCTGCATACTAAATCAGAAACTTACAGTTATCACTTAAATGCTTGGATTCTTGATAATTTTTTAATCGCAGGTTTCGTACTATTTTCTCAGGTTAATCTTTACACACCCACTTTTTTTATTTATTTTACTTTAAACATGTACTTCAAATTGTTACTGTTTTAGAATTGATTCAGCTTTTCCTTTCTTTTTTTAACTGTTCAAAGTCTGACCAAAAAAAAAAAAAAAAAAAACATTGTTTTGCATTGTTTCTTAATATATTTTACCTTTCTTTTGTCGACGCTCCTTAGTCCTCCACTAAGAAAAATTTTTAGAAATGAAGAAGTATACTTTAACTCCTACAGATGGATAGTTTTGCTTTTAAAACCTTAGAAAAAAGTAAAATATGTTTACAACGCAATGAAAAGCTGTTTCGCAAACAAAAATAAAAAAAGAATTTGAAAGGCTTCTCAGCTTTCCTGAATGTTTTTTTGTTTGTTTGTTTCTTTGTTTAGAATTTCTTTTATTGCTCTTAAGAAATTGCTTGCTTATACTACGATGTGAATCGTATAAATATATATCGGTTTCTTTTTTGTGATCTTTTGAATTCTATATGTAATAAAAGTTAAAATTAAATAGGCCCCAGTTTTTTTTTTATAATTTAATAATAGGAAAATTAATAATTTATTCGGTTATTTGAATTGACCTGATTAAGCAGAATAGTACTGAACAATTATGTTGTGATAAATTTATTTTTTACTTTCGTGGATACAAATAAATTCAAAAGTAATTTACTGCACACAAATAACTAAAATTTCTCACGTATAATGTATGCTTCTTTTTCATCAAAGGTGATTTGATATAAAAGGAATTTTATTTTTTAAAGCCTTTAGCTATAGACTAATTTTTATTAAGGAAAATAGATAAAACATGTAAATTGTCACATAATCAAGGCCTAAAATATACTTTCCTGATTTGAAAAAGAAACAGTTACGTTTTAACTTAGTTTGAAATTTAATGGTGATATGAGCGAAATAAAGATATATATATATTCAGTTCTCTATTTCACTTTTTTTTTCTTGATTGATTTTTCTAATTTTAGGTTTTATCCCTCTCTTTTTAACTGTTCAGTGTCTGGTTCAAAAAATATTCATTCTTCTTCGTTCATTTTTTTCAATACCTTTCTTTGTTGACGTTTCATATTACCCCACTAAGGAAAGTTTTTAGAAATGAAGAAGTATACTTTAATTCTTACATATAGATAGTTTTGCTTTTAAAAGCTTAGAAAAAACTAAAATATGTTTGCAACTCAATAAAAAGCTGTTTCACAAACAAGATTTAAAAAAAGAATTTGAAAGACTTCTCAGATTTGCTGGATGTTTTCTTGTTCTTCTTGTTTAGAATCCTTTTTTTTTTTTTTTTTTTAAGAAATGGTTTTTTTTACCACAATGTGAATCGTATAAATATATATCCGTTTCTTTCTTATGATCTTTTCAATTCTAATTGTGATAAAAATTAAAATGAAATAGAGATCCGAGTTTGTTTTATAATACTAAGAAAATGAATAATTTATTCGATTATTTAAATTAAAGCAGACTAGGCGGAAGTATTATGTTGAGATAAATTTATTTTTTATTTTCGTGGATACAAAAAAATTCAAAAGTAATTTACAACATAAAAATAACTAAAATTTCTTATTTATAATGCATACTCCATTTTAATTAAAAGAGATTTGATATGCATGAAATCATATTTTCAAATCGTCTAGCTACAGATATATTTTCATTAATGGAAATAAATTTTAAAAAAAAGTGTTACATATTCAAGTCCTAAAAGATTTTTTCTTCATTTAAAAAATAAATAATTATGTTCTAATTTTTTCTGAAATTTAATTAGGATATGAGTGAAAAACATTTCTATTTTCATTTTCTTTTCACTTTTTTGGATTGTTTTTTCTGACTTTAGGTTTTACCGCTTCTTTTTAACTGTTTAGTGTCTGACACAAAAAATATTCGTTCCTTTGCATTCTTTTTTTTAAATATATTTCACCTTTCTTTTGTCGACGTTCATATTCCTCCACTAAGGAAAGTTTTTAGAAATAAAGGACTGTACTTTATCTCATAAAGATGGATAGTTTTGTTTTTAAAAACTTAGAAAAAACTAAAAATTGTTTACAACTCAACAAAAAGCTGTTTCACAAACAAAATTTAAAAAGAGAACTTGAAAGGTTTTTCAGCTTTGCTGGATGTTTTCTTTATCTTGTTGTTTAGAAAATCTTTTATTTCTTTTAAAGAAATTACATATCTTTACCACGATGGGAATCTTATAAGTATATATCCATTTTTTTCTTATCATCTCTAGAATTCTAATTGTAATAAAAATTAAAATAAAATAGAGTTCTGAGTTTATATACATATGTATATATATAACTAAATTCTTAGAAAAGAAATAGTTTATTCGGATATTTAAATTGACATGATTAAACAGATTAGTACGGAACTATTATGTTGAGATACATTTATTTTTTATTTTCTTGGATAGAAATAAATTCAAAAGTAATTTACTAAACAAAAATAACTAAAATTTCTTATTCATAATGGATACTTCATTTTCATTAAAAGAGATTTAATATGTATGAAGTTATATTTTTAAATCTTCTAGCTACAGATAAATTTTCCTTAATGAGAATAAAGTAAACATGTAAATTATTATATAATCAAGTCCTAAAAGTTACGTTCTTGATTTTAAAAATAAGTAGTTATATTCTAATTTATACTGAAATTTAATTACGATATGAGTGAAAAATATTTCTATTTTCAGTTTTTTATTTAAATTTTTTTCTGATTGATTTTTCTAGTTTTAGGTTTTACCCCTTCTTTTTTTCTGTTTAGTGTCTGACACAAAAAAATATTGCTTCCTTATTTTATTTCAATATGTTTTGCCTTTCTTTTGTCGATGCTTTATATTCATCCAATAAAAAAAGGTTTTATGAATGGAGAAGTATATTTTACGTCTTAAAGATTTATTGTTTTACTTTTAAAACCTTAGAGAAAAAAAAATGTGCTTACAACGCAATAAAAAGCTGTTTCACAAACAAAATTAAAAGAAAAGAATTTGAAAGGCTTCTCAGATTTGCTGGATGTTTTCTTTCTTTTTTTTTTTTTTTTTTTTTTTTTTTTTTTTTTTTTTTTGTTGTTGTTTAGAACCTTTTTTATTTCTTTTAAAGAAATTACTTATCTTTACCACTTTGTGAATCTTATAAATATACATCCATTTCTTTCTTATCATCTCTTGAATTCTAATTAAAATAAAAGTTGAAATAAAATAGCTTTCCTAGTTTTTTATAACTAAATTCTTTGAAAATGAATAATTTATTCGATTATTAAAATTAAACTGACTAAGTAGAATAGTATTGAACAATTAAGTTGAGATAAATATATTTTTTTATTTTCGTCGATACATATAAATTCAAAAGTAATTTACATCACAAAAATAACTAAAATTTCTTATTTATAATTTACACTCCATTTTCTTCAAAAGAGATTTGATATTTATGAAGTTATATTTTTAAATAATCTAGCTACAGATAAATTTTCATTAATAATAATATATTAAATTTTTAAATTGTTACATAATCAAGTCCTAAAAGTTACGTTCTTCATTTAAAAATTAATAGTTATGTTCTAATTTATATTGAAATTCAATTACGATATGAGTAAAAAAATATTTCGATTTTCAGTTTTTTATTTAACTTTCTTTGGATTGATTTTTCTAGTTTTAGGTTTGAACACTTCTTTTTAACTGTTTAGTGTCTGGCACAAAATATATTCATTCCTCTGCGTTTATTTTTTTTCAATATATTTTACCTTTCTTTTGTCGACGTTCATATTCCTCCACTAAGGGAAGTTTTTAGAAATAAAGAAGTACACTTTAACTCTTACAGATGGATAGTTTTGCTTTTAAAAACTTGGAAAAAAACTAAAATATGTTTACAACTCAACAAAAAGCTGTTTCACGAACAGAATTTAAAAAAAGAATTTGAAAGGCTTTTCAGCTTTGCTGGATGTTTTCTTTATCTTGTTGTTTAGAAACTCTTTTATTTCTTTTAAAGAAATTACTTATCTTTACCACGATGGGAATGTTATAAGTATATATCCATTTTTTTCTTATCATATCTTGAATTCTAATTGTAATAAAAATTAAAATAAAATAGAGTTCCAAGTTTTCTTAATAACTAAATTTTTGGAGAATGAATAATTTTTTCGATTATTTAAATTAAACTGACTAAGTAGAATAATATTGAACAATTATATTGAGATAAATTTATTTTTTATTTTCGTGGATACAAATAATTTACTACACACAAATAAACAAAATTTCTAATTTATAGTGTATGCTCCTTTTTCATCAAAAGTTATATGAAATTGTATTTTTTAAAGCCTTTGGCCGCAGATTAATTTTCATAAAGAAAAATAATTAAAACATGTAAATTGTTACATAATCAAGACCTAAAATTTACGCTCTTGATTTAAAAAATAAATAGTTATATTCTTATTTATTTTGAAATTTAATAACGATATGAGCGGAAAATATTTCAGTTTTCAGTTTTTTCTTTCACTTTTTTTGGATTGATTTTTCAATGTTTTAGATTTATCTCTCTCTTTTTAATTGTTCAATGTCAGACACAAACAACATTTATTCCTCTTCGTTTATTTTTTTTCAATATTTTTTACCTTCTTTGTCGACGCTTCATATTCCTCGACTAAGGAAAGTTTTATGAAATGGAGAAGTATACTTTAACTCTTACAGATGGATAGTAGGCTGGTGCGAAGAAAACAAAAGTTTTTATTTAAGAATCGCTATAGTGCGGAAAAGTTGCAATTGGTAAATACAAAAAAAAAAAAAAAAAAAAAAAAAAAAAAAACTAAAAAAAAAAAAACTAAAAAAAAAAAAAAAACTAAAAAAAAAAAAATTCAAATCGGACTTTATTTTCCAATCGCGCAAACCACATCAAAATTTAAAAAAATTTAAAATTTCCGATTTTTCAGGTTTAAAAAAAATATTGGATATACATATATTTTAATACTATGGTGAAAAATATTTGCATACTGTACTGTTTAATAATAATAATAAAAATAAATTGCATTTAGAAAATATCTTCCGATCATGCAAGCTCATTAATAATCGGGAAAAATTTAATTTTTTAGTGATTTTGGTGTATTAAGAAAATAATTATATGAGTTCAGTTTGCGGTCTCCTGTTAAAATTAAAATGCAAATAATAGATTGAGTATATTATGCCATTGATGAACAATCTCGATCTTATTGATGACAAGATCGCTTCAGGGCGGAAAGGTTTAGTTGTTCGCATATCTCCTGTTAGCCACTTTGCCAAACAGCACTGAAGTCACCCTACGTGTGCACACCCATCTCTTCCCAACCCGTCCATTTTCACAGTGCGCCATTTCGTATCAGTGATCACGTGAACGAATTTCATTGGATAATTGGGTGTATTGTGTTATTTTAAATACAATAACAAGTGACTTGGATACGGATATGCATACGTTGTTGACAAAGAAAATTACTAGACATTCTTTTCATTTTCCTATATTTGGTCATCAAGAGTTTTTTTGCCAAATATTCTTCCAACACACGAACGTAGTGCCTGTATACCTAATAACTGTATACCTAAGCCTGTATACCTAAGACACTAAAGAACACCCTTTAAATGAATTTAAATTCTTCTAGAATTGTTAAAAATACTTCTAGACTTTTTCAATAAATGCGACCATATAATACGCGTTGATATGTCGAATGACACACGTTCAAAGATGTTTTATAGTAATTTTAAACAGATATATGTTGTAACTCGTGATATTTGTCTCAGAACTGAGGAGGATAAATAAAGTATCGTCCTTTCTTCCATCAAAATATATGTCATGTGGTTCTTCTGAATCCATTTAACTTTAACGTAAATTTTTCTAGTGCGGCTGATTTCCATTCTAATTTTGTATCGGTCAATAACTTCAGAAGCATCTGTTTCAGTTATTATAGTAATATCTTCTAGCACACTCAACGCTATAGCTGCCAACACCTGCAAGGACAGATACACCATTGCGATCGCAATGTAAAGATGTAGATTGTAACTCCCCATTCATTTGCCATGGTAATTTCTTCTTCTTAAATCTGGTAGACTGTATCGGTCATGATAACGAGTTTATACATATACCTACATTAGCATTAAAACGATCCTGTATTTCATCTAAATGCTCAAGATCTTTCATTTCCGCTTCAACAGATTTGGAAGGTTTTTTTTTCAATATATAGTTTCCTCGTCTAAGTCTTGTGCTCAGTTTTTTTCCTCTTTTTAATTTATAGTACCAATTTTTCCCGTTCTGTACTTTCTCTAGATAAATCGATGCTCAATGGCTGGAATTTTGTTGTGTTTTTCAGACGTACAATTAGTCTCAATCAAACACTCCCTCAGATTTGAAGAAATTTTACAAGCCCAATCTTAATTTACACATTACGCATTTGCAGGATGTAATATCACACAGTTGAGTTCCTTGTTTTTTAAATTCATCAACCTTTTACATAAAGTCTGGCATTTCTTTGTCTCTAATACAGTAGTAGGCATTAATTATCTAAATGATTCTATGCACAGAAACTTCTGGGATTGACGCCTTCTAATAAATATTTTTTTTTTTTTTTTTTTTTTTTTTTTTTTGTGCTACTGTATTACTGACAGATGAGAAACTCACTTTAATGTTGTTGAGTTTACTTGCTAATAGAAACCTCTCCTGGAAGCAGCATCGAAGAACATCTTCGTTTGTTGAAAGAATATTTGGCAGAAAATCTCTGATGACCGAATATAAGACAATGATTGTGTAGTGATTTTCTTGGTCAACTACATATGCATATCCGCATCCATGTCACTTGTTAATGTATTTAAAATAACATAATACACCCAATTAACGAACGAAATTAGTTCACGGGCTCACCAATACGGTTTGGTTTGGTTTATTTTTGTCGTCCGATTATCTGCGCTAGGGATATAGAACCAGTGGGGGATTGCCCTTCGTGGGGGTCTTTCTAAGGGAACCTAACCCGTATTTACGCAAGGTTCGAAGAAAACCACGAAAACTCCGAACGGTTAGGCCGACAGCCGCGATTGGGTTCGAACCTAGCACCTGCCGTCTACCAGTTGAGAGGTCCGTAACTCTCGGCCACTGGTGGGGCGGCTCACCAATACGAAATGGCGCACTTTGCAAGTGGAGGAGGTTGGGGGGAGATGGCTATGCACACGTAGGGTGACTTCAGCGCTGTTTCGCAACGTGGCTAACAGGAGTTGCGCAAACTACTAAACCTTTTCGCCCTGCAGCGATCTCGTCCTGATAAGATATCGGTTGTTCGAAAAAGGCATATTGTGCTCAATAGTATTGATTTACATTTAGATTTTAACATGAGACCGCAAACTGAACTTATTTAATTATTTTCTTAATACATCAAAAATACTGAAAATTGAAATTTTCTCCGATTTTTAATGAGCTTGAGCGATTGGAAGATATCCTCTAAACGCAATTTATTGTTTTATTATTATTAAACAGTACAATATGCAAATATTTTTCACTGTGGTGATAAAATATATGTATATGTAATATTTAAAAAAAAAAAAATCTGAAAATAATCGGAAATTTTATTTTTATTTTTTTAAATTTTTAAGTGGTTTGCACGATCGGGAGATCTTTTTTTGTTCTTTTTGTATTTACCAATCGAAACTTTTCCGCACTATAGCGATTTGAAAATAAAAACTTTTGTTTTTTCACACCACCTTAAAGGATAGTTTTAATCTAAAAACCTTAGAGTTGTAGAAAATATGTTTACAACGCAATAAAAAGGTGTTTCAAAAACAAAATTTAAAAATAGGTATTGAAAGTTTTGAAAGGCTTCTCAGCTTTTCTGGATGTTTGCTTGTTCTTGTTGTTTAGAAGCTCTTTGATTTCATTCCAAGAAATTGCTTATACTTACCAAAATATAATTCGCATAAAAAGAAAAGCATATTTTCCTTTCTTCTTACATCTTTCACCGACAGACTTCTAATTGTAACGCAAGTTTAATTGAAAAAAAAAGCTCTGAGTTTTTTACATTACAAAACTCCAGGAAAATAAATAATTTATTCGGGTATTTAAAATATATTGATTAAGCAGAATAATTCCGAACTGTTATGTTTAAATAAATGTATATTTTATTTTTGCCGATATAAATAATTTCAAAAGTAAACTGATGCATCATAATAACTAAAATTTATATTATTACTTATAAAATGTATGCTCCATTTTCATCAAAAGAAATTTGTTAGGTATGAAATTACTTTCTGTATAGATTCTAGCTACATATTAGATTTTATTATTGAAAATTAATAATGCATGTAAACTTGTACGCAATCAAGGCCTAAAATTTATGTTCTTGATTTAAATTAAAATATTGTTACGCTCAAATTTATTTTGAAATACATATACGGTATCCGTGAAATAAAGATTTCTGTTTAAAAATAAATCGAAAAACTTTATGCTCTAATGTCAGAAAATAATAATAATAATAATAATAATAATAATAATAATAATAATAATAAAAGCGCAGTGAAGTGTTCCAAAGAATAATTAGATTTTTTTCCTTTCGTTCTCTCCCTCTCTCTGTATATATATGTGTATATAAATATATACAGGGTGTCCCAAAAATGACTGATGGATTTTAAAATTAAATAACTTGCAAACGATGACAACTATTTAAAATTTTTTGCAGGAGGGTTATGTATAATTTCAGAAGTTTTTTTACCGTAATTTTTTACTTTAGTTCGAATTTCAATCAATAGATGGCGCTGACGGCAATTGAAGCCCAGGTCGACGCCGAAACTGACCTCACTTTGCACTGATCACCTGGCCTTCATTCGCCGTCAGCGCCATCCATTGCTTGAAATTTGAACTAAAATAAAAAATTACGGTAAAAAAAACTCCTGATATTGTGCATAACACTTCTGCAAAAAAAAATTTAAATAGCTGTCACCATTTACAAGTTATTGAATTTTAAAATCCATCCGTCATTTTTGGGACACCCTGTATATATATATATATATATATATATATATATATATATATATATATATATATATATATATGTACGCATACATATATTTGAACATGTGACATCAGATAAAAGTAGAAGCAAATTTTAATTTCGGAAAAATAATGGTTTTAGACACCAGTTCTCGTAATGAACTTCCAAAATTTCCAGTATATTTTGTCAAAAGTTTTCAAACTGGCATTGAATTTGGTAAAAAACCCTATATTATGATATAAACAAAAATATGCAAAATTTTTTAAGCTTAAAAAATAATCCTGTTTCTATGAATATACGTTCTATTTATCCAGAAATGAATACATATATGGTAAAAAACCCATATATTCACAAGATACAGCGATAGATCATTTTGTAATATTTTTTTATTAATAGGATAATCCCAAATATTATTCTCTTTCTTTAATATTTTGTCTTGTCCCGAATCCTCCTTTTGATAAAATCGCCGTTGATAAATATTAAGTGCAACATCTTCTTCATACATAAGTTAAAAAACTACAATGTTATAATGCACAAATTTATAAAAACACAACCCTACCCCCCCCCCCCCCGCCAAAGAATTTCATACGCCGTTTGAAGGATACCCTGATCCACTTCATCAGAAAAAAAATTAAATGGGTTCAAATGGGTTGTGTTTTTTATAATTTTTTTAAATTATGAATTGAAATTCGCACAAAGTGATACGATTTTACTTATCTTATTCATAATTCTGAAATTATAAAATAATTGGACAAATGTATATTTAAATAATTGAAAAAAAAAAGTATCTAAAATTGAAAGTGTCCGGTGATTAATGGACATATAGTTTGTTAATATTTTATAGTTTATTTATTTATTAGTTAACTATTTAAAATTCATTTTCATTTCGTAGGGATATTTTTCAGCTCTTAAGGCCGAATAAATTGCCGTCAAGGCGATTAATGACAGTTTTTGAAATTTATTAAATAAAATCAATTAAACATTTAAATATCAATTTGTATAAAATGGCCAAGTTAACAGTGTTGCTGCCTCTCGTAATTTTAAAATTGCGCTTTAAGAAAATATTCTTTAATTACGACATTACAAATGTAAAATTTAAACTATAGCCTGATTTTAAGCAAATTTTTCTTTTTCTAAATATTATTTGCGCAGTTTTAAATATGTGAATGACAGGTATAAATGATTTTTCTGGTACAAAATAAATCTATTGTTTAAATATTTTTTGATCTGAACTGTCTGCCAGCATTATAATTTGTACATTTTAAGTATGATGCAATTTCCAGAATTTACTGTTTTTAATGCTTAGTATTTTAATTAATTTTTTGTGGGGTTTTTTTTTTTTCTATTTTTAAAAATCATGTATAAATACATTTTAAAAAAATTTGAAATGTAGAATTATTAGTTGCACTGTTTTAAAACTACAAATAGGAAAAAAAAATAAAGCTTTCAAAACATAAAACAAATGTATTAATATAATGAAATTGTCAAAAAAGTGCATAGTCAAATTATATATATATATATATATATATATATATATATATATATATATAAATAGGCAGATAGGTTGCACACTGCACAATACAAGATTACTTAGTACATCCCCCATACGGAATATGATTAAATTGCTATTTTTTATTTTTGATGCTATAAACTCTTTTTGACAAAACTGTATGGTCCGACTTCAATCTGAAATACCTCTTAAAATAATTATATGATTTTAAAATTATCTCATAGCGTGTCTTAATAGCGTGTCTCTGAAACATTTTACTATAAAATTATTAATTTTTTTGTACTTTTATGTGGGATAATTTTTTTAATACTAGCTTAAAAAAACTTAAAAATTAACACTTATCACAGCAGTATTAGATATTTACCAAGCTTTTTGCAGAGATAAATTTGAAATTTTCCTTCAGTACATCAATTTTATATTCAAAAAGTGCTCCAAGTTTTCAATTGTACCTGGATTAATAAAAGGAAGATGTTGATTACTGATTTCAATAAAAATCCGTCTTATGTAGAAGTCTGAGATGAGTCTTATGAGAACTAACTAAAACTTATGTCAATTAATCTTAGAATCGATTTTTATTTTTTAATAATTAGCTGACATATAAATTACTCCCCCCCCCCATCTAACACTAATTAACGATCTTTCATTAAACCTCAGATAAAACATGATTTTCGAGTGAGTTGCATACGTTCTGAAAACATTTCGATTTTTTTTTCTAGAGTTTAAAAAAGTAACAACTCCGCCCCGACGGTAATCATTACTTTTATTTAAAGTAAGAGACCACCAATGGCAGGTTTTCTTAAAATATATGCAAGACTATACTTATCAATATTTACTATTAAAAAAATATGTATTATCTGTAGTTCTTTTTTTCTGGTTTTAAAAATCTAAATCGTTGAATCCCGGAAAGTTCGAAGAAGAACAAGTGAGAAAATATCAAATGGTTTTCAAAATTGGGTAAAGAAATACTCAATTTTAAATATGCCACATGCCAGGCCCGACTAAGGCTATTAGGAGCCCCGGGGCAAGCATCATTCTAGGGGCCTCCTTCTGTCTATCGATAAAAAAAATTGTAAATGATGTGAAAATGATTAGTAATAAACTTCACATTTATTGTAAATATGCATAAATTTTGTACTCGGTGCCGTTTACATCTGTATACAGGATATCACAAAAAGATAGTTACAACTTTAAAAAGAAAATACTAACAAGATAATTATTTTAAAAAAATTATAAATTAATAAACAGAAGTATCTCTGTGCAAAATTTTTCTTTGTTTATGTACATGCGTTATAAGCTGAGTTATAACAAATTTGTCGCTAATTGGTCATAATTAATGGTTTTCACTTTCCACACTATGAGAAAAACTTTAATAAAGAGTTTTTCGAAAACAATAGAATATTAAGCTATTATAATAAAACTTTAACTATTAATTTTTCTAATGTAGTTTCTTTTTCGCATAGATGAATTGGTACTGAAAGCAAAGAGGGGAAAGAGGACCACTTTTACTTTCCTAAATCTTTGAAAATATAAGAATTTTGATCTTTTTTGGCTAATTTTAATTATTTGGCATTTAGTGAAAATCCTAATTACACTTATGGGGCCCCAAAAGAGGGGGGCTCCGTGGCAATTGTCCTGCTTGCCCCTGCATAAGTCGGGCCCTAGCCACATGTATCTATCCAAATTCTCTCAAAATTGAGAAACACACATACTCATTTTTGATTCCATGGTTGTGCTGAAATATGTACGCCTACCTCTAAAGCTACAAATTTAAGTAAAAATGTATTGAAATTTATTTTTTGTTCAAATTTATTAACATGAATCATTCGATTAATCATCAAGAAAAGTATCAAAATTATTATCAGGATGCCCAAGCCAGTTATTTGCATGATAAGAACATTGTTTTTAAGCTCTTCTAAAACATTTTAAAACATTGTGTATAATTTAGTATTTACATTAAACAACTTTGTTGTTGTTGTTGTTGTTCTCATGACTGAAATAAGTCAGTGCGACATAAACCAAATGCGAAATTATCGTTTTGTTTGGGTTTGATAACATGCGTTTGATAACATGGTTCATTTTTGGTCCATACATAGTACATTCTCCATGTCTCATTCAACATGTGTTCATCGATTTACTCATTTTTGTTTAAAACATTTTTTTTTCAGTGAAGATTTGTTATTTACGTCATGCTTGTTTAAAAGTCGTAACTTTTTTTTTTTTGTTTGTTTGTTATTACGATTTCAAAATTGTGTGTTATTTCTTCTCTTTGAAAATGCCCAATATCAGCCAAATACATCGGAATAATACTTATTTTTTTCACTAATGAATTTTTAATATCTGTTGTTATTTTTACCTTCTTTTGTAAATGTCTGATATTGCTTCGTTTTGTTTAAGAAATCGAATTCTTTGACAAATCTTTATGAAATAGAAAAAAAATGGTTTATTTCTCATCCTTACAGCTGGGAAATTTTACTTATGAAATCAAAACACAGTGAAAAAATGTTTTTTTTTTTTTTTTTTTTTTTTTTTTTTTTTTTTTTTAATAATTACCTGTTTTAAAAAGATATTTAAGAAAAAAATAACGTCTTGAAAGATTTTCCTTCTTTTTAAGAATATTTATTAATTGTTGTTTTTCTGACATTCTTTCTTCAGGAGATTACATGACTTTATGATCAAGATATTTTATAATGTGATTTTTTTTCTTTCACATTGCTTAAAATTTTGATTTTATACAACTGACTGCATTTCAAATTTTAATAACCCTTCGATTTAAATAAAAGGCTATTATTTTATGCGACAAAAATGCATCACTTTAGGTCAATACGGACTCAAACCGACATGAATTCATCGATTTACTCATTTTTGAGCAATTATTATTATTTTTTTTTGTGAACATTTGTTATTTGCGACATGTTTATTTAAAAACTGCAACTAAATTATTCTCTATTTGTCATTTGGATTCTAATATTTTATTTTCTCTTTGAAAATGTCCAATATCAGCCAAATGCATCCGAACAATGTTTATTTTGTTTATTATTTTATTTCCAATACCTGCAATTTTATTTAACCTTTTCGTCTATTTTTATTATTGATTTGCTGTCTTCAACAAATATTTATGAAGAAAAGAAAAATGTTTTATTCCTCAAACTTTACAGCAGGATAATTTTACTTATAAAAACAAAGCATAATATATATATATATATATATACAGATTATTAAATATTTGCTTCAAAAACGAAATTTTAAGAAAAAGATTTTTTTTTTTTTTTGAAAGATATCTTTAAAAATATATATATATATATTTATATATTTTTTTCTTACACTCTTACATTTCGAGGAGACTTCATGGTTTATGATAGAAATGCAGGGAATCTCCTCGAATGCCCAAACACATTTGACCACTTCTTGAATTTCGGTGTCGGCTCGTTTATTGTCGCGACGCGGTGTTTTTGATCTTAATGAGTTTTGCAGGAAAGGGACGGTTGTCCGGCAAAAGAAAAATCATTTCGTCAAGTACGGTGGATTGCTTATCTCCCGAATCTTTTATTAATTCCCGTTGTTTCTATTATGAAGAAACTGCAAATGGATTCTATACAAAAGACTTCCCTACTTTTTGCAGGAATTCAGTTTAAGTGAAGATTATTCCAATATGAACTGAGCCTTATAATTTTACATTTTTTAGGTGCATACATAATTATGTAAATCCGTATAATATAAAGTCGTCGATCAGCCCGTCCATCTATCTGTCATTCTGCTTAAAATGGTATTAAAATATTGGTTTAGGTACATAATTTGAATGCAAAGTTGTATTAATTTTCCAGGGTCCGCACATGTCCTGGAATTTCATTTTCAGAAAATTCTTCGATTTTTGTCTAGAAGATTCGATTTTCTTTTAGAAGATTTGATTTCGATTTTCTTTCTTCTTTTCTTTAAGATTTTCTTCTATAAAATCTGTATTTAAATAAAGCGTCATTTAGCGTGTTTAAACAAAATTTATTTTTCTAAACAGGAAAAAATATTTACTGTTATTTCAGCTGGAAAGTAACGGTACCCGTACGAACTCTATTTCCTTAAAACAAATCTAGTTTAAAGAAACATCTAATAATAATAAATATAGTTTTAAATCATTTTTCTATATTTTCTTGAATCACTTACTCCTAAAGCCTTTGAAAAATATCCACAAATCATTTATCCTCCTATGAGTATTATTTTTTTAGTTATTTCATCTTTTAGTTTCTACTTTTTATATTCTTCTATCAGGGAAAGTTTAGAAAGCGAAAGAAAAATTTTACTTTACCCTCTTATAGCTGAATGATTTCTATTGTTAAAAAAAGAAAACAAATAAAAAAAAATCGTGTTATAACACAAGAAGAACCTTTATTAAAAACAAGATTCTAAGAGCTAAATTGAAAGTTTTGAAAGAATTCTCAACTTTTATGGCTGCCTTTTTTACTATTATTTTTCAAAAACTTACTGAACTTTATCAAGATATGTGTCTGATAATGGAAAAACTTTCTTTACCGATTTTTTATATAAATTTGAAATAGATCATTAAATTTTAATTTTTATATCAATTTAAACGAGAAGCAAGGCTATGACTTTATAAAATAAATACATACATAGAAAAAAAAACAATGGCTTTCGAATATAGAAAAAATATTATTGTAAAGAATGTTTTTTACTCAACCATTTCAACTGCATTCATGCATTTTAGATTTATTTCGTATGAAATGCAACCTACTGCATTCTCTCCCATGTTGGAATTTCTGAAAAGTTTTTGCAGATCTACGCCGATCACGACCCCTAGACCCCAAAACTACCATTAGTAAAAAAACCTTATTATTTTTTTGGTTTTGGTTGGAGGGTTTTGTGAAAATCGAAAAAACTTCATAACTTCTTAGTTAAAATCGATATCGAATCGGTTTAAAGTTTATATTACTTCTTAAAAACAGGCCAAAAGTTTATGCGTGACAGATTTTTGATAAATTTAGAAATGGGCTCAAATGGCGAAAAAAAAAACAGGATTTTTGGGAGAAAAAAATTCATAACTTCTTCAATTCTCAAGATATTAAATCCAACTAAATTTTTTATGAATTTTTAAAAAATTATTTAAAATTTTTGTGTTTACAAGTTTTTGATAGGACCAACTTTTACCGATGAAAAAAAAAATTAAAAACGAAAAGAAAAAGGGGGGTTGAAAAGAAAAAAATCCATAACTCCGTCAATTTTTAAGCTATCAAATCTAATTAAATTTATTTTACTTAATAATTTTAATTTTAATTTATCTTCTTAATAATATCTACAACTTTTATATTGACAAGTTTTTCATAGGACCAATTCGTATAAGAAAAAAAATAGGAGTTGGAGAAAAAACCTCAAATCCAAACTGCTTATATTTTGACTCATTTTTTAAATAATATTTGATTTTAAAAGCATCCAAATGGTAGATCCTCTTATTTGGAAACTGTATAAAGTGAAGCATTGCTCAGCTATTTGATAAAGACAGAATATATTACAAAAAAGGCCACCAAAAAGGGTATTTTGAACAGAAATTCACGAAGTCATCGTGACTGAAAATTTAAGGAAGTATTCAAATAAGAAATTGAGTTTTTTCTGACTCTTTTTTTAAATCCATTTTTACTCTCAAATGCATCCAATTTACAGATTCTCTTATTTAGGAACTATATAATGTGACGCATTGGCCAGTTTTTTGATAAAGATAGAATATATTTTTTAAAATGTTGTCAATGTGGGCATTTCGTACAAAACTTTCCGAATCGATCATGATTAAATTATTAAGGATGTATTCAAATAACAAATCGGTTACTTTATGACACATTTTTAAATTCAAATTTACTCCCAAACGCATTCAATTGGTAGTTTGTTTTTATTTAGGAGCTATATAATGTGCTGTTTTGGTCGATTTTTTAATAAATTCAGAATATATTTCAAAATATGTTGTCAAAAAGGGCATTTGAGTTGAATTTCGCTTAAGATGATTCTGATAAAACTCGTTTTTGCAGAAAAAGGAAATTAAAAATTTTTCATGAGCGGCCAAATGAAGTTATTAAACTGGGTTTATCTCTAATCATCCTTTTTATTGTTGAAATGAGCACTCTTCGAAATCTACCTCCGCCTATACGACAAGCCGACAGGGATTTTTTTTTTTTCGTGTAATTACTAAAAAGTTAATGTTAAAATGTATAGTATCATAATTTAGATTGTTATATAATATCATAATTTAGAACTATTATTTTCGTTTGTAAAGCATAAATTGTTTTTTATTATCATTTTAAATATTTTGCTCTTATTTAGCTGATTTTTTAAAGCTTCAAATCTTTATGGACTGCAAGCAAAGATGTCCATGTATATTAAAAGAGAAGAAAGCTAGATCTCATAAATTAATCAAAATTTTAGAAAAATGCGTATTAAATATTTACAACAACAACAAAAAATGTATTATTTTGCATCAATTTCATACATTTTTTTATTATATTTATGTATTTTTTATTTTAATTTAATTATTTAATTTAATTTATTTTTTACAGTATAATGCTTTAAGATTCCATCTTCATTAAAAGGTGTATTTTGCAATTTTCTTTGTCTAAGACACATACATAAACACAAAAAAATTTGCTTTTTAAACGAATTAAAATTATATTTTTGTGAGGAATATATCATGTAATGATATCCATTCAAGTATTTTCACTCCTATTTTTAAGCCACTGTGATTTTCATTTAGATAAAAGCAAACTTTAAAAAATGTGACTCAGGAGTGAAATTTTACTTTTCCGAAGTGATCACTACAGAAACCTAAAGTGATTCTTAAACACCATTGATTGGTATAAGATAAGAAACATTAACTGAACTTTATCTTTAAAGTCGAAATTAAATATAAAATCATACAGTAGCTTTATAAATCAAATATAATACCATTTGCCTATAAATGAATTCTCATTAAAGCAGTTAAATAATATATTTGTTTTTAAAATCATGTTAAGTGTTTAAAATAATTATTTTCATTAATTTTAAATAATTCTAAAAAATATTTATGGAATCATGTTATTTTATTTTACTTTCACTTACCTTTAGTTTTGCATAGCATTGTTGTGAAAAATAGTTGAATTCAAATAAGTGTTTTACAGTTCTTTTTTCACATACTTAAATAAATATCTAAATTAATCATGAAAATTAAAATCAGTATATTGTAGAAAAATAAAAATATTTTTTAATAAAAATTAATCTTTTCTTAACTTATACACCAATATAGTCATATTTCTTATTCTTTATTTTTTTCGTATAAAATCTTCTTTTATTTTGATGTAAATTTTTATGTTGAATGTTGTAGTAGATTTAATAAAATTCAAATAAGTGTTTTATAATTTTTTCTTATGAACTTGAATAATTATTAAATTTCAAATTAACACAACAATAAAAAAATAAACTTTCTTTAAAATATTAATGTTTGCCTAATATCTACACCAACATATAGTTTTATTTTTTAGTCTTATGTCATTATTATTATTTACTCTCACAAACCTCGCTACAAATATGTGTAACAAAGTATTAACAATTCGTTGCTTTATGCATCATTTTTTGCACCTGATTATGTAGCATAAAAGAAATAAACACAATTTCATGGGGAGGGGGGGGGTAATGAATAAATAAAAAAATATATATAATTATTTGCATTCTCAAAACAAACGCTAGAGTTGTTATAAAATAAAAATAAGATAAAATTCTTAATTTTTGTTTTATTTTAGTAAACGCTTTGAAAAAACATTATGATAAAAATAATATATTACACATTTTTCAAAAATACTTCTTAACATTACTGTAATTTTTTGAATGCATTAATTAAACATATATCGTTATCCTTTAAATACCAAAATAAATATTTAAAGCACTCATGGAATCTTAAAACCAGAATATCGTTAGAAAAATTTATCTAAAATAAAATTGTCATTTTACAGCTATCTTACTCATAACATTATTCATGTTATGACATACAAACATCATGATAAAAAACTTTTAATGAAATTATACGCAAAAAGTTATTTTTATATGATTATTTTAATTTCATGTTAGAAAAAAGGGGAATTAAAAAGCAATCAAAAAAGAGAAAATAATATCTTAACTCATGTAAAATTCATCATTTTCTTTTTTTTTTTCGAAAAAAATAAAAATAAAATTGAACAATTAAAAAATACAGATATACATAAATTTAATACTTTGATAGCATTTAGAAAGAAAATGCACAGTTCATTTTCTTTCTTATAAGCTACATTAAATGTATTGAGAAACACCGAAAAAACTGGCGATAAATATATATCAATAAATATAAAAACTTTGTTAAATCACCATAAAAGAAAAATTATACAGGACGCGTTTCGAGCTGCAAAATTACCGCTCGTCTTCAGCTGGTCCAAACACGTGTCCCAACGGACAGAGTGGAAATAACAGTGAAATAAAGAGGGAGGAGATTACACAGAGTGCGACAGGTGGCGCTGCTTGTCAGAGCCAAGGGGAAAGAGAAAAGTAAAGATAAACTCAAAGAAGGAGGGAGGAGATTACAAAGAGTGCCCCAGGTGGCGCTGGCTAAAAAACCAGGTGGCAGAGAAAAACTAATGAAAGATAAAGAAAACAATTGAAAAATAAATAAAATAAAATAAAATAAAAAAAATTAATAAAATAAAATAAAAAAAAAAAAAAAAATTAATTAAATAAAAATTAAAAATAATTATAGTAATAATAATAAACTACAAAAGTAATTTCCATGCAGGAGAAAGGGAGGGGGATGAAGAGAGATCGTTGACAAGAGTATTATAATTTTTATAAATAAAATAAGCTTCGTGGGTATCTAAATGAGAAGGAGAGGCAGGATTAGAAATAATTCTGGCCATGGAAAAATTGAAAAAATGACCGGAAGACCAACAGTGAGAAGCAATGGAAGACCTAGATAATTCCTGATTTTTAATGTATCTCTGATGTTCATCCAATCTTTTCTTCAACGCTCTTCTGGTCTGACCAATATAACCCAAATTGCAAGAGCAAGGAATAAAATAAACACCCCACCGGTTCTCAACAGGAATAGGATCTTTAGGACACAGCAGCGCCACCTGTCGCACTCTGTGTAATCTCCTCCCTCTTTATTTCACTGTTATTTCCACTCTGTCCGTTGGGACACGTGTTTGGACCAGCTGAAGACGAGCGGTAATTTTGCAGCTCGAAACGCGTCCTGTATAATTTTTCTTTTATGGTGATTTAACAAAGTTTTTATATTTATTGATACATTAAATGTATGCTTTTTTTTGTTTTTTTTATGACGCTTATGTCATTATTGTTTTTTTTTTTTTTTTTTTTTATATATATATATATATATATATATATATGATTCTTTGAATTCCAAGTTAGGAAAAAGGGGAATTAAAGAACAAACAAAACAAATATTTTTGCAACACTTGTAAAATTAGTCATTTTCCTATTTTGGGAAAAGTAAGGTAAAATGGAAAAATGAAAGTAAGATAAAAATCTTCACATTTTTATAAATAACGTGGTATTTAATTTGAATAAATTTATTATAGAATTCTTCATAAAATACAAATAAAAATAAAACTCTAAATTTTAAATAAAAATCTTTATACTTTAAAAAATATTGTGGTATTTAATTTCGATGAATTTATTATAAAATTCTTCATAAAATATAAATTAAAATAAAAAACCTAATCTTTTATAAATATTTCTAAACCATACTGGTATTCACCATATACCATTTCTTTGTGCAGTAATTAAATATAGTACTGCCTAATTAATTTTCTTTTTTTATCAGCTGAATTTAATGCATGCAATTTTTTATGACGATTATGTCGTTGTTGTTTTTCTGCGATTGAAATTTTAAATATTTTATATTTGTTCGGACAGTTTTCGTTAACAAAAACACCAAATGAGAAAGAAGTAATGATATGGTTAACGCCTCATTTACTGTTAGTTATTTTAAAGAATATAAAAATACTTTTTTATTTCAAATAATAAATTTATCCTTGTCGCATTTTTTGTAAACCGCTAGTTTTCTTTTACAGCATACTTCATTAATTTCAATTTTACGGAGAAAATGTTTGTTTTATAAACACATAATTAACGATATTTTTATAACAGACGTTTGCAGTATTTTAATATGTTTAATTAAACCTTAAATTAATCTTCATTAACCAATTCCTTTACTTTTGACACTCGTTCATTATGCATAATTTTTCTCCACAGATATTTGCGTATTTTAACAAGTAATTTATCTCCAAAATATTTTGCATATTTAGAAGTTATTCTTTAATTAACCTCACTGTCAGAAAAATTCGTCAATATACACTAAGTTATCGTTATTTTTTCACAAATAACTTCTGTTTTCCCAAAAGACGTATTTGTTCTGTGAGTTCATTCCGAAAGTCGAAAAATGAGGAAACGTTTCCGTTTATATCTAGCACGCATGCGCATTGGGTCTGTTAGTAATAAATTCGAATTTATTTTTAAAATGAAAAACAAAAATATTCTATCGATTAAAATGTCTAATTTAGTTTTAAAAGACAAAAATGTTTTCGAATTTAAAAATAAATAACAATTACTTTCTTTATTCGTTCAAAAATTCTCACAATCTGTTATTCAAAGTTGGATAAGTTGAATATACTAAGTTATTTCTATGATAAATATTCGCATATAAAATATACTTTAAGTGAACACATTTAAAAAATATTTTAATTAAAAAATAAAATGCAAAAAAAATTGATATTATTAAAAAAAATCTTATCGAATAAAAGTAAAACATCCATGTTTTTTCTCTAACAATCTACGTAATATATTTAAAATTCACATTTTTATACTATATTAATATTAAAGTAAAAAAAAACCCAGCCACAGTTTCATTAAAGATGAAGTCTTTCCGAGATTAACTGCAAAATTAAAAGCTTTTTAACGAAATACACCAAACCACACCCATATGAAATGAACACTTCTATTTAAAGCAAAATCTTCACAAGCAATCCTGGCGCCGTGGATGCGCGTTGGCCTTGTAATCCTGGGGTCCTTGGTTCGATTCCCACCTCTTCCGCATTGATTTTTCCAAACTTTTTTCAAGTGACGGATATTTTTCCTCTTTTGACGGAGAAAAAAATAAACGGAAAGTCGTCAACATACAGACAATTTCTGGCAGCAGTGCTGCCAGTACATTTTCTGTAAAAAGACGGAAATTTTTTTTGAGAGTGCTATTCTTGCAACGTTTCATATTTAACCCTTTCCGGTCTGGTGTACCATTAATACTACACGTATTTTCATCGAGTATTATATTGCCTTAACAATTACTTTGTTATTTTAGAGATATACAAATGATAGTATATGGCTATGCCTTTCTTATTATGACTTCATTTACGTTTTAACATTTGGTAATCTATAATAATAAAGAGAAAAGTATGCGTGTGTGTCAGCGCTATTCTGAAGAGACCGCTGCGTGTAGAGTTACAAAATTTGGAGAGAAGGTACCTCTATACATGTAATTTTGCACCTCGAAGCCCGATTTTCGATTTTTTGATTATATTTTTTTACTTTAATTTTTAGGTGATTTTTAGCGTTCTTTTTATGTTTTAAGGCGATTTTTCCATATTAATGAAAGGAATGCGGTTTCATTCTTTTCACTCAAAGTAGTATTTTTTTTTCTCTTTTCAATAAGTTTATTCGGAATTCGTGCCGCGATTTTTGAATTTGTAACGATTTTTATAATTTGATTTTTAGTGTTTTTTCGCATTTTGCGGCTATTTTTTGACAATGATAAAAAGAAAACTTGATTCAAACTTTCAGCCTATTTAACTAAATTTTGTCTGCTATGAGTTTTCAATATCAGTGATTTTCAATGCGATTTTCAATGCGATTTTCGATATGATTTTAAACGATTTTTTGTGCGCTTAATATCGATATTTTTATCATTTTTGTCAAAATTATAGATTTTTGTATGAATTATGATCTTATTTCTTCTTGACATGCATGTAAGAAAAATAAATAAAAAACATAAAATTAATGAATTCACAATAAAGTTTTTAATTAGAATATTCACAATAATCTATAATAATGAATAGACAAGTTTATGTGTGTGTCAGCGCTGTTCTGAAGAGACCGCTGCATGTAGAGTTACAAAATTTGGAGGGAAAATACCTCTATGCATGTAGGTTTGCGCATCGAAGCCGAATTTTCGATTTTTTTATTCGAATTTTTTTATTTAATTTTTTAGGCGATTTTTCCATATTAGTGAATGGAATACGGTTTCGTTCTTTTCACTCAAGATGGTATTTTTTCCTCTTTTCAATAAAGTTTATTCGAAATTCGTGCGACGATTTTTGATTTTAAGCGAATTTTTATAATGCGATTTTTAATGTGTTTTTTCGCATTTTGCGGCTATTTTTTGACAATGATAAAAAGAAAATTGTTTCAAACTTTCAACCTAATGAACTAAATTTTTTCTGCTATGATTTTTCAATTTCAGGGATTTTTAATGCGATTTTCAATGTAATTTTCCATGTGAATTTAAACGATTTTTGACTTTTTGTGGGTTTAGAATCGATTTTTTTATCAAATTTGTCATTATTACATATTTTTGTACGCATCATGATCTTATCTATTTTTAAATTGCATGTAAAAAAGGCAAAACCTATAAAACTAATGAATTAGCAGTAAATGATTTTTTTTAAATATCCACAGTAATCTACACTAGTAAAATAACAAAACGACCTGTCTATGTGTGTAGGTGTTTTTGTGTGATGGTTAGCAAAAATCTACGGTCATTACGAGACTCAAAAATTGTTCTCCTAGTCTCTCCTGATGTACCCGACATTCAGATTTTCAAAATTCTAATTATTACTTGAGTAATTCCTCTCCCGTTGCCCATTGCAGTCTTTTTGAACATTTTTACCGCTAATTATTATTTGTTCATTTTTTTAAACCATTTTTTTCACACAGTTAGTGGCCGCGTATTCCATACAACGTAATTCCACGTATATTGAGTTAAAGATAAAAACACAAATTTCAGATTTCTTTAATATTTTTATCACGGAACCGTGCAACGCTGGGCGGGTCAGATAGTAATAATAATAAAATTTTACTTAATTCGTTTTGCACCGATGGCGATTCCTTTAATATATATCAATATATATATATATATATATATATATATATATATATATATATATATATATATATATATATATTCTCTCTTTAAATTTAAAATAAAAGTTATTTTTCTGAATCAATCATATGTGATAAAACGCAAATGTTTTATTACATTATATGATAGTGTACTGTACCATTTTTATTGAATACTCTAAGTATGATCTAAGGTCTTCACTGATACTTATTGTGATGCAATTTTTAACATTTGATATACATATTACTCAACAGCTTATTATTTCTACACCACATCATGTTATATGCTTTTGGGCTATACACATATAAAATAAGAAAAAGAAATAGAATGAAAGTAATATTATATACTAATACTTCTTGAGAAAATAAGATCATTATAAGCATACTTTTTTAATTAAAAAATACAGTTTGAATGACTAATATTATTCCATTTTACGCCGTTAATTTTATCCTATGCCACTAACAATATCATCAGAATTCAAAGATATTTTCTTCTGTATACTAACGAATTCTTCAACATTCTGTTCTTTTCACGCTCTGTAAAAACAACCACCTATGTCCATCATATGTGATAAAACGCAAATTTTATATTACATTATTATGATAGTATACTGTACCATTTTTATTGAATACTCTACGTATGATCTAAGGTTTTTACTGATATTTAATGTGTTGCACTTTTAACATTTAATATACATATTACTCAACACCATATTATTCCTACACTACATCATAGTATATGCTTTTGGATTATACACATACAAAAAAAGAAAAAAATAGAATGAAATTAATATTACATACTAATACTTCTTGAGAAAATAAAATCATTATAAGCATACTTTTTTTAATTAAAAAATACAATTTGAATTACTAATATTATTCCATTTTACGCCACTAGTAATCATCAATTTTCCACTAGCAATCATCATCAGAATTCAAAAATATTTTATTAGCGAATCCTTCAACATTCTGTTCTTTTCACGCTCTGTAAAAACAACCACCTGTGTCAAACACGGATGCAAAATGTATATAGGTGGCTGTTATAACGAAAGTAAAACAAAGCTTTATTCTTTTATGATAACGTGTTTAAAATCTCATATTTAATTCCCCTTCTTTCTCTAAAGTTTTAAATTCTTTCCGCAGGTAAATTTTCCAAAATAAGAAAAAAATATTTTTTGTGGATGTGGAATTGTAGTAAGGTACCCTGGGGTAATAACGCCAGGCGGGGTAATAACGCCAAGTGCTTATATTTTGCATAATTATGAAATAATCAAGTAAATGACACCCATGTGCTCTGCGCAGAAGGGTTTTGAGTCATATAAATCGCAAAAAACAGCTTGAAGTTAATTTGTTCCATTTTTAGGTCTTATTGTTTTTCAAAGCAACTAAAATTAACGCTTGATCTAAAATTTGCGAGATACGTTTTGTAATGTGAAGACTATTTTTTTTATCCGGAAATACTTTGTTAATTACATAAATTTGTAGTACATTTCATGGACTTTCAAAATGTTGTTGAAGATTTTGGATATTTTCTCGACATAATTTGTAATTTAAAATGTACAGCGCAATAACTATAACGGGGTAATAACGCCAATCCTTGGCATTAATACCCGGGTTGATTCCCTACAGTGGCCGAGCTTTATTCAAAATACTGATTCAAATAAACACAGTTAAAACTGTGCAATATTTCTAATAATTCTACTTAAGCGGTCCTTTTTAAGCAAAAAGAAGCTCACGGTCTGTATTCTTTTGCCTCATCCTCCCCCCCCCCACACCACACCTTTATTTTTCTTACACTTTCACAAAAAATTGAACATTTTCAATAGCTTAGAATGCAATTTGTCAATTTCTAAGTTTGTAGAGTTTGTATTTTTAGAATTGGGCAATCTACATGCAATTATTCCATCTTATTTCATAGTTTTGTTTGCATGGCGTTATTACCCATATAGGTGGATAATAACGCCAAATAGCATTGGTCAAGAAATCACGCCATTACTTTTTATGAATACATATCTATTAAATTATTTTTTTTATATAGATAGTCAATGAGTTGCTGTATCAAATCATATATTTGTTTGAAAAATACAATCTAAAACTAAGCCGTGAAAATTGGTAGAACCTTAACGTGGCGTTATTACCCCAGGGTACCTTATTATGTAATGGTTATATATATATATATTGTATGTAGATATAGATATAGATATAAATATACTAGGACGGTTCTGCATCCCTGCTTGCTATGCTTACCAATCCCAGACGCAATTGTTTCGCGTTTTCATTTTGGATCATTTTGCGATCAATTATTTTTATACATTCAATTAATAAATTCCACTTTGCGTAAACGCACTTCTTCACTACCTATAAGTTTTGACGCGCCCTCATTTTTTTATTTTTTATTACGTGTTATAAACTATCTTAAAGATTCCAACAGATCTTCTTGTTATATTTTCTAATTTCGTTCGAGCGCCTTTCCTCCCACAAATTTTTATGCGCCAATCAAAACTGATCAACCTGTTATATTTCCAAATTTTGCAAAATTCTCGTTCTGTTTATTCCATATTCAACCAGCAGAGAGCTCAATCTATTCTTAATAAAACAGTATTTTAACGAAACTCCGTTAAACAAACTGTCAGTAGATATATTAAACTAGAGGGTGGTGGTCTTATTAGTAAATAGTGGGAACTAAACTTTTGAGATTTTTATTTTAAATAAAGCAGACTGAATAAGTAACATTTATGCTGTACTTTTTTAATATTCTATACCTTTTTGAAAAAAGTAACTATAAAAAGTCACGTGACTCCCTTTTGAAATGAGCATTTAATTGAAAGAAGACAGGTAGTTAAATAATAAGTGATATCTCAGCTTGTAATTAAGATATAAGAATAATTTTTAGAATACCTGAAATGGGAAATTTGTTCCGTCTGACTGTCAAAGTTTCGAGTTTTTATGCTCTTTACAATGTGAGATGTTCAACCCCTTTTAAAACCCCAGTACACTTTATTGCTTAACATTAGCATATGGGAGCCTAAGTTTTAGCTAAATACAGGAACGTAATAAAAGTACAAGATAAACTATATATACTGAACAAAAGTATTCAAATATGTTTCGGTCTATAAGTATCAATTGCTGATATAGTAATATCAACCCGTTAGGTTTTTTCTGGCTAAGCTAGATATTCCCTTTTTTTATATATCAACCGTCAGATTGAATGCAGGGCTGTTCAAAAGTATTGGAATACATATTTGGCTATGAACAGTAACACCTTATTTCCTTAAATAACAAAGCTTTGTTAAATATTTCAGAAAGTGTTGGAAAACTTTCATAATAAAAGCTTAACGTATGATTTCTTTTACTTGTTTTATGTTTATCGAAGGATATAAATATAACACAAAGCGATAAATAAATATAATATATATCTGTATATATATAAATAGATTGATATAGACAAACATATATGCATTAAAAGAGGAAAAATAAATTGAAGCATGTATTATAACTAAAATGATGCTTTTACCAAACAAAATTGTAAGAATTCATCTAAAACTTGTAAAAGAATCCACAGCTTTATAATGCTACTAACAGTTTCATATTTTGTTCAAGGACCTTCTCTAGTTTTATCAAAAGATTTGTCTCAAAATTTCAAAAAAACTTTTTACAGATTTCACAGAATTTATGATATATATTTCGTCGTACTCGATGTCTTAATCATCACTTGATATAAACTAAAAGAAATTTTGAATAAAAAATAGAGTGTAAGAAAGGGTAAAGTGGCTACTCTAAGTTTTGATGAAATTTTATTATACATTTTTAGTCTGTAAGGTTCCACAAACAAATGTAGAACTATGAAAGTAACTACAGTACACAGATAAAAATTTGCTGCATTTTGCTGCAACGCACTCCACCGCTTGTATATAATATCTCTATTCCATCCAATGAGAAAGCTCCATTTCACGGCCAAGTAACCGTTTTCTATACAAGCAGGGGAGTGCGTTGCAGCAAAATGCAGCAAATTTTTATCAGTGTAGCTTTAGTTTAATTCTATTTTTTCCTATAATTGAAACTGTACGCGTTGCGTTAAAAAATATATCCACTGAATCTTTGTCAGCTTAGGGCGCGTTAAGTGGCCCGTATATGCAACTAAACAAATTATGTTGGTCCAGGAAGTATATATAATTACCACAAGCTAAAGTAACACACATTAATAATAGGTATTGTGTTCTACGTAATTTAAGTATTAAATTGTTACAAGATAAATTAAGCTGTATGAGTAACAGTATGACAGTTGGAAAAATTCAACTGCCGCCGATGCAGACTGTAAATCTCAAGAGTAGAAGTTCTCTGCAGAAATTATTTCGACGAGTTATCTTCTTCCTTTCAACAAAAATAATTTCAGTATTTCTTCTCATTATAAATAAATGAAAAAGCATTTTCGCGCAAAGTAATCTGGCCATTTTGTCCTGTCTATTTGTAGCAATTTTTGCTAGAATAACGCATTGACAAACTCTGTGATGCAGCATCTTTTCTACATGACTTAGCGTTTTAAAACACACATCATTTAAATGGTTATTTCATTTCGATCAAATACCGCAACAGGAAATAAATGTAACACTACATAATTATTAAATGCAATGAAAAGATTTTGCCAATTAACTAAAATTAAAAATCCGTAAAAATATTAAAATGGGTTTGGAATTGGGAAAATGCAGCTTTCCGTTTCAAATTCGCAGACAATATTATAAGTTGAATTTTTAACACAATCAAACTCATTGGTAAAGTTATCATACGAATTAAATATTTCCAACTGAGCGAAAAATTGCCCATGCCGGGAATCGAACCCAGATACTTGACTTACAATCCAATGCTTTACAGCTTAAGCTAACTGGGCACAACAAGTGGTGAGCATTTCTCGCTCAGGTAACCTTGTTGGTTTCTAGGGTTATCTGAGCGAGGAATGCTCACCGGTTGTCGTACCCAGATAGCTTAAATGGTAAAGCATTGGCCTTGTAAGCTTTATCTGGGTTCGGTTCCCGGCCATGGCAATTTTTTGCTCAGTTGGAAATATTTAATTCGTATAATACTATCAGTATCTATGACAGCTTTTTCGCCCAGATGCCCAGATTAGGTGCACTATACTTTAGAGAAGAATAAAAACAGATGGCAACTTTATCAGTGTTTCTCTTACTGATTTCTCAAAATATTTCTGAATAACGGCATTCGAATTATATATATTATATTTTAAGAAATATGAATATTTCTACAAAATCAAAAGCTAGAACATTTTTAAATACATAATTCTATACTAGAAATGTATTATTTCTTTCCTTTATCGTTTCGTTATGTTTTTATATGCTAGTAACTTTTAAGATGTTTTATATTAGCTACACGTCCCAATCTTTAAACCGTTTCTCAAAATAACAGTTAATTTAATTTACCATATTAGGAAGATCTTTCACTAGTTTGGATCTTTTAAAATTATTTTTAACTAATCTTTATCTAAAAAAATGAACGGCTTTGTGTTCTTAGTTGTAAATTTCATAGAATTTCAAAGATTTCTTAAAAATACATATCATCTATAAAAAAAATGGAAAAAAAAAACCTCGTAAACTAACGAGAAATTATTTGATGAGAAAAGGAAAATTTTAAGAAAAAATAAAAAAGATTATAATATAATAAAATTCATTACAACTGGTAAAAACAAGTATCGGGCAATTTCATTTCAATTTTTGAGATTATCCGCTAAAGCATTTAGTTATTGCGCAATAACTAACTGTAATGTTTAACCATACAGTTTTTCAAAGCAAAATTTGAGTATTCCATGCTAAAAGAATATTAAAATATATTTCATACAAAACCGCATTCGTGTTGTTCATTTTTTATTTGTGTAGAAAGGTGTTCACATCAAAAATAATATCTATAAGATAGTTATCTTTATGAATTATACAGAAGATTGAGATATTATCCACCAGGAAAAAAATGAAAACAGGTCCCAGTACTAATGGTAATGGTATATTAAATTTCTTTTAAATGGATATATATATATATATATATATATATATAAATCAGTATTAAAAAATAGTATAGTATAAAACCTGAATTTTGCACGTCAAATAGTAAATATTACACAATTCAAAATCTATAGAAACAGTGTTATAGTGCACTTTTGTGATATATTTTAAATTCCATTATGAATGAAGCATATAAGATAATGCGTTAAAATTTTTTTCAGCATAGATCATAACTTAATTGAGTAATTTGTGTGATCCTGTACACGAACTATAAATGCTACTGACTCCAGTTTTAAAAAAGGCATTCTGTAGTGAGTAACATATAGAAACATATAAAAACTACATAGTATTCTAAGTATCTTTACAGCGGTTATCTCATAACCAGATGGCGAAATGACCTGACACACATACATATAAATCGAATTCAAGATAAATTCACAAATATACACTTAAAAATAAAAAACGAACGATTTTACAGAGAATGTACAGGTAATCGGGGCTTCAGTACAATTGACTGTTTTTAATGGAAAAATTCGCGTAAATTAAAGAAAATTTTCCGTTTTTACTGGAATTTAATATAATTTTTTTGTTAAAAAACAGTAAATTGTACTGGGGTCCCGATCACCAGTAAAATCTCCGTATAATCGTTTTTTCTGTGCATTAGGAATATGTTAAACTATTACATTAACTATTATTTTAATTTTTGTATAAATAGTTTTTGTATTGTCTTTCACATGTTTCGTCAATTGAAAGCTTTTTTCTTTTTTTGGTTTAACTTGCACACACAAAGTATGAAGTAAAACAGATATAGAACCAGAGTTTTGATGCCTATTCAGGAGCCATTTTTTTTTTCAGAAGTAATCTGTTATATATTCATATACACTCTGGTAGCTCCATTCACATTTTCCAACGTATTCAAGCTTTCAAAAAAACAAAAAAAAAACAAGTTGATAAAATGAAAATTTTTCTGCAACATCAGCACCCCAGAAGCGTAAAACATTTCGTTACGCTTCAGTTGATGCTAAAGTGAAAAAAATATTTCATTGAAGTACCACAAAAGAAAATCACTGAGCTTTTAATCTTTTCAAAAAACTGTATATAAATATATTCCATTATCTTAGCTATAATACAGCAGATTTTTTTACATATTTAGAGTATATCGCTTCTATTAATTACTATAGTATTAAAAACAAAATTATTTAGAGAAAAAAATACCATCGTAAATACCATATAATGTCTATTTTAATGAAATGTTCCATATATTTCCGGTTTGCTTTTAATAGCTGAGCGGGATGAAGAATGGGATAATTTTCTAAAATCTTTAATTCATATTCCCTAAGATGTTTTAATATAATAATTCTCTATTAAATTCAATGATTCATATGTGTGTGTGAGTGTGTGTGTATGCATGAATGTTATGATGGATACATACAGTGCTTAGCAAAAGTTTAGACAATGATCGATTACGCTTCTATTTTCAGAAGTATGTACCGAATGTTTGTAATTCCTCTGTCATAAATTACTTGAGACTTATCCTTTATTCACACACAATAAATTTTGAATTTTACCTTTTACATAACTTATAATGACAAAAAAATATTATTAACATTGTGGCAAAAGTATAGACAATTTGTGTATTTACAGAAATATAACTACAAATTAAAATCGAGTTGCACCCGCATTGTTTGCAGTAAGTGCAAGAATGTGACTTTTCATCAAAAAAACTAAATGCTGCGTCACTTGGGGGGTCTGTTTCGTACCAAACATGTTCAACAGCAGCTCAAACCTCATTAAAAGAAAATTATAACAAAAATTTGCATAAATATTACGACATATGATGTTACAAAAGTTTTCGATTGGGTCCGGATCAGAACTACACGCCGGCCAGTTGAGATCAATAGTATTTTCAGAGTTAAACGAAGTTTTTCTTTTGTATGCAACATGAATAGATGCTAAAATCCATACTTTAGATCAGCAAAAGTTCCCCAAATGACTAAAAATTAATCTCCAACGTATGTGCGTAGTCTTGTGTTGCTTGGCAACCAATGAATAGCTCCACAGATACCCGAACATTAAAGCTAAGTGAGGATCAAATTATTTAAAAGTCACGTTCTTTTTGTCGCCTTAATGAAGTCCCAGGATCCTTACCTTAAGTCATTCCAATAGTATGCCCACTTGTTTGGGCCATTCAAATTCCACTTTTTTTTTTCATTACTGAATATCATAGCGTACCATTTAGATCCATATGACGTATGTTTGCAAGTTAATTGAATTCTCGCCAATTTATAGCGATATTTTAGAGCTGATTGTTTTATCATTTTCATGTAAATTGATTTGTCGGTTTCTTTAATTCATCTACGAATCATTTCCGTCGACACAGAAAGTTCTGACTTATTTTTAATGTGATTAGCAATCATTATTTGTGTAAATGCCAGTTTCTGGATCCTTTTGTCATTTAATTTTCTCGTCACACAAGATCTTCCAAATTATGTTTTGTTTTGAAAGAGTCATCCTTAGACTATACTTCATAGACATACCACTTTGGACGATTCAATGCTGCTGAAATTTCTGCAACACTCTTACCTTTACATTTCAACTTTCCTACTTCAATTACCTCATCTAATTGAATATTTTTAGCTCACGGCATCTTCACTAACTGATGCTATATCGAGGCATAATTAAATACTTCAGATTTGTGACATCATAAATTTGAAATTTACATTTTTCCATGAACAGTTGGCTAAAAATCAAAAAAGTGTCTAAACTTTTGCAATATGCAAATTTTACTTTTTTCAGTTAAATTAAATATTATCTTATATTATAACCATTATTTTTATTCTACATTACATAAAATATATTTGAAAATAGGTATAGCCATTTGTAAAACACACGTGTTCGTATTTTTTATTTAAAGGTTAAGAAACACCAGTGTCCAAACTTTTGCTGAGCACTGTATGTTGGTTTTCGCTTATTACAAAATTGTCTACAATAACCAACAACCTAAACAGTGGTCTTTAAAACTTTTTGCTGTTTATTCGAATATTTTAGACAAAATATGAATGACGAATCATTTTAGACTAAACATGTCATTCATATTTTTCGTCAATTGAAAGCTATTATCTCTTTTTTTGGTTCAACGTACAAACACATATAAAATAAGAAGTAAAACAGAAATAGAACTTGAGATTCACAAGCTATTCAGATGATTTTTTTTTCAGAAGTTATCTGTTATATATTCATATACACTCTGGTAGTTCCACTCACATTTTCCAGCGTATTCAAGCTTTCAATAAAAAAAGCCAAGTTGATAAAATGAATCTTTTTCTGCAACATCAGCACCCCATAAGCGTAAAACATTTTGTTACGCATCAGTTGATGCCAAAGTGAAAAAAATATTTCATTGAAGTAACATAAAAGAAAATCACTGAGCTTTTAAGCTTTTCACAAAACTCAATTTATATATATTCTGTATTCTTAGATATAATATAGAAGATATTTTATATATTTCGAAAATATTGCTTCTGTTAATTACTAGAATATTAAAAATGAAATTCTTTACAGAAAAAATATCATTATAAATGACTATAATGTCATTTTTTAAATTATATTTGCCTTTCATATATTTTCTGTTTAGTTATAATTGATAAGCGGGATTAGGAATTGGGTGACCTTCCGGAAACCTTAATATATATACAGTAAAACCTTCATAACGGACACTCCCGAATAGCGGACACATCTCTATTCAACGAGACGTTTTCCAATCCCCACTCCCAAAATCTAAATTGTTGTATGTTTAACCTCTGAATAACGGACATTCCTAATGGCAGACAGTAATTTTGGCGATAAAGGATGAAAAAATATTTTTAAGGAGAAAAAAAAAAGCCTCAAAATTTATACGGGCATTGTGTCACAAATTTTATGATCACAGGAAAATGTAGTGGGTGGGCTGGAAAACATGCCCCTCCTACATGCAGTGTTGGATTCAGGGAGCGGTCAACGAAGGACATTCCATGTAGCATTCAATTTAATAAATTTAATATTGTATAGAAGTCGAAAGAGGAAGCATGGTTGATCGGTCCTTTAAAGGTCGAATAGTTAAGTTTCTTTGATAATAAACTGTAAACACAACTTGCTTTTGGACAATGCAAGTTCACATCCAAAATTTAAAAATTCGGCACTGTTAAAATTATGTTGTTTCCCTAACAAAACTCCAGTACGCCAGTCACTTGTTCAAGGCGTAATACACATTTTTAAAACCTGGTGAGGAAGCATTTATCTCACAGCATTCTTTTGATTCCATGAATACACTTGAGAACTGCCTAAAATTAGTTAGTAATTCCGATGCTCCAATTTGGATTTCCTCAACTGTAAAAGACATAAAATTGGAAAGAGTACGGTAATGTTTCATAAGGTACGGTAATGTTATTAAGGATGCATTTTAAAAGAAAATGAAACACACACTTCCGACACAAATGAAGAATTAAGGGAAATAATTAAATTAATGAAATATATCAGGATTGAAGATACAACTGAAATTTTCATTATTAATGATAATGAATTATCTACTGCAGAAGTATCAATTGTTATAAGCAATTATATTCCTTCAAAATTTTCGACAAAAACTGACAATTAGTGAGGATGAAACACTTATTGAAACTGAAGATGCTTCTTGCACTATCAAGAATTTCTAAGAAGCCGCAAAATAAACTGAGCAATTAAACAATGTTCTTGTAAAAAAAAGATGATTCAGAAGGTTTAAAACTAATGATAAAAATGAAACATCACAATGAAAAATAAATTACATGTAATCGCAAGCGAAAAAAACATTTTGTAGCAGATTATTTTTCTAAGAATGTAAGAAACAGTGGATAAAAGGTATTCATAATTTTATTTCACTTTTATTGATTAAAAACATAATTTCAATTTCTGATTAATGATTAGTGATATAATAAAGGTTTTACGTCATATAAAATTCAATTAATGAAACTTTATGCATTTCTTAGCAATTTTTGAGTCTATAAGGTTCTTCCCAATAGCGGACAGTTTCCACACTCCGGAGTTCCCCTTATGTAGAGGTTTTACTGTATATATATATACTAGCAGTTACCCGTGACTTCGTTCACATAACATTTAAAGAAGAAATAATTGATCAATCTAGCAAAAAATTTCGATGATGAAAAGCATGTGTAATTAACTTTTTATCGCGAATTTATGGTAAAAAAACTTCTGATAATCCCTAGTTGCTAATTTGTTTGCTGGTCAAAATTTTCCTTTCAGCTATTAATACTAATAGATAGAAACATTCTTGAATTCTTTTGTTCAGCCCTGTAGTTTTCCAAGTGCCTTTAATACACGAAAGTATCTTTCTAAAATTTATTTCAAACAAAAATATTTCTTATTACTAACTAAATTACATTTTCAGAAATTATCATCCGAAGACAACCTTGTATCCAGTTCTTTGCGGGACCCTGTTTATCATTTTATATATACACTACAAACATTTCTTAGTTTACTAAATGCAGTTCAAAATAAAAATGCATATTTTATTTAAAAACCACCTTTAAGTAAATTACGCTCATATTCAGTAACCTTTCCGAGATCTTTTGTGTAACCCTGTATATCTAAATTTAACTATTTATACTATTACCATTTATACTCTCCATTTAATATGCATACATTTAGCGAAACTTAAAAGCACATATCATAATTCAAAATGCATTTCATCCATGCAACAGTCATCATCCATGATATACAGTACTTCGGATAGAATATATAATATTTGAAATCTTTTGTGTGTCCCTGTAAATGCTATGCACTTCGTATTATGCATCAAATAACTTACATTAAGCCTCAGCAACATATATCAATTTGATTATACATGAAATCGTTTACCATAATTAAAATATTTCGGAAACTGTTCCTCCCTTTATTCCTATGCAATGGAATTCTTCTGTCTGACCCTGTAAATGAATAGTAAGTGCCCTTTTTACTACATACTTTACAAAAGGCATATTTTAGTGCACTTTGTAAATGCATATAAATTTGAATATGTTCTACAGGCTGTAACATCGTTAAATTTAATTAAAACGATTTTTCCCCATAATGCCGTAATAAGGAAATTTTTTGACTATCCCTGTAAATAAACTAATCATGGTAGAAACTTCATTTTCAATAGGTATTCGTGCTAGGTCAACATTAATAATGTCCAAAAATTTCATGGAAATCGGAGTATATTTACGAAAGTTGGAAAGCGACCAGACAGACAGACAAACCGAAAGCATAATAACTTTTCAATTTTGTTCGAAAGTGTTAAAAAATCGAGTCAAAAATATATTAATCAGTGATTTTATTTTTCACCTTTTCCCCACAAAAAATTTCTTCCATTGATAATTATGAGTTTTGAATAAAAATATTCATTTGTATGTAACTTATAACTTATTAATTAGTATAAGTAAAAAATATTTCTGATTCATTTTAAATATGACGTCATTATTTATCTCGCTCCATTAGCTACTGATATTCATACCCCTTGTATTTTTAACGACTGCTATAAAGTACCTTTTTTATTTCAACTATGACGTCACATTTTCATGAGTGAACCATTTTATTAAAAATACAGGGTGTATCTAAACTACTGGGCAAAACTTTAAGGGGTGATAGTACGCATCAAGACAAATAATATTAAATGGGAAACTAAGGGTCCCAAACGTCTTCCGAAGGAGATAGGCGTCATCAAAGTTTAGGGTCAAAATTTTGAAATGACTATAAAAAACGGAAAAACAGGTCGATTCGTTTGCGGTTTTCACGAAAACTATTCTTCATGTCAGTATTGTCTGGAAAATAAATTATAAAGATAAATTTCAAAAAATGCCGATAAAGGGCGCTTTAGACTTTGGAGTAACGTACAACTAATTTTACCGGTATTTTTTGCATCCCATTAAATTTTTTAGATGTTTAGACATAAACATAAATTTTGAACTCAAAATCTGTGGTTAAGTAGCGCAAACGGAAATGTGTTCAATGGGAGGGGATAGGTTCAAATTTCAAATGATTATAAAAAAAACAGAAAAATTGGTCAATTGATTTGCGGTTTTCACTAAAACTATTCTTTGTGTCAGTATTGTTTTGAAAATAAATTATAAACATGAATTTCAAAAAATGTCGATACAGGGCGCCTTAGACTTTGGAGTAACGTACAACTATTTTTTACCGTTATTTTTTGCATCTCATAATTTTTTTTTTTTTTTTTTTGATACTTAGACATAAACTTAAATTTTGTGCTGAAAATCTGAATCGTTGAGAGTGGTTAAGTAGCGCTAACTGAACTGTGTTCAATGGGGGTGGGAAGGTTTAAATTTCAAATGATTATACAAAACGAAAAAATTGGTCGATTCGTTTGCGGTTTTCTCTAAAACCATTCTTTATGTCAGTATTTCCTTGAAAATAAATTTTAAAGATAATTTTCAAAAATTTCCGTTAGAGGGCGCCTTAAACTTTGGAGTAACCAACAACAATTTTTATCTGTTATTTTTTGTATCTAATTAAATGCTTGCAAAAGCTTAGACTTAAATTTTGTGCTCAAATTCTGAATCGTTGGGAGGGGTTAAGAAGCGCAAACTGAACTGTGTTCAGGAGTTGAAATGTTACCCTGCCCACCCTACGAACACAGTTCAATTTTTCGCTGCTTAATTACTCACAACGATTCAGATTTTGTGCTCAAAATTTAAGTCTAAGCTTTTACAACATTTATTTAGATAAAAAAAAATAACGAATAAAAATAGTTGTTGGTTATTCTAAAGTTTAAGGCGCCCTCTAACGGAATTTTTTGAAATTTATCTTTAAAATTTATTTTTAAGGAAATACTAACATAGAGACAGGTTTTAGAGAAAACCACAAGCGAATTGATCAATTTTTCCGCTTTTTATAATCATTTGAAATTTGAACCTCCCCACCCCCATTGAACACATTTCAGTTTGCGCTACTTACCCACTCTCAACCATTCAGATTTTCAGCTCAAATTTAAGTTTATGTCTAATCTTCTAAAAAATTTTAATGAGATGCAAAAAATAACTGTAAAAAATAGTTGTACATTACTCCAAAGTCTAAAGCGCCCTCTATCGACATTTTTTGAAATTTATCTGTATAATTTATTTTCAAGACAATACTGACATAAAGAATAATTTTAGTGAAAATCGCAAATCAATTGACCAATTTTTCTGTTTTTTATAATCATTTGAAATTTGAACCTACCCACTCTCATTGAACACAGTTCAGTTTGCGCTACTTAACCACAGATTTTTAGCTCAAAATTTAAGTTTATGTCTAAACTTCTAAAAAAATTTAATGAGATGCAAAAAATAACGGTAAAAAATAATTGTTAGTTACTACAAAGTCTAAAGCGCCCTCTATCGGCATTTTTTGAAATTTATCTTTATAATTTATTTTCCAGACAATACTGACATAAAGAATACTTTTCGTGAAAACCGCAAACAAATCGACCAATTTTTCTATTTTTTATAATCATTTCAAATTTTGGACCCTAAACTTTGATAGCCCCTATCTCCTTCGGAAGACGTTTGGGACCCTTAGTTTCCCATTTAATATTATTTGTCTTGATGTGCACTATCACCCCTTAAAGTTTTGCCCAGTAGTTTAGATACACCCTGTATAATTCTTTTTCATTCTTTTTACTTTTAATTTATGTCACCATATTTTACACAAAAATTCCCATTAACTAAACAAATATACTTGTTAAATGTATTATAAAAAATACACCTTTTAATTTTATTTCAAACATGACGTCATATTTATTTTATTTTAAATTATTTTATTATAGTTTTTCGCGTGGAAGTTTTCTATTAAAAATTCATTGCCGCTGAAAAATTATTATTCCAATTTTTTATTTTCTTGGCAACAGGAAAGGAAAATGGTTAAATTTTATCTGAAAAATGCCTATTGATTTTGTATGAAAAATAATTAAATTTTGAATTATTAAGGAAAATATTTGAATAAAATAAATAAAAATTACCCTATTATTTAATCCGGACTTGTAACTTTATGTCTGCAAAATTTCAAAGCAATCGGTTCAGTAGTTACGGCGTGAAAGCGGAACAAACAAACAAACAAACAAACAAACAAACAAACTCACTTTCCGATTTATAATATTAGTAAGGATATACACGTAAGTAGATTTTTGCTTTTTACAATCCTCAAAATGTCTTTACTAACCAGTAATCATTAAACAATGACCTCTAAAACTTTTGTCGTCAGTTCGATTATTTTAGACGAAACATGAAAAAAAGCTTTACCATGACCCGAATTCGAATATCTAAGGCCCCTTGGGTAAGCATTATTGTGAGGGCCGTCTTCTAGATATCAATAGAAATTGTTCGCGAACATACTTGAATTGACTAGCATACTTTACATTTTATATTTAGGCTTAAATTTCGTAGCAGTTACTGTTCACAGCAATATACAATGTATTACAAAAAGATGGTAAGAGATTTAAGAAAAAATACTAGTCATATAATAGAAGAAAAAATAATGGATTGTATGATAGAAGTGTCTGTATCTAACCTTTTCTTTGCTTGCTATGTATGTTATAAGATTTCTAAAAGAAAATGCCAAGGATTTCTCGTAAATATTTTTTTTCATAGGTGAAATTTTCATGAAACGCTGATAAAAATATCATTTTGGCATCGAGAATCTACATTGTGGCTCTAGAGAAAACAGTTCTCTGTCAATTTGTTAAATTCTAGTTTCCTTCTCTAGAGAATTCTAGTGTCTTGTACTAAAATTCCAAAGCATTTTCCTATATTTCCTCTGATCAAGCTTTACTAATAGATGAGAGCACAAGAGGTTAGTTTTAGTAACTATAATTCTAATTTTGAAATGATTTCAGAAATCTAATGATAAATTCTAATTACTGAAACGATTCAATATTGCTTCGTAACCTAAAAAGTAAGAGATTGAAAATTCTAAAAAATTTCGTCTATTGAAAATTCTAGAAAATTTCGTCTATTGAAAATTCTAGAAAATTTCGTCTATTGAAAATTCTAGAAAATTTCGTCTATTCATCTAAAATGCTTACCCAACTCGCATAGTTCAGAAATCTATTATTCAAGTTTACAGATTCAAAAAATGACTAACTATTCGTTCTAGCTGAAGACGGTATTCTGAAGAAGGAAAATTAATAGTGTTGCTATTAGTGTTGGAACCAGTTTTTCTTTTCTCAGTATTAAGCAGAAAAAGGAACCGGAACAGCACCTTCTTACGAAAAGTTTGAAAACATATGAATCGTTATTACTTTTGGCTAATTTAGACCACAGGGAAGAATTTAATGTAACTTTCATTATTCCCATAGGGGCTACCTACAACGGAAGCTCGAGGCAGCAGCTTCATATGCCCTTGGATTAATCAGGCTGTAAACCAGTTTTTTGAGAAGTTTATATAGATTCCTGTAGTTTTGGACGTCGAAATAGTTCAAGTTGCAAATGCCTCTCTCTCTCTTCTTTTTTTTAAATAAAACATTTTAATTAACAACAAACATTTTTAAAAAATAATTTTGTTTTCTAAACAGTTTTAAAAGAACTGTGACAAAATAGAGTCACAAAATGTGATTAGGCAACATTCATTGTAATTGTTAAAAAAATTATAATATTTAACATATATCAAACCGATATTTATTAAACGATATACTGCTCTTTACTCAAAAAATATTATGTACGGCAAATATTAAATACTCTACACCTTTTTGTGATGAAAAATATAATTGAAATGTCAAATATCAGAAATGAAATTATTCACCACTGCTTCGCCAAAATTTACTTTTATGCAATAGCATCCACAGTGTGATAAATGATAGAACTGTACAGATTTTATCTCACGTAATGGCCCATCACATTAAACGATGAATACATAACGATAATGATTTTTTTTAACTAAGTAAAGTGGAATAAAAAAATAATTATATAAACAGTTTTTTTTTTTCGTTATTTTGCAAGATATAACTATTGAACATATGACTTTGGATTTTTATCGGTTTAATCTTTTATTACCTATGGAAAAATAATAGAGTTATTGTAGTTTTGAAACTGGTTGATTGGTTGATTTTTGTCGTCCGATTATCTACGTTAATGGGATATAGGACCAGGGGGAGTGCCCTCCGTGGGGGTCTTTCTAAGGGAACCTAACCCGTATTTACGCAAGGTTCGACGAAAACCACGGAAAACTCAGAACGGTTAGGCCGACAGCCGCGATTGGGTTCGAACCCAGCACCTGCCGTCTACCAGTTGAGAGGTAGTTTTGAAACTGCGAGCAATGAAACATTTGCTGCTTATTTCTACAAAGATGGCGTATAATTTAGTTAAAGTTAAAAACACCCCAAATAAACAGTGGTTAAAAATACCTACTGTGGAAGACTGGCCAATATATGGCTTTATAAACGTAAACTTTGTTTCCTGGAAATATCTGTCGAATTGATAAATATATGTATAACACAATTATTTATCTAAAATTAACAATCATGTAAGAGTGCACTGTAAAAAAAACGGACGATTCTACGGAGATTGTACTGTTAATCGAAACGTCAGTACAATTGACTTCTTTAAAAAAAAAAAAAAAAAAAAAAAAAAAAAAATCCCGTAAATTTTAAATATATATATTTTTTTAACGAGCTATTGAGATTTTTTCCGCTAACAAACGGTAAATTGTATTGGCGTCCCAATTACCAGTTCAATCTCTGTAAAATTGCGCCTTTTTTTTAAGTGTGCTTGTTGTATTTACAGTAATGAAAATTAGAATTTCTTGACAATATCTCCAAAGGTTAAATATATAACGAAGACCTGTCAGATATAAAAGTGTAGGCTTTTTCGAACAAAAGAATGCCTTATATGTAAACATAATTTTATAATAACCATTAAAATATTATATTTTGTATAACCAATTACGTTATAACTATGGTATAAACCACTTGTAAAAATGCTACTTTATAAGAAACGATAGTTATTTTGAATATAAGATATGTTTTTTTTTTTTTTTTTTTTTTTTTTTTTTTTTTTTTTTTTTTTATGAAGAAAAAATTGCTTCCGTTTTCTACATAATTTCATCTGCTTTTTTACATAATTTCCTTTTTCATTCTTCAAACATCTGTCATTACATTTAACAAGTTTTTTTAATTTGGACCTCGATAAATCTGTCGCCTGTGTAGCAGCCCCGACTGCAGTTGCTGTTGAACCTTTCACCCACAAAAACTCCTTTAACCCTTTGTTCATCGACGGTACTTAAAAGTACCATTAAAATTGTTTATTATAAAATTCTTCCAATACGTCAGTTGGTTGTAATACTAATATGAGTTACAGATACATTACTTTATCTTGTTCCAAAAGCATTATTGGTTATACAAAGCAAAAACATTTATAAAAGGATGATTATTTTTTGCCTTTGCATCTTTTTAGATTTCTTGGCGCTGGGGGAGAGGAAAGGGGATTTTTATATGCGAAAATATTTCTATATTTATATTATAAGAACATCATATTTGTACATTTTACTATTCTAGAAAATGCTAAGAAAACAATATAAAATAAAAGATTTCAGTGGGGTTATAAAAATTGCACAAAATTCTTGTAAATTCAAATTTAATTAATCGTTCTAAATCCCTCATTCTTTCAAATATTTATTAAATGATTATGTAAATCTTCTAATTTAGTTAAACAATTTGCGTAAAACGCTTTAGAATGCAAAATTTTTATGAATTCCTAAACCGGTAGATAAAGAGTTAAGTGCCGAAACATATGATAATCACTATGTCCAAGATTTGTACTGTAAGGTAGATGATGCAGATTTTCTCATGCATAAGACATGATTAAACGTTGTGTTTTAAAGATGATTGTGTTCATTCATTGTCACGGATCAACATAAAATAGTAAATAGCTTCACAATTTCTGAAACTGTCAATATTTTGAACTTAAGTATCAATTTACAAATCGTATCTCACATTAGGCAGATCAATCAAAACTTCTTAACCATTATAAACTTATACAACTCATCACACAAGCAAACAATACTACTAAAAAGGGCGTCAAACGGCTCTCAGTACATGTTGTTTAGCAGACGTGACCGATTTTTCGTAATCGAGCAGAGTATTCGGTTAATAAAATCAAAAAAGTTCCCTCTGTATAAAGATTAGGTTTACCGTACAAAATACTAGTGTTCTTCGATATTGCAAGTAGCGTTATGAATGATTTAACTTGTCAGAACTTAATATTTATGACACGTTAAAATATGAGGTCTTATATAAAATATCGACAGAACCACGCTTCCTTAAAACACTTTAGTTTGAAATACGAGATTAATGCGATATTTTTTGTGACAATTTAGATCCTAATTGTAAGTATTTATGGCTATAGGGCCCTTATACTTGTACTATATTAAAAGGTTGGAATCTTCTCTTTTAAAACTGGTATTGTAAAATTATACATCCTTGTATCTAAATTGTCAGCACACTGTGACAATTTTACCACAACATATAAGATTTGACATTTTTCCAGCTCATATATTCATTTTATTTTATTTTATTTTATTTTATTTGGGAAGGAGGAGTGTCTGATAAAAAAATATAATGGTTCTGTACAACATGTAGTGTTACAATTGCTGTTAGAGTTTAACTTACAATTCGGAGAAAGGGGAGGCGAAATAACAAAGGATCAAAGTAGATGGTGGCCGAAATGACATTGGGATCAAAATGTCATATACACATTCATACAAGTTACTGCTTGTGTATTAGTACTGATGGTGGACACATTCATCATTCTTAATATGGACATTTACTAAAACATAAATAACAAATAATCATTATGTAAACATTTAAAGAAAACATTAAACGAATTATCATCAAATTTAAGAAGAAAAAAAAATATTTTTTCTTACCTTCTCAAAACTAAATTAAAAAGAGAAAACTAAATGCGAGATAAATGTCTTCATTATTACAAGCATTGTGGTTTTAAACTTCAATGATTTTATGATAAATATTAACTAATGAAAATAGAATTTAAAAAAAATCTTTTGCAACATAACAGCTTGAAGTATTAGTTTTACTTTTACATCAGATCATTTCTGTGTATTCGTTTAATGTAAAACAGCATATCTTAATGTGTTTTTAAAAGATATAATTTTTTGGTCAGCTACACAAATAGTACTTATCTACGCACTGATTGTTTTTTTTTTTTTTTCACTTAAAGCTCATATCGTTAAGGTTTTTCTATGTTTAACAAACGAAATATTTTATTTTCGTTTGAAAAATATTCTTCTTTTCAATTACCGACTACGAGGTAAATCATGATAATATTATCACTTTCTAGTTTAGCTATTTTAATATGCTTAAAAACATTTTTAGTTCACAAAAATGTCTTAATTTCCGTACATTTTATGAACTAACTGTCTTATATGAGTCTGAATATTATTTATTTTCATTTGGATAACAGATTGTTTTTATTTAAAAAATAATAATAATTAGTGATTATTTATCCTGAGACCAGCAGTATTTAAAAAATCTTTAATTAAGGCGTTAATTATTCTTAATAAACCAGATTATTTATTATGTACATTTCATATGCACATAATTTTTTTCCCCAGACATTAGACTTAAAAAAATCCTTACTAAATCATTAAGGAAATTAATGAAATTGCTGCATAAGTAAATAGATTACTTATCAGATTCATAAGTAAGAACAATTTGTTTTTGTAGAAATTAAATAAAAAAATAGCAATTCTGTTTTTTTATATACAGGCTAATCTTCCTTATCGTCAACTTACAAAAGAAAATAAAACTGTTTTATTATAGGAAGAGTATTTAAATTAAATTGTTCATTTTGGGAAAAGTTATGAAATTTAATTCCCCAGATTTGTTATATATATCGTCAACTGCTAACCTACTATCTACATTTTGAGTGCATGCAACATGGGAAAGTAGTATGCTCTCCTCAAAATCAGATTTTTTTGTTAGTTTGCATATATGTCCAAGATTTCCAGCTATATTTAAACATAGATAATATCATCGACGGGGATATTTCTTTTAATGTAACATGAAATCTAAAAGAATGGGAGGATGGGAAATGATTAATGTACATGAGAATTTAAGTAAAAGTAAGGAAAATATAGAAAATGAAATAAATGCAATTAAAAAAAATGAAATAAAAAAAAAGAGCATACGTGTAGAAAGCTAAAAGATAACAGTTTTAAATATCGATTTGTTATTTATTTATTTATCTATTTATTTATTTAACAGAATTATGCAAGTGTTTGAACATTTGCAATACTATTATTATCGTTATGTTACTTATGCTTCATATACAATCATAAATCTTTAAAAAAACGCTGTTTTACTGTTTTAAATATGTATTACATTTTACTTAATAATGCCGCAAGTGAAATTTTCGAAATTTTCTAGTTTAAATTCGCTTTTAAACTGAAATATAATGAACAACACGAATTGAAAATGCAAAAGTAGAAATCCAGTACTGAAAGCCATCTACGAAACTGTAAATTTAATTGTTCTTATCATCTTCAAAGGAGAAATACATTCAATCAATTTAGAAAGTCATTGCGATGGAAACGGAGAAGAAAATTTAACTAGTATAAATACATTTTCTAAAATCGTAGATACCGAAACTTTTACAAATGGAAATTCTAAGGTTCAAAAGTATAAAAAGCATTTTTATTATTATTAGTACTTATGCATTTTTAAGGAAGAGCAGCTGCTATTTTATTCATTTTTTGCCCTCTTCTTTCTTAAAGATACTTTCCGATTTATGAAATAAATAAACACTATTTTAACCTCTTAACTGCTTTTTTACGTACAATAATTTAAAAAACACCACTAACATGGTATAAACACCTCTTTTTTTAAGTTAAAGTATCTTCACTAAAAAACAATCTTAAGATTATAAAAAAACCAACTTTCTTCAGAAATTCTACAGAAATCTGGAGAAATTTTTAGATGTAATGTTACCTCAAAACTAGTTGCAATTTTTTTTTTTTTTTGTTTTTTTTTTTTTTTTTTTTTTTTTTTTTTTTGATATCCTTAAAAATATCTTCAGGCTTTTTTTTATAAATGGGCCAATTCTCTTGCATATTTTCTACAGATATTTTCTTAAAATTTTTTTCAGATTTTTTTAGTAGGAATTTGTAATGATTCATCTAAATGCCATTAAATAGCAATAAACTGTATTAAAAAATTTAGTACTGACAAAAAGATTTAAGTAATGGATAAAGCAAACTTTTCTTGCACGTGGCATGGGCAACTCAGTTAAGTGGTTAATACTACTATTACAAAAAAAGCGAATTCAGGTAGGTCATTATGGAAGCATTTGGGAAGCATCGAAATGAACAAAAAAATTATTTTAAAGAATTGCAACAAATATCTTCTGTTCTCCAAAGTTTTCAACAATAGCAATAAATAGGTGCATATTTATGAAGATACATCTAAATAATTGTATCTCACACTGAGACTGCTTCAAGTAGTGCGATTAATTAATCCTTCAATTACACTCCACTAATCAAACAGAACAGTTAGGAACATACATTAAATAGAAAAACCTGCAATAGATCTACAAATAATTTTGATAAAAATCAAATAAACGATTTAAGAATGAACTACGATGTTTGTCCATGTAGTATTAAACAGCTCGATTTTAAATTTAAAGAAAACTTTTTCATGAACTTATATAAGGATAAATATGTACTGTAAACAAGCAATATTAACAGGCAAAATTTATTATTATTATTATTTAACAGTATTATATGACACCCAGAATGTATACAATACTATAATTATTGTTATGTTTCTGCATATTTCATGTACATTCATCCATCTTTAAAAAAAAATAAATAATAAAATAATAAAATAAAATAAAATAAATAAATTTGCGTTACATTACTTTATCAATAATGCCGCAAGTGAAAGTTTCGAAATTTTCTATTTTAAATTCACCCTTAAACTCAAGTATAATGAACAGCACGAATTGGGAATGCAAAAGTAGAAATGCAATACTAAATTCCATCTGCGGAACTGTAAATTCAATTGTTCTTATCATCTTCAGAGGAGAAATAGATTCAATCAATTTGGAAAGTCATTGCGATGGAAACGGAGACAAAAATTCAACTAGTTTAAATACATTTTATAAAATCGTGGATACTAAAACTTTTACAAGTGTAAAATTTAAAGTTTAAAAGTATAAGAAATAAAGGTGGTTTTTTTTCTGATTAATTATGTATTTTTAAGAGTATAGCAGGTGCTATTTCTTTCAATTTTCACACTTTTCTTTCTGTAACTATACTTTCCAATTTATGAAATGGTAATGTTTAGAAAACGGTGAAAAGGATACATATATTTTTTTAATTGTAACTAATATCTTCTATTCTCGTATATACTTAAAAATAGGAATAAATAGATGTATATTTATGAAGACACATCTAAAGAATTATCTATAACATTTAGACTGCTTCAAGTAGTGCGATTAATTAATCCACTAATCGAAACAGAACTGTTATAAACATGCATTGAATAGGAAAAACTGCAATAGATCCACAACTAAATTTGATAAAAATCTATAAACGATTTAAGAATGTACTATGCTATTTTTCCATGCATTATTAAAGTTAATATAACAGTTTGATTTCAAATTTAAATAAACATTTTTCCTGAAATTATATAACAATAAATATGTATTGTAGAAAAGTAATATTAGCAGGCATTTTTTTCTACAGAATTATATAAAACCCAGAATATGTACAATACTATTTTTATTGTTATGTTTCTGCATACTTCATGTACAATCATTCATAGTAAAAATATATATAAAAATATCGTTTTAAATATTGATTACTTCAATTTATCAATAACGCCGCGATTAAAATTTTCGGAAATTCTGCATAAAATTTATCTTTAAACTGAAATACGTATAATGCGCTACGCGAATTGGGAATGCAAAAGTAGAAATGCAATACTGAATGCCATCTGCGAAAACTGTAAATTGAATTGTGCTTATCATCTTCAAAGGAGAAATAGATTCAATCAATTTAAAAAGTCATTGCGATGGAAACAGAGGCGAAAATTCGACTAGTATAAATACATTTTATAAAATCGTGGATGCTGAAAGTTTTACAAATGGAAATTTTAAGGATCATACGTACAAAACATAAAACTCTTTTTACTGCATATTTATGCATCTTTAAAATTATAGCAGCTGCTATTTCATTCAATTTTCACCCTTCTCTTTTTATAACTATAGTTTCCAATTTATGAAATGATTTAACACTATTTTAATAACATTATTGTTCTAAAAAGTGCATTCAGCTCATTCTGGAAGTATTTAGAAAGTGTTAAAATAGACAAACAAAATGTAAAAGAAAAAATGGAACAAATATATTCTGTTTTCCAATATTTTGAATAATAGGAATGAAAAGGTGTACGTTTATGAATGCATGTTATTCATTACATACATTATGGAAATTGCACTTCAAACGTAGCAAATGAAGCGCGTTCGTACATTAACGAAGTTTTAAAATTATTCACATCTTTATGTGATAGTACACAGTATTTCGGATACAGTATAGTATCCGAAATCTTTTGTCTGTCCCTATCAATATTGTCTGTTTCTAGTATACTGGAAGTGAATTGTAGTAAACCTCAGCAGCGTATATCAATTTCATAAAAAGTGAAATAGTTTATTATAATTAAATCATGTCCCAAACAATGTTTCCTCAATGCCATTAAGCAATGGAATACATTTGTGTGACCCTGTAAATTAATAACAAATATTCTTTGCACCGAAGATTGTACTGAATGTATATTTTGATATGCATGCATGAAATATATACTAACTTTATCATGCTCCAAAGGGTTTAACATCATTAAATACACTTAAAACTATTTTTCCTATTGTATTGTAGATTTTTCGTTTTGGGAAAAAATAAAGAAAAACTCCATTTGAAGAAGCGGCAACTTTTCAGTATAAAGTTGGTATAACAAATGTCTGGTCGTGCCATCTATCGAACAGTTTAGAAGTACCTGCACTTATTTATCGAGGAAACAAACAACAAAGTCATGGATGTGTTTCGAGCTGATGACCTTAGGTGCTGTAGCCGGTTGTTTTCACTATCACATTACTGGGTCTTTGATGGCATCTGATTCGAAAGTCATTTAGTGAATTCCACAGCATTTTTATAGTTTTATAAAGTCGATTGTAATATATCGATGCTGTTATAATTCTTGAAAGTTTTAATTAATAAGGCTAACTTATTCTTAACGATTTTAACGATTTTTTAACGATTATTTTTAACGATTTTTCTATGGTTAATGAATAATTATTATATAGTTTGATCAAATATTTCATTAGAGAAATTTTCATGACTCAATAAATGATTAGAATATGGTCCGGTTAATTTTTTGCTGAAAATGTTTCTGGAATCAGTACAGTTGCAATTCAGTAGCGCGATCTAAATCTTATAAAGGAGGTAGCATTCTTTCATTGAGTATTTTCATTTTAGTATCTCCATTATTTCCTTTCATCTTCGGCCGTATTTCTATTCTCTGTAAATATGATGAATTTTTTCAACTTTTAATGGAAAGTGCCCTTCTGCCGCGAAAAGAACTTTTTCTGTGAAATTAAAAAAATATATATCTGTGATTTTCAGAGTTTTTTAACAGTGTACTATCTGGTTTATAAAATAATTTAATACTATTTTAATAACACTATTGTACGAAAAAGTGCATTCAAGTCATTATGGAAGCATTTGGAAAACATTGAAACAGACAAAAATTTATTTTTAAAAATTATAAAATTATCTCCTGTTCTCCAATATTTTGAATAGTACACTCTAAAACTGGGAGGAGTGAAAAGCTCACTTTTTGTAGGAGTGATTTGCATTTTCACTCTTTTTAGAGTGAACTTTATACAAATACACTCTTTAAAGAGTGGAATTTCCGACTCCCTAAAAAAAAGTGAAATATCTCACTCCGTTCTCGAGAGTGAAATATCTCACTCCATGGTCGAGAGTGAAAAATCTCACTCCGTCAACGAGAGTGAAAGCCCGGCATTATATGCTTGAAAAAAATCCCCGCTCAACTTTGAACCAATATATGGAGTAAAACAATGAAAAGTACCAAAATATGTCAATTCTTACTTTTCAAAAATTACATTTTATAATACAACCTATAAAATTACCCTTATTTGCCATTAAAACGCACTTGTTTTCAAAAATGAGTGTCACTCCTTCGATAGAGTCAACGGTCACTCTTAAAAAGTGACTTAGATATGTATTACGCATCAGCTAATCAGAAATCGTCTTCTCAGTTGTGATGATAAAAATGTTTCCGCCATTTTATCGTGTCCGTTATGTGTCTCACTTTCGTTTCCTCGGTCTACAAATGTGGATCTTTAATTTGTATTATTAATACTGATAAGTAGTTTAAATTTCGATCTTTGAATGATATACTCCGATATCTTATGATTCAAAATAATCCACATAGATTAAGTTTCTTGATCTGGAGTCAAAATAAAGAACAAATAATTCAGTAAAAAGCAATAATACTCCATTAATACTCAGTGACGAAGATGTTGCACTGCACATATCTTATTTATCAAACAAAGGACAAATATTTATCAAACAAAGGGGCTTAAAGGGCTTAATCGTTCACCATTTAAATAAAAACACTTAAGTTACAGAAGTCGTCAAAAACACATTTTCTCTTAAATATTTGTTTATTTTTACTTTTTCAATTTTGTCTGCAGATATTTTTTTAAATAACACTTTCATTTTTGGTACCGGTTTTGAAAGTAAAAGAAACTTTATAAATCATATTTATTCATCAAACAAGGGATAAAAAAACCGGTAAGTCAATTTTAATTTCAACTTTTTATTTTCCGAATGTAACTTCTAGAATATTGAGTTAAAGTTTTATTTTAACAGGAAGCTGTCTGCTTCTGCTATCTTTATGTGCGTAGAGGGAAAAAAATCGCTGACGCAAAGATTTGTGTTTCATCCTTGATGTTTATAAATGAACGGCTATAGTAATTTTAAAAGTTTGCAGTATGACTTATATTAGATGAAATTTATTTATTAGAGATAAATAACTCATTAAAATTGTTTTTCCAATAGTAAGAATAATACATATGTAGTCATTTCTTGTATTTTATATTTTCTTTATTTTTCTTTTTCGTACATGAGTATACTTTTATAAAACTTTAACTCACATTTATAGAATACTATAGGGTAGATGTAACAGTAATGTACACACCTGAATGTTTTTGGTTTATAAAAAAAAATAATAATAACTAATAAAAATTTAGCTTTTATTTTTTTTTTCGTAACTCGCCCTTGCATATTTTATAATTTAGCACTTTTGTTGACACTCATAATTAAACCAATCAGGAAGCACAAAATAATGTTTTTAAGTTTCACTGTTTTTCATTGAAAATCGTGTTTTCATTGAAAATCATACTAAGAGCTGGCTTCATTTAATAAATTTATGTATTCCTTATTTTATTGCAAAATTTCCAATTTTTTGTTTTTGTAGTTGAAGAAAGCTTTGAATTTTTTATGTATTTAATATCGTTTATAAAATTTCATTAATTTTTAAGGTTTTGAGAGGAGTGTCCATTACTGGAATACTTAAGTATTGATTTTCCAGTAACGTACACCTCATATAGGCATTGTTAAAAAATCTATTACGGTAATGTTTATAGTGCATAAAATATTTTGATTTAATTAAAAACTTAAGTAATCAATTTTAATTTTTAAATTGCACTTACCAAAATGTAATGACACTAATTTTTTTATAAATAGTTGTTTTTAAGTTATATTAATGTGACTTATAAAATTTCAATATCTTCTTCATTTTATTATTATTTTTTAAAAATGAATCTAACGGTGTTTTGCCTATTTTATAATCTGGCAATCAAACCGCTCATGAAGCCGAAAAAAATGTTTAAGAGCACAGTCAAAGAGGGGCTTATAGGGCTTAATCGTTCACCATTTAAATAAAAACACTTAAGTTACAAAAGTCGTCAAAAACACATTTTTTCTTAAATATTTGTTTATTTTTACTTTTTCAATTTTGTCTGCAGATATTTTTTTAAATAACACTTTCATTTTTGGTACCGGTTTTGAAAGTAAAAGAAACTTTATAAAAATATCTGAGACCGAAATCGAAAAAGTAAAAAGATGCGATATAGAGACGAACCTCAGCTATTCAATGTAAAATAAATAAATAAAATGTCAAAATGCAAACGAGATATTAGAAAAATCTCTCCCCATAGGATTAGCATTAGCTCATGAGTGTCTTCGCCGGCAGGTACTACATGCACATCTACTCTATATACGGAAATAAAAAATTGAAATTATTTATGACTTACCATGTCATTTTATAAATACGGCTTGTATTAATATATATTTTTCAGAAATAAGATTTTAATTATACATTAAAAAAAAACATAGATAACGTGCATTATGGATTTATTATGTAAAACTTAATGGGTATATCTGAAAAAATATATATGTTTAATATTTTAAAACTGTTTAATAACTTGTGCTTATGGGCATTTTAAAACTATCATATATTTATGGGACTACCAATGAAAGCAAACACAAGGAGAAAGATTGGAATAAAATAGTTTATTTCTATCAATAATCTAATTCATGTGTAACTTTAATTACGTTTTCCCTTAAAAAGTTCAATTAATGTTACATACTTTGAATTAAATAAATATTGTCAATAAAGTATTTTATTCCAATCTTTACCACGTTTTTATTTATTTTCATTGTATGTTCTAAAAGACACGATTCTTTTAAAATGCCCATAATAGCAATAGAAAAAGGAATTCATTGAAAAAAAAAAAAAAAAAGAGCATTCACTCCTATGAAAAAGTGACTACTCACTCCTACTAGGAGTGAAAAAACGCACTCCTTTAGGAAAAGTGAATAGTCACTCCTCAGAAATAGTGATTATTGACCCCTGTGTAGAGTGAATATTCACTTCCTAGGAGTGAGTATTCACTCTTTCAAAGAGTCAATGATTCCACTTTTGCCCAAAGTGAATAGTCACTCCAAAGAGGTTCGGCATATTTTGAGTCTGCGATAGAGTGAGTATTCACTATTCTGGAGTGACTATTCACTACTTTTTATTTAGAGTGTAGGAATAAATAAATGTGCTTTTATGAAAATAGATAATGTACATTTATATCTCACATCCAGGTTTCTGCGAATAGTGTGGATAGTACTTTGTCTCTTTACTCCAGTGATTTTACTCCAGCAATCAAAACAGCACTTTCAAAACATACATTGAATAGGAAAAGCTGAAATAGATCCACAAATAATTTTGATGAAAATCAAATAAATGGTGTAAAAATGCACTACGATATTTTTTAAAGGCATTATTAAAGTTCATATTACAGCTTGAATTTAAATTTTAAGGAAACTTTTTCACGAACTTATGTAAGGATACATATAAATGGCAATAGTCAATATTAATAACAGCAATCGAAAAACATTAATGTTCTGTTATTTAAAATTAAATTATTATTTTTTTTGAATAATTTCGCTTACGATGTAATTAAACAAAATTGGTTATTTCAAACTCGAATGCACTTTTTTATGAAAATAATTACCGATTGCCAGCTTTTGTTATCTTTTTAGAATTTATCTTCCGGCATTAAAAAAATCTAAACTTTGGGACATTTACACATGTTTCTGATGTATCAATATATCTTTAAATATGACCTGATGTAACTAAATATCCATTATTAACAGACACCAAATGTAACTAGACATTATTAAAATATTTCTTTTAACAAATTTATACTTAGTTACCAAATGATCAGCAAAATAACAAATTATATTGCGAAATTATCGGAAAGAAGGCTAAAAAATATACACTTTGTCAAGAATATTGTATTATATATTAGCGCTTGAATTAGCTTAATCTAAACTGCATGCAGAAACCTGTATTCGTTCTTCAGTATATTAATCCACAATTCCACAGATAATTAATCTGAGTAACAGTAAAACCTAAAATTTTATTAAAACATAACTCATATTCCTGTTATGAAACGATGCAGCATATATTATCTCCCACATATTAGCAACAAATTACATCGCCACTTAAATACTAATAATGGCGACTGCCGAAGACGAACTTTTGTCAGCGAGTGTACTGATTTTTGAATTGTTGTACCAATAAAATGAAAAAAAAAATAAATAAAACTTTTCAAAGTAGTTTTTACAAAAATGCTAGTGTCTAAATTTATAGGATCTTGCATACGTCAAAAATAATCCACTTGCGGTAACAGTCATTTTTGCGTCAGCGTTTCTGCAGATTTTTTCTTTACATTTAAAGCAAGACAGTCCAAAAAACACATGCGCTGGTAAAATATGTATTATTAGAATTAGCTGGAAAAGTCATCCTGATAAAACTATAGCGTTATGAATATACAATCTTGAAAACAGTGCATTGCAAAAAATATCTCCATTAGGTTATAGAAATAGTTAATTATGAAAAAGGATTTTGTTTCCAATGAAAAATAAAATTCCGTATTCGAATCAAAAAACAGCATCTTCTTCAAATATATATATTCCGAAATTTAAATGTAAGTTAAATTAAGATGTACTTACGATGTTTTACTTATTTCGAGAATCTTTTATAGCACAAGCACCACTACCACAAAAACATTAGGTTTTCAAAAGTTTCCATTTAAAGAACGCTTCACTTGGCACTTGGATTTTATCTATCATTAGATGAATGATGTCTTTTTCTTTTTGTCAGCAAAAGGAATAAAATATCTTCAAAGAAAACTGAAGTGAATTACCAATCATATTTTACATAAGTTCTTTTAATGAGATAAATTGCTTTATATTTATTTTTTATGTAATAAAATAAGTTAAAAAAATTTAAAGTAATAGGAATTTTTTTATTATTTGTAGAATTCCAGTAAATTGAAATTATATTATTGGCATGTAACTTGAATGTTACAAAAATAGTCACTATCATTTTTTTTTTACTACTGAATTTCTTGATCTGCGTAATCCCTCTAATTCTATGCTTATAGCAAAATGAGTTCCAGAAATTGAATAATTCAGAGAATTGAAATTCATACCAGAGGATCTAATTAGTAAATTTCGGTTTATTTAATAACGAAATAACTGAAATCAAACAAGACAGAAGTTTCTGTTTTTTATGGAGTAAATACGAAATATGTGAATTAAAAAAATCAATAAATCATGAACATTGATTGCAGCATTAATGCAACCATAGGTTTTAGAAAGTTTAAGAATACTTTTTACATACCCATCATATGTAGTATAAGGTAAGTCTTGACATTGTTTTGAAAATCCAAAAAAAGGAACACGATAGATTTACACGTTTCAGATAATGGAGATTCAAAAATATAATTTTAGAAAAAAAATTCCGTCCAAATGTCTGTCTGCCTGCCTATCTCCCATTCCGTCTGTGTGACTCTATATGATCTATCCTCAAAACAAACCGAGATGGACACTTGAAATTTGGTGTGTTCTCTGTATGTAATAATAGAAAGAAACCTATTTAATATAAGTAACCTCGATTGTCCAGAACTGCTTTTTTCGGAAGATAGAAATACTCATTTTGACAAAAGGTATATACAGATTTTTAGATTTTTTCTATTTTATTTTAAGAAGTGAATGTAAAATACACTAAAAAATGCAAAAAGAATGACGTCAATCAGATAAACAGCTTTCAAGTTATTTGCAATCATTTTCCCACACTCCTCGATTTTTCATGTCCCTTTATTTCATTCAAATTTCAATTCAAATATATATTTTAATTGGAAATGAGACGACGCTTAATCTGACACAACAAATTGTTAATTAATATGATTACCATTTTTAGAATTATATGGATGTTTCTTTTGCGTAGTTCGGTACTACTTGACTATGCTATTGATCTAAAAAATACAAAATTGATCTAAAAACTATTGCTGAACTATAATATTTAATGCCAATATAGGCGCTTATCGTAAATGTTACACGCACTTGGCATTAAACAGGTTACTCGTGTTTGTTACGTCATCAAGTGGTTTTTAAATGAACATTTTATTAGTAATTTTATTAATCCGTTACTAATTATTTATTATTTGTTTATTTAAGAAAGTATCTATGCTAATTTGTATAATTTTGCGAGTAGTTTTGCGATTTATATAATTTGTCAAAATTAGTCGACATGATAATCAAATAATATCAGAAATTCTTTAAACGAGAAAATTCTTTAAACGTATACAAAATATTTAAATATGCGTTTAAATTTTTATTATGGAATAACAATACATTTTTTAATTAGTTTTATAACTTATTTTCATATATTTTATATTATGCATGACAATGATGTGTATGTATTGTAGCCGCCCCAAACGATTAGTTTTAGCAAGGTATAATGCATAATTAGTAGTTTAAAAATTTGTTACAAAATGGCATCCTCGAACTATCTTACCACGTAGATTAAAAATATTATGGGGACTGCTCTTCCAGATACCACCGTATTCGATACTACATTTCTTACATGACGTCATCCTCAAAAAAGCAATGATTAACGGTAATTAAAAATTAAAGCCATGAAAAGTGATAATTAAACTTTTAAAAAAGAAAGAGTTGATTTGGTTTTTCAGAAATGATCTGTAAATTTTTGGATCGTGAATGAGTTGTTTTTTAAACATTTTACTGATCTCGATTTAAATTGCTTATTTAAATTATTCATCTTTATATAAATTGCTTAAAAACAACTCGGTTACTCCAGTTGTTTCTACTCTTTACGCGAAGCTGATTTTCAGATCGTGAGATGAGAGAATTTCGGATCGTCCTGAGTTATGATTGTCAAATGTTTTAAGAAAGTAATTAAAAAATAATTCAAAATAAAAGGTTACACAAGTATCTAAAGATAGGGAAACATTTTAATCCCATTTAGAGTGTGTCTCAGAGGACTTTTACTCATTTTAATACTCAATGTAAAATGAAATAATTGTCAAAACATAATATAAAAGCATATGTGTGGTTTGAACTAAAGTGTAATCAAAAGTTTTAATCAAGCGAATAAAAAGATAATTTCAGACACCCCCACCCCCAATACATGGCGCTGTACTTTGTATTATAAGAAATAAACAACAAAAACTCATAACAGTCAGCTAGCGATTATTTTGTTTGTCAAAAGCTGTAAATAAATCGTGTAATAACTTGTGAAATCCATTAGCATAGTTCAAAGTGTCCTGGTTTTGCATTTCGAGCCTCATCCAAACGCGTAGCACGTCAACGAGCTTATTAAATAATGAATGCAACTGCATAGATTTCGGAATTAAATGGATCATATACGTGATTCTGGTCTTCAGTACTTCAATGTCAGCCACTGAAGAAGCATGAACTTTATAATTTTTAGCTAGAACTTCGTCATTCCTTTATAATTTAAATAAAACTAATAATAATAATAATAATAATAATAATAAAGCATGTTTGACAGCAAACATGTGGACAAGTGCTACTACCGACGAACGGAGTTTGAAACTAATTATTTTCATTTGCTTGAAGGAAACTTTCCATCACAAGAAGAATTCTAGTAGAAACCGTACTCCGGTGCGATAATTACTTGATTATATGTTTAGTTTTAAAATGTGTCAGATACCTTTGGGATGACATTTACTTAATCTTCAGGGTTCAATCTTCCCATGAATACCCTTTTTGTTGAGATTGTACTTTCTTCATATATAACGTTACAAGAAAAAAGAATAATTGGTCCATACACTGTAAAAAAAATAATAATAAGTTTGCGGAAAATCTGTTGGTAACAATGTTACCAGTAGTTTTTGCCATAAAAATTGTAGTAAAATTAGTTGAATTTTTTTTTTTTTTTATTGCATCTAATTTTACTGCAATTTTCCGGCAAAAAAGGGCTGGCAAGATTGCTGCCAGCAGTTTTGGCAGTAAATTTAATGAATTTTTTTTTCGGTGTATTTTGTGAAAGGCTCGATTCAGAAGTGTAGATTCGGTACATTTCTTTATTCAGATGGCAAGATTTTTTTCAACAATTCGTCTCTTAACAAAATAGATTTTTTTAGTATGACGTCACAGTAGAAACTTGCCCCTATCCTGCCATTAGTTTCATTTGAATGAGTAGTTTCCATACTTTTCTTGATCCTTATAACTTTATAACACATTCTATTATTGACCCAGCAAACAACCCAACAAACAACGCATTAGGAATATTGGTCAGACGATTATGCCTATTATTAAAATGATAAAAATGTAACTTATGAATAACAATATATTCATGAAAAATACATGTATGTATATTAATATATGTATAAAAATATATGTATATTAATTTGAAAAATTCGGTAATTATTAGCAATACCCAGTTATTATTAATAATAACCCTGGCTTTTGGTAAATTTAATAAATGTTGCGTATTAATCATATTTACCGGTTATTATTATTAATTACCGATGTAGTTCGGTCAATGATTCATTAAGCGTACCCAGCAAACACAGAGCTATCGGTAAACAATCCGTCCACAGCCGCTTTGCCGTTACTGACGATATCGTCACGATACCGCACACATGGCACATAGCCGACCACCTAAAAGTTACCCCCCCCCCTTGAAGGAAAATGAAAAAGTGACATATGCATTTCGTTTGATCATCGTTTGATCAGATTTTATCAATAATTTTCATCGTTTGATCAACATTATTTTACGAGTTATGATTAAAAATAAGCAGGGGGGCTAACTTTTAGGATTTTTCAAAATGCTCAAAAAAATAGTGATTCTTATCAGAAATCGACCGTAGAGATTTGATCAACTATTTTTAGCGTTTGATCAAACCCGGAAGTTCCCTAAAAATCGACAATTTTAGATCTAGACCGCTAAAAGTTAGCCCCCCCCCCCATGACAGAATTTCGAGACAAAAATGGTGTAATTTAACGTAAAATTACATCTAGAGATTTGATCCACCATTTTTGGCGTTTGATCGAACCCGGAAGTGCCCCCAAAATGGATATTTTTAAGTCCAGACCCCTAAAAAATAGACCCCCATGACGGAATTTCGAGACAAAAACGGTGTCATCTAACGTAAAATTACCTCTAGCGATTTGACCAACCATTTTTAGCATTTGATCAAACACGGAAATGCCCCCCAAATCGATATATTTAGTAATAGACCCCTTAGGGGATTAGCTCCCCCCTCACCTCCATGACGGAATTTCGAGACAAAAATCGTGCCATCTAACGTCAAATCATATGTAGAGGTTTGATCAACCATTTTTAGTATTTGATCAAATCCGAAAGTGCCCCCAAAATCGATATATTTATAAATAGACCCCTAAAATTTAGCCCCCCCATGACGGAATTTCGAGACAAAATTGTGGTCTTCTAACATAAAATTACCCCTAGAGATTTGATCAACCATTTTTAGCGTTTGATCAAACACAGAAGTACCCCCAAAATCGATATTTTTAACTCCAGACCCCTAAAAGTTAGCCCCTTCCCATGACGGAATTTTTAGTCAAAAACTGTGTCATCTAATGTAAAATTACCCCTAGAGATTTGATCAACCATTAAGCATTTGATCAAACCCGGAAATGCCCCCAAAACCGATATTTTGAGTAATAGACCCCTTAGGAGATTAGCTCCCCCCTCACCTCCATGACGGAATTTCGAGACAAAAATCGTGCCATCTAACGTCAAATCATATGTAGAGGTTTGATCAACCATTTTTAGTATTTGATCAAATCCGAAAGTGCCCCCAAAATGGATATATTTATAAATAGACCCCTAAAATTTAGCCCCCCCATGACGGAATTTCGAGACAAAATTGTGGTTCTCTAACATAAAATTACCCCTAGAGATTTGATCAACCATTTTTAGAGTTTGATCAAACACAGAAGTACCCCCCAAATCGATATTTTTAGTAATAGACCCCTAAGGGGTTTAACCCCCCCCCCCACCTCCATGAAGAAATTTCGAGACAAAATGGTGCCATCTAACGTGAAATCATCTGTAGAGATTTGATCAAACATTTTTAACATTTGATTAAACCCGGAAGTGCCCCCAAAAATCGATATTTTTAGTAATAGACCCCTAAAATTAACCCCCCTCCCCCATGACGGAATTTCGAGACAAAAATGGTGTCATCTAACGTAAAATTACCTCTAGAGATTTGATCAAACATTTTTAGCGTTTGATCAAACCCGGAAGTGCCCCTAAAATTGATATATTTAACTCCAGGCCCCTAAAAGTTAGCCCCCCATGACCGAATTTCGAGACAAAAATGGTGTCATCTAACGTAAAATTACCTCTAGAGTTTTGATCAACCATTTTTAGCGTTTGATCAAACCCGGAAGTGCCTCTAAAATCGATATTTTTAACTCTAGATCCCTAGAAGTTAGCTCCCCCCATGACGGAATTTCGAAACAAAAACGGTGTCATCTAACGTAAAATTACCTCCAGAGATTTGATCAAAAATTTTTAGCATTTGATCAAACCCGAAAGTGCCTCCAAAATCGATATTTTTAGTAATAGACCCCTAAAATTTAGCCCCCCTCCACCTCCATGAAAGAATTTCGAGACATAAATGATGCCATCTAACATGAAATCATCTGTAGAGATTTGATCAACCATTTTTAGCATTTGATCAAACGCGGAAGTGTCCCCAAAATCGATATTTTTAGTAATATATCCCTAAAATGCAGCCCCCTCCCCACCTCCATGACGGAATTTAAAGACATAAAAGGTGCCTTCTAACGTGAATTCATCTGTAGAGATTTGATCAACCATTTTTAGCATTTGATCAAACTCGGAAGTGCCCCAAAAATCGATAATTTTAGATCCAGACCCCTAAAAGTTAGCCCCCCCATGGCAGAATTTTGAGACAAAAATGGTGTCATCTAACGTGGAATTATCTCTAGAGATTTGATCAACCATTTTTAGCGTTTCATCAAACCCGAACGTGCCCCCAAAATCGACATTTTTAGCACCAAACTCCTAAAAGTTAGCCCTCCCCCCATGACGGAATTTTGAGACAAATATGGTGTCATCTAACGTTATTAATAACATGTTAATAGTAATATGTTAATCAAATTGACCGTAATATATATATATATATATATGCATTTTTTTCGTAAAATGATTAAGGAATACCACTATCATTCCCAAACAAATTATTATTAATTCTGGTGATAATATCAGAAAGTAGTTATCATCTTAAAATAAAAAAAAACATTGGCCAGTAAATGTAGGTGTATAAGTAAACTTGTATTACGTTTTAATTTTTATTGGAATAATTACTCTATGGAACTATAATCTTATAATAGTTAATAATTATAGTTTCTCAAAAAAATAAATAAAATAAAGGGTTACGCTTTTAAATTTTTTTTATTACATTTAGCGTTTTAAAAAGAAATAGGAAAAAATATATGTTTAGAAATAGACATTACTAACTCACATATGAAATAAAACCATAGCAAATGCATATTTTACAATAAATAACTTTAAGGTCTGAAAAAATGCATTCTATAGAAAATATTGAAAGAACAATATCCTTTTGTTAATTTATCTTCGGTGCATTGTGTTTTCACAAAAAAATGCTGTGTTTTATTTTAACATTTGTTTTGGTTTAAATTTGGATACCTGGTAACATTTGTAAATTGTATACTATTATAAACCGTAATTAATTTACTTGATATATTAATTAGCAACATTTGAACGTAAGGAATTTTATAGAAATTGATGTGACATGAAACAAGTTATTTAATTCATTTATGAATTTATTCATTAATTCATTAAGTCTTAAGTTTTTGTATATAATGATTGTTATTCAAAGGACTACATACACACATACACACACACGCATAGATATACCTATATGTAACTAAAAAATGATAATTTTTCAAAAATAAACTTTGTTCAAATAGTTCGAATTTCGGCCAAAATGTGGCAATGGTGTCAACATGCTCTCGGAGTACAGAAATTATTCTTATAATAATGGGGATGAGCTTATGGACTCGTTTTGCAGAGTCAAATCTGTGTCGACTGACCTATTTGATGAGTCGACATGTTGAGTCGACCCTCGACTTATCTGTAAGAATAGGGTTTGTAGACTGGAAAGAGATTCAATTAGACTTTATGATTGAACAATGTTTATTGTACTTAATAAAACAAGCAAAACGTACTTTTTAACTGCATTGTTCAATCATAAATATTATTTTAAATTTCTTTCCACTCAAGAAATCCTATTTCTGCAGGTGAATTAAAATTCGACTGTATAAAATGAGTCAAAAAGCTCAGTCCTATGAAAACTATAATAATGTTTGTATTTCGACTGCAGCTTGGCACCAGCATCATCTTTTTTGCTGAAATTCAAACTATTTGTATAAAGTTAATTTAAAAAAGGTTTTTTAATAACAATGTAGTAAATGAAGTATTTTTTTCTCTCAAACCATTTTTTCTCTCAAACCATTTTTTGTTGTTATCTATGTTCAAAATCGGTCAGTCATTTACTGTACACCCTGTATACATACATACATATATATATATATATATATATATATATATATATATATATATATATATATATATATATATATATCAGGTTAGGTTTAAAACTGTCTGAAGAAAGACAGCTCTGTTTCGATATAATACAGCAAAAAATCACTGTGTTTACAAAATTTTCTATTTAATACAATGTTTGAATCAGAAAATATAATAGATAAAAAAATAATTACTGGTAATACATCCTTTTTTTCTTATTTATGTTCGAATTAGGTCAATCATGACAACCTGTATATATATTAGGATGGTTTTATGTATGAACGATCATGTTATTTAACCTTCCTACCCTGAATGTGTCTAATCGACACAGACCTATAATGCGTTTCATTCGAATCAAACCGGAAAAAATTTCATAAAGAAAATTAAATAAATAACACAAAGACTTAAGTTAAATAAGTATGTTAAATAAAAAATAAAAATTCTGGTGTGAAATATTTTAATGAAGTTTCAGTAAAATTTCAACAGGGTAGGAAGTTTAAGAAAAAACTGACTGAAGAAAGACGGTTCAGTTTCGGTATAATACATCAAAAAATTAATGTGTTTACAAATTATTTATTTAAAAGAATGTTTTGAATCAAAAAATATAATAGATAAAGAAAATTATTACTGATAATGCATCTTTTTTTCCTTTCAAATTCCTTCATTGTGTGTAACATACTTTTCTTAGTTGTTCCCTATTAAAACAAAAACTTATCTTTGAAAAAAAAAAAAAAAAAAACATAAAAAGTTAACTATAATAACAAACAGAGAATGATCAATAAAGGGTAATTTTTTTTTTCCTGATCAAAAATATGATTTTAATTTTTAAAAAATTGAGTAGGGAAAGTCCTTTCCGAAAAAGTATTTTAACACTTAATTATAACACATATAGCACTTAATGAATTAACGGATTTAATTCGGCTCTAAATTTTGTTCTGCAAAAAATTAATAAAGCAGGCAAAAGCTCTATAGAATGAAGTTCCTTGCATTCTAACGACGCTTTGTTAGTAGTAAAAAGCATAACATTTTTCAAAAATTCTGAAAGTTCACAGTCGATGTCTCTACGGAAACTGTTAGTACGAATCTCACCTTGAAGTTGACACATGCTCAATTTAACGAGAAAACGCATGCACCCGTTTTCGGCTAGGGACCCTGCATATATAACGTTATCAACTGTTTGTTAATTTTGGACCCCCCCCCCCCCCTTAATAATAATATCATCATCAATGTCGTCTTTATTTTATTTTATTTTATTTTATTTTATTTATTTTATTTATTTTATTTTATTTATTTTATTTATTTTATTTTATTTATTTATTTATTTACATTTTGTTGTTATTTTTTTGGATTGATATACAAAACTATTTACGTTTCATTTTGGCATACTTTATTGATTATAATGAAGGGAAGTCAATAAGATATAAATTTATAATAAACAAAACTTAAAAGAAACAGTTCCTACTTAAAAGTAGGAAAATAGTTTTTTGTTATATAATGGATTCAGTAGTAATACTAATTTTTGCACTTGACCTTCACGGGGGGAAAGGGGAGGGGTATAAACTCTTGTCAACAATATAATTGGACAACATTCTTTCACTTTTACTTATAATTAAACACAAGCTTCAATACATATAATTTCTCGAAAAGAGCTTGTATATGCTACACTTATGACAGGAAGATAGGAATGTCAAACATTAAAGTATTCCATATTTCCGAATTAGATAATTTTATAATAATTTAATGATTTTTATAATAACTTGTATTTTCATAAAAAAGATAACAGACTGAAAAACATAATGTACAATTTTGAATCAAAGACCATGTTACAAATAAAAATAGAAAATTTCGGTTGGATCAAAAATGATATCGATATCAAAGGCCAATCTATCTCCCCCTAGAGATATATTACGGTATCATGTGCCAGGCCCCTTTTCCCCCTAAAATGATAACGTTATATCTGCACAGCCTCCTATATGCATTAAAAGTATATCGATTCCACCTTTTAAAACACTATATATAGCTGATGCTCGATCCCATTTTCTCATTACATACTAATGAAAATATAAACTTGACAATATGATTTACCGATATCTATATGCAAAAATCTCGATAGTTTTAAAACACTAGCACAAGGTTGTAAATAAAAACAAATTATGGCATTTAGAGCAATATTTGTTTTACTCCTAAATATTTACTTTCTTATTTATCACATGTGTAGAAATATATTATGTAATGATTAAAATGTAATATCAAACTGAAATGTATTGTGTATGTTGGTAAATAAAAATTTACTTTTATTTGAAAGGTTTAGGCATCTTTCAATATAAAAAGTACACATCTACATACTTTTAAAAAGCATAAATTTGCAGTTTTGCTTTGTAGTTGTCTTAGATTTTACATTTTATCCAATTCCTTTTTATATTAACGTACTGTTATAATATCTAGATGCTTTTAGTTGTAAAACTTACTGGTAGTAAAAAAATGGTAATTCTAATACAGCATTTGTAAAAAATGATCAAATAAAATAAACTTATATTGAACATAAATAGAGAGTAACTTAAAAAAATTATAGTTTTTTAATTTCGGAGAAAAACTTCAACTTTCTTTAATTTCCAGTTTCATGTGCCTAAAAGCAGACATTAAACGAAACACGAAACAAGAGGCTTGAAATTAGAGCTTTAACGCAACTCGTTAATTTTTCTCGTTACTTATATTGCTATCATTGAAACTTCAAAGATTCTTTTTACTGCTTTGTTTTATTACGTGTTTCTTTACTGACATTATAAAATTTACGCATATCTACATAATTAACTTTAAATTGCACTAGTTTTATCTTAATAATCATTTGGTAGGGAACATTGTTTTAAAAAATTTAAATGCATTTTTATAAATGTAACATAACCCTATAAAACCAGATATATTTAATTTTCTAGTATTTTTATAAGTTTTTTGGACGCAATCAACTGTTGTAGAAAAATATACTAGTTGGGATGAATGCTAATGTAACGTATTTTTGTTGATAAGATAAAAAATAAATTAAGGTAAAGATATAACGTCTATTGAATTAACAGCGTATAGTAAAATATTATATAAAAATTAAAATATAATATCGGACTGCAATTTTAAGTATATGAGTAAATTATATAGACTAGACATATTGTAATGTAAAAAATACATACATACATAATTTGAAAAAACAGAAATTTACTTTTTTTTATTTGATATTATCATAGACTTTTACTCAATTTTTTTTTATGTTCACGTACTTTTATAATATCTAAACGCTTTCTGCCGTAAAACTTACTGAGTATAAAAAAAAATGGTAATTCTAATACAGCATTTGCAAAAAATAAACAAATAAAATAAACTTATACTGGCCATAAATCGAGAGTAAATTTACTAAATTATAGTTTTTTACTTTCAGAGAAGTACTTCAACTTTCTTTATCTTCCAGTTTCATGTGAATGAAAACAGACATTAAATGAAACAAGAGACTTGAAATTAGAGCTTTAACGCAACTCATTTATTTTTCTCTTTATTTATATTGCTATAATCGAAACTTCAATGACTCTTTTTACTGCTTTGCTTTATTACGTTTTTCTTAACTGACATTCTAAAATTTACGACTATCTGTGTAATTAACTTTAAACTGTAGCAGTTTCATCTTAATAATCCTTTAGTAGGCAACATTGTTTTTAAAAAATTGTAAAATATAAATTTATAAATGTAACGTAACTCTATAAAACCAGATGTATTTAATTTTCTAGTAATTTTAATAAATTTTCTGGACGCAATGAACTGTTGTAGAAAAATATACTAGTTGGAATCAATGCTATTGTAACGTATTTTTATTGTTAAATGAGAAAAAATAAATTGCGGTACTGCTGTAACACCTATTGAATTAAAAGAGTGTAGATATATATTATGCAATAATTAAGATATAATATCGGACAGTAATTTTCAGTATATGTGGTAAATTATATTTTACTTCTATTTAAAAGGTTCAGACATATTTAAGTATAAAAAAGTAGGGGAAGATGGGGATACTTGAGCCATTTTTTGAATTTTAATTTTTTTTTAATTTTTTATATTTTTTTAGAATAAAATAAAATATTGAAAATGAAAATTTGATATTTTTTCTTCAACTAAAAACCACTTTCAATAAATTTTGAACTATTTTTCTATGTATAATAAATGTTTATTTTTTGTTTTACATCATGGCTCAAGTATCCCCATGGCGGGGATACTTGAGCCATAGTGAAGGGATACTTGAGCCACTACGGAAAAATACCTACAAAAGTAATTTTTTTCGCTTTATTTTTGCACAAACATTTTACAGAATGATAAATTATGAAACGTAAAGTCTTTCAAAACCAATTGAGAAAACAAAGCTAGTAATACGATCATTTTTTGTCGTTAAAACTGGTTGTCGAAGGATAATTTGAACTTGAGTTATAACGACGGTAGAAACATCCTCAGTTCAGAGCCATTTAAATTTGGAATCTGCAATTCTTCGGGCAAATTTCATTTTCAAAATATTAAGCACTTATCCAACAAATATTTTTATAGTTTTCTTTCTGGCATATTTTATTAGTAACCAACCATCAATAGAAGGTTTTCTTTCACATCATCACCATCATTGACAGAATTTTCCTCTAATGATATTGTCGAACTCATGCTTTTAGTTTAGTAGCTGTTGGAATTTAAGCCAGATGTATCATTCTACTATTTCAAACACTTTTTTGATTTCACAGGAAAAAATTTGTCTTTCTCTTTGGCTCCATGTAGGTAAGTTTGAACTGGGATTTTTGTTGCTTTTCTTGTTTTTGTGCGCTCTTTTTACCAATTTTTCATCAATTTTCTTAGTTAAAAAAAAAAAAAAAAGTTACAGCAACAGAGGTTACGATTTCAATATAAAATACTAATCTTAATATTTTACATTAAAAAATAAATATTTTAATATGTTGGACCTAACTAATTAAAGTATTAGAGATTATAGCCTGTAAAACCGTTTTAAAAAGTTATTTTCATTTAATGAAAGTTAAATTGAAAACTATGTTTACATTTATCTAGACAGGCTATCTTGTTAGTCAAATCGAAAAATAAAATAGACATTTTCATTTAAAAAATATACATTTTTAAACATTTTTAGGTCGTTATTTTTTTAAGAAAAAAAAATAAAATGAAAAATTATTCTCCCTTTTCTCCAGAAAAATATCTATTAGTGAATATAAGGATGGAATTTTATTTTTTGTTTGTTTCACCCATGTTTAATTTCTAGTGGGGATGGTTAAGACATGGCTCAAGTATCCCCACTCTCATTGGCTCAAGTATCCCCACTATCACTATTTTTGTTTCCCAGAGTTTTACTAAATAAAGCATGCAGCAATTAGAACTATTTTAGACTCAAAATACAATTGAAATTATGCTTATTGAATGTATGTATATAGTTGCAACTTTAAACAAAACTTTGATTACAAAAAAACAAAAAAACCATGCACCCAAATATTTACTTCAGATAGGGAAAAGACAACTATTAATCACTATACTTTCAAAATGGTACCAAGATGTGTGATTTCTTTTTTACATGTTCAGAACTATAAATATGTTATCATATTGGCAGTTTTAGAAAGAAAAATTAACCAACTGTAGAGATAATAGGGGTGGCTCAAGTATCCCCTATGCTCAAGTATCCCCACTCTCCCCTACACATATACATACTTTCAAAGGCAGAAATTTAGGTTTATTTATTTGAATTTATCACAGACCTTTTTCTCAATTTGTTTTTATATTCACGTACTGTTATAATATCCAGACGCTTTTTACTGTAAAACTTACTGAATGGTGAAAGAAAAAAACGGTAATTTTAATAAAGCATTTGTAAAAAGTAAGATATAAAAGATACTTTTATTGGCCATAAATTGAGAGTAAAATTACTAAGTTATAGTTTTTTACTTTCGGAGAAGTACTTCAACTTTCTTTAACTTCCAGTTTCATGTGAATAAAAACAGACATTAAACGAAACAAGAGACTTGAAATTAGAGCTTTAACGCAACTCATTTATTTTTCTCGTTATTTATATTGCTATCGTTGAAACTTCAAAGACTCTTTTTACTGCTTTGTTTTATTACGTTTTTCTTAACTGACATTGCAAAATTTACGACTATCTATGTAATTAACTTTAATTTGGAGTAGTTTTGTCTTTGGTGGGCAACATTGTTTAAAAATAAATTGTAAAATATATATTTTTAAATATAAAACACAACTCGAGAAAGCCAGATATATTACATTTTCTTAGTTATTTTATAAAGGTTCTGGGCTTAATAAACTGTTGTGGAAAAATATACTAGTTGTGATAAATCCCATTGCAACACAATAACGTTGATAAGCTTAAAAAATAAATTGGGGTGCCGGTGAAACGAATATTGAATTAGTTGCGTTTTGGTAGAAATTCAGTGAAAAGAAAATCGAAATACCGTCAAACCTCGTTTGCATGAATATGCTTAACGTGAATTACTTTTAACATGAACAGTTTTCACAGTCCCCTATAAAGACTAGTACAATGATTTGATACTGATAACATGAACAAAATTTGGATTCCCCTTGAGGTTCATGTTAACGAGGTTCGACTGTACTTTCAAACAGAAATCCTATTAGATTATGAAAAATTTAAACAATAAATTCATTAAAAGAAATTTAATCCGATAATCAAGCCCGGTTTGCCTGCCTTGTTACTAAAACTTTTGTACAGCATAAAACTTTAAATGTAAGTTTTACATCATCAATTGGCAGATAATGTTCTATAAGACTACACTGTTAAAAGTGAAGGTGACAAACCGGTGCCATTTGGGACCCGGAGGTGAAAGGGCCCTAGGTTCCATTGAAACCCGGGGCATTTGGAACCCTAGGGTGCCATAGGGGCTAGGATATGTGGTTGCAGGCCGACAGGTCTCTTACTGGGTGATTGGAGCTAAATAAGGTGCCATGCACTTCATATTGGCAGCAATGTGGCCTCATCGGGTGACTGGAACCATGCGTATGCGCTGTGACGTGTGTTTCCTGTTTTCTGTGACGGCAAGTAAAATCTATGGCTATGAGTAAATGAATGTGAGCTCGATGGCCGAGCTGTTAGGACGCTGAGCTTGTAATCAGACGTTGTGAGTTCGAATCCTTCGACGGCCAAAAGTCGGTTTGTATATTTTTTATTTTTTTATTATTGGACACTCTGGATTAAAGGTGCCATCTTTTCACCCTAATTAAAGGTGCCATTCTGGCTCCTTTAGGGATGTCACCAGTGAGACAAGCCTTTCACCCCTAAAAGGTGCAATGTGTCACCATTAGTTTTAACAATGTAACATTTTACATCGAAAAAAAAAATGGCGTTCAGATCCTTTTTTTTTCTTTTATTGTTTCAATAAGAAAAACTGTAACTGTTGTGAGGTTTGGTTAAATGTTGTAGATCTAAAGATTTTTAGTTCATTTCCATGATGTTATGAATAATTAATTATTTTTTTTAATATTATTTCTTCGACATATACTTAAAAAAAAAGATGTTATATTTTTAAACAAATATCATAAAATTTCAAACTAAGGATACAGACATTATTATTTTTTTAATGTCATCACCTATACTTTTATTATTTCATAAATATTTAAAAGTATCACCTAGTACCAATACTACGAGAAACATTGTGATAAATAATTAAGAAGGAGATAGTGAAATCAGTAGATTTTTTGTAGATGTATCGACATAATAGATTGTTCCCATTTAGAAGTAAAGCTGGAAACTCTACAGATTTTTAAATTATTTCCGTGATGTTACGAAGGAACAATTAATATTCATAACATATCAATGAATATTCATACACGAAGAACGAAGTAATATTTAGAAGCAAATATAATTAAATTTTACACCAATTATGCCGAAACTATTTTTTAATGATAACAATTATCATTTTCATATTTTATAATTATTTAAAAACATCAATTGATATAAATTTATTCGGAAACCTTGATAATAATAAACAATAAAAAGATTTTTAATTTGTGAATGTTTCCATTTGCTAAACATATTTATTTTATTAATGATGACAATAATGTGAAAACTTTTTTCTCCTCTACTGTAGGGGATGGCCCAACACAGCCGGCTGATTTTAGAAGTGTAGTGAGCAGTTCGCACATGTATGTTTTGGAGAATGGATCTTTGGTTATAAGAGATGTCGAAAAGCAAGATGCTGGATTATACCTTTGCGAAGCAAGCAATGGGGTAGGCGCATCACTCGCAGAAGTTGTAAAGCTGTCTGTAAACGGTGAGTTACATAAATATGCAACAAACATTTTTATATTATTTAGTAAAAGTAATAAATTTCTTTTTTTTTTCTTTCTGTAGTGCATGTTTTTATATATTTTATTTTCTGGGAATTTCTCTCGCTATTTGTTTTCAAGTGTGTGTATTTCTATATTATGTTGAATAAAATTTTATCTATAAAAGATATATTTATTCCCTTCATTCCTTACCTTATCAAAAATATACTCTGCCTATCGTTTAAGTTTATCAAAATGAGAGAATAAAATAAAATCTTTGTTTAAAATTAAAAACAAACTTTGTTTAGATCCTAAAAAGTAAATCTTCAAATTTTAAGTTGTGAAGTGAAACATTAGTAATCAAAATATATTATTTTATATATTTATTTATTTATTAATTGTTATTATTATTATATTTAATTGAATTTTCGGAATTTTACCACTAATATACATATACTATATAACCATTATATAATATTACAAATCAGCATATACAACAAATATAAAAATAAAACATAATAAACTCGACAAGGAATTAGCAATAATGGAATAATTACAAATAAAATTAGAATTTGGAATACGTAGCTCGTATTCAAGAGCAATGCCACTTAGTCAATGCCACTTAGTCGAAAAATTACGACTAATTTCTGAGATTGAAATCAGGAAAATTTCCTAATGCATATTTTTTTTCCATTGCCCAGTTGACCGAAACCAAAAACATAAATAAGTCAATAAACCAGGACATGTAAAACCATATACAAACTGAAACAAATGATGAACATATGTGCATAAAAATTTTTGACCATTAAAAACTGAAATTGAAATGAAAAAAAATCACATTGTATTAAGCCATCAACATGTTCGAAAAAAATAAAACTGCATACTCATTTTCCTAAAAGTTAATGAGCTTCCACACAGTTAACGGGTATAAAATGGAAGGGAAAATTAGCAATATAATTATTTACTAATAAATATTATACTAATAAAATACTAATAAAATAATATATACCAATATGATATTATACTAATAAAAAAATCTTGAATAAATTAAATTTTATGCAAATTAATGGAAGACTAAGGTATTTTTTTAAATTTAATAAAACAAAATACAGTCAATAGTTGAAAATCAATTAAACTTACACACTCAATAAAAGTTTTTTTAAAAAAGACATATTAAATACCATTTTTTGGTGTCGGTATCTATCGTATGAAATAAAGATTAAATATCGCCATGTCGTGCATGAAATGCAATATTTATTATAAAAATAAAATAAATTATATACAATTATAAAAAGTTTTTAAAATATCATTATTTTTGTTAACTTATCATTCTTATAAACTTATCATTGCGTTTTTAACCCTTTCGGGTCCGAATTTCTTTTCAATTTTTAGAAAAAAAAATTACTTTTTAGGTTATAACATTGACACTAGCTATGCAAATAGATTAATTAGTATTTAACGAATATTTTGATAAGAAATGTTGTTGTTTTGGGTATTATTCAATTAACATTCATATGACAAAATACTAAGGAAGAGTTTTTGAAGATGTTTAGAAAATATTACTTTACAATAAGATTGAACTTATATTACAACTTTCTGATACATTTTTGCGCTTTATTACATATGATTCTTTTAGGAACATAACTGTTTATAAAATTTAAAGACTGAATTATATGTTAAAATAAAAGAATCGCAAACGGTGTACACATAATTAAGTAATTAATAATAATTATTATTATTAATGAATGCATAAACATGAATGAAGTCATGTAGAAAATACATAGATATATACTAACATCAATGCATGTAAATAGTAGCAAAAGTTTTTTTTATTTTTTTATTATTTCTTAAAACAAAATACTACTCCAATAAAAGACATCTCTATTAATATTAAACTATACACAAAAGGGTTAATATTAATGAACTATTTGAGAATTAATAATGTTTTATATCATCCAAAATGTCTACATTAACGTTTTTATGCAATAGATTGATAAAAAAATTAAATATTTTCTTATAACTTTTCTATAAAATAAAAACCGATGAGAAGGGGAAAGTCGTTATAAACTATGACACGTCTCTAAATAAAATATATACAGGAGTTTGTTAATGATAAAAGATCAAATGAAATAAATAAATAAATAAATAAATAAATAAAATATGCAAAGGAAAATAAACTAATATATAAATGAAAACCATGCTACCAACCTTTATATGATAAATGTAAGTCAAATGTATATTTGACTGAATTTTTTTTAATGAGTTGTTTCTTAGAGTTGACTATAAAATTATGTAAAAGAATTATTGTTAGAGGTTGTTAGTGCACGCATGCGCACATACAAATTAATCTATACAACTACTGATATTTCATAAAATGTTTAATACATTTATATATTTAAACTGCAATACAATTTTTCTAATGTATTTCCAAAGTTTTCTGAACTGCGTTAAAATTAGCTTGAAAACCATGCATGATATAAGATAATAACATGCCAGAAAATTTTCAAATTATCAAAAATAAATAAATAAATAAATAAAATAAAATAATACTATATCTTCATGAACATACAGGCTATTCTTACAAAAATCTATGGACATATTGTACAGTGTCCACATATTTGTATTCTATATTTAAAAAAAATCTAAATGAAAAATTTACTTTACGGGGACCGCATAGTAGTTTTTGTATTTTCTCATACACACCCACACTTCTTGGTGTTGACACTTATGTCATTAAACTTTCCATATTTTTTTTTGTAAAACTTTGCATTTGAAAGTATGTCTCTATGAGATTTAATTTAGGAAAAAAATCTATTCATTTGATCTTTCACACTGTCTCATTGTCACTTGAATGACACTGTATAGATATACACATTGTAAAACTTTATTAGTTTGGAAGTCATTATTAATTCCTTCCATGTTTAAGGATTGATTTGTACACTTTTGAATTCATAGTTTTTTACTTTATTTATTATAAATTATCTTGAGGCTGCAATTTGTTATTATATTAAAGCTGTAATTTATTATCGTCAAGTAGGATATCCAATGTGTGTGTCACGTTTGCTTCGCCTTTTTTAATTATTCGAATGTTACATTTGCAAATTTGAAAAGTATTCGTACATAAGTAAAATTACTCCCGATATATATATAATTTTAATTTCAAAAATTTCTGCTAGACAATAACTCAGATTTGTTTGTCACAACCTTCCTTCATCCTTCATCCTTCACCCCCTCCAACCCCCTTATGTCTAAAAAAATTTCCCTTTATGAAATCTGTTTTAGTTTTATGTTCCTAACATTTTCGTGAAAGCATTGTTATCGTGTTAGAAAATATTAAAAATTGGCTTTAATGTTTGATACTTTAAACCACCAAGTTACCCCCAAATTTTATAAACACGTCCCCTCCACTCAAGTTAATGTCATAAAAATGTTTTATTTTTGATTTATTTGTTTTAAACATTAAAAAATTATTTTTAACGATCATATAGTAAATAACCAACAATTACATTCACATTTCTAATACTTTTGTGACTTTATTAAGCTTTTTTCTAAATTCTCCAATTACCGATCTAAATTTCACATTTCGCCTGCACGTCTTCCAGGACCCTAAAATTCTATCCACCGTATTAAGTGTCTATAATATGTGACAGGAAATTTCTAAATAAATGAAAAAATGTATAAAATTTTATAGATGAGCGTAATAAAACGTACTCTTTAAATTATTTAGAATTTTGATAAAAAGAATCAATAAATTCTTCATATGTTAAATTTTCTTTAAAAAAATTACTGTAAAAAAAATTAAAACAAAAATGAATGACATTAAATCACATAGACAAAATTTTGCAATGTAATTTTTCATCACTAAATGCATTATCTTATCTTTGTTACATTGTAAGAAATTTAAAATAAACTAAAATGCAAAAGGTATGATGATATACTATGTTTTTCTACTAAAGTAAAAGAATATCTCTAAATTTCTTCGCAACAACATATAAAAGTAAAAGAGGAATAAAATCCATATGTATACTAATTTTGCAGCTTTAAATTATTTGTGAACGTGCGAAGTAAATAGGAAGTGTTAACGAAATATTCGTTATTTTTTTTAATGCATCAAAAGTTACATATGAACGTAATTACCTGCGTCATTTATCAAGCAGAAAATTTTTTTGAAAATTTCCGTAGAAAGAATCTAATGATAATCTTGATGTGCAGTATATTTATCTCTTAGAAAAAGTATGGAAGAAATTTTTCAATAAATGAATTACTTTAAATCTGGCTCTGGAGCCTTAGCAGGATAATTTATCATTACTAAATACCAGATTTTTTTTTATTTTAATGTAAGCTATTTAAAAAAAGCTTCGAAGAAATTATAGGAAGACATAATATTTTTCTGTGAGTAAGGGCGATTCCATGATGGCGAGTTTTTAAAGTTTTATCAGCAAAATACATATAAAATTTCATTTGAAATTTATTTTTAATCTCTACATACCAATTTAATATTTTCAAAAGTTTATAACTAGTAAATCTGCAGATCAGGAGCCTCAGCGTCAGCTTTGCACATATTTTTTTAAACACACTTTGGGTAATATTAAACTTCCTGGAAACTGAAATTTAAAATTTTCAAATTACGTAATTATTTATAAGAATAAAATAAGAATTAGAAGTTTTCAACCATCAAGAGCGCTAAGTTGAAAATTTAGTTATGTTAGGATATTCTGAAATTTTCATGATCTATTATTTTTGTTTTTTATTATAACATAGTAGATTTCTTCAGGGGAGCTCCACCCCCCCCCCCCGTAGCCTCACTTAATTTAAATTTGTCACTTTCTAATAATTGTGCTAATGGTTATTGTATACCTTGCATTTCTTTATACATATTGAATTATAATGATAAGTAACAGTTTGGACAAATATGTTTCATTATCCTCATACTTCTACATATCTGTCAACCACAAACATCTAAATCTGATTTATCAGGAACTTTTGTAAGTGTAAACTCAGTTATCTAGAGTTTTACAATTTTGTTTCCGAAAAAAAAAAGTTTTGATTGCATTTTGCGGCAGTTATAGCGGGATAGACAAACATACTGAATAACAGACTGACAGATAAAAAAAAATAAATTTCGTGTCTCCAAAGTAAGCCTTCACTGAAGTTTTGGCAATGACGTCATTATTCGTGAGTTATTGATATCCATGTTTCTTGTATTTTTAACGACTTCTATAAAATACCTGCTTTTGTTCAAATATGACGTCATATTTTACTAAGTGAAATATATATTAAAAATATAATCCTTTTTTATTTGTTTTACTTTTAATTACGTCCCCATTTTTGTCAGAAAAATTCTTATTAACGAAACAAATATCCGTGTTTAATATTTAACGAAAAGTACTATATCTATTTTTATTTTAATTCTGACGTCATATTTATGTTTTTTTCTTAGTTTAATTTTTCGAATGGAAATTGCTCAAATGAAACTTATTGCTGTTGAAAAATTATTATTCCAAATTTTGATTTTTTTTTTTTTTTTTTTTTTTTTTTTTTGGCAACGATAAAGGAAATTGGTTGAATTTTATTTAAAAAATCCCTCTTGATTCTGTATGAAAAAGAAGGAAATTTTGAATTATTAAGGAAAATATTTGAATAAAATTAATAAAACATAGCCTATGTTTTTTTTCTGGGCTATGTTATATTTGTACGTAAAGATACAAAGACATTAATTAATTCATCAGTTTTGATGTTGACTTCATTAAAATTTTCGTACCCGCTTTCAAATTTATAACATTATAAGGGTAAGGATTAAGATGAATGGTTGCTTAGGAACCATTAAGAGGAAATAAAGAAAATGAAATAAATACGTTTGAAATAAGTTAATCTCTAAAACAAATTAGTTTACATTATTGGAACACATTTATAAAAAATATCCAAAATTTACAATAAAAATTTTAAAAATCTGGCAAATGCGTTGACAAAATTTCAAAACAATACGAATAATTTAACTGGTAAATTTTAGTATTCATTTATCATTGAATTCCATTAATCAAATGTGTCATTTTCTCCCAGGGGGAAAAAATGAAAATCATTGAATTTGCCATAGAAAAGTATTATTGCGCAAAATAAAATATTCTATATTTTCCGAACGAATGAATCAAATCTAACAAAAAACTATACAGCTTAATCCCAGTGTCAGAGTAACATACCCACTTAATTTCAAGCCAATCGAATGCTTTTTGCGACAGTTATCGCGGAACAAACAGACAGACTGACAGACAGACAGAATCCAAAAAATTTCGTGTCTCCAAAGTAAGCCTTCACTGACGTTTCAGCAATTAAAAGAAATGTATTTAATTATTTTATTACTTCTTATTATAAAATGGAACACGAATACCAAAAATGGAAATTTTGGATTTTCAAAAATGGAATTTTTTTTATTTATTTAGCCCCCGATAGTCTATTTATTTTGGCCAGCAATTCAAGTGTCATTAATAAAAAATAATATTCCGTTATATAAGTCTGTCATAAAACCAAGCAGATGCATCATTGTACGGGATAATCTTTACTGCATTATTTTAAAAGTCTAAGCATCGCATATTTTTATTTTTCATATCGTCGTATAAGAGAAAAAGTGCCATTAAATGCAATTTGTTAAAAAACTGCATCTCAATCTATTTTTGTGATATTAATCTATTTTTTTATTAATTAATTTACTTTTTAAATCTTGACAACAGAAGAACTCTTATTTCTGTAGGAAAAAAGAAAAAAAGAGTTTGAAAATAGTAGAATATTTCCTGTAATAACTGAAAAGGTGTAACTAAAAAGCGTGAATTTTGATAAAAAAAAAAATAAATAAATACATGATTCCTGATGAAACATGAAATTTTAATAATCTGTACTCAATTTTAAGTGTCTAGATTAGTGGTTCCCAAACTTTGGGTTCGTGGAGCCCTTTTTGAAAAGAAATTCAAAGGCGGAGTCCCTCAACCACACGATACTATATTGTTTACAAATTAACGTTTTTAGGCCTATAAAGCAGACAAAGTTCTGATAGGTAAGAGTACTAACCAATAGTTTCCAACATGGGTCGAAAACCTTTGTTTTGGTTACATTTTATTGATACAGAAGTCTGAATTCATACTAGAAATTTTGAAAATCGATTTTTATATTATTGAACCCTTTAACAATTATACTTTATATTTCTAACAATAAATTAAAATAAAGGACTTAAAAAATATTTTATTCTTATTAAAATATCCGCTTTGTATAATCAAGATATGGCTGGGAAATATAAGAAAAATTATAGTAAAAAATTTGAGGTAGAAATTTGGGCTGTTTGAATTCATTTAGTAACTAATAAAACAAATTCTTCTTATCCAAGTGAGCGTTCAAACAACATTTTGAAGGGTTTATGGCATCCATTTTAAAAATAAACAAAAATCTTTTGGGGCTTTACGATCTTTACTCTTTTTATGATCTTACAATTAAAGATCAAAACAATAATCCTATCTTGTCCTTGCTTTGCATTATGTCTTACGTGAAACTATTATTATTTATGGCAAAAATCACATACACACAGAAAAAAGTAAGTTCAGCAGTTTTTGCTTACAAAGAGAGATTTCAGTATAATATCCCTATAGGCTACTCTCAAAAAGAAATAAAATGAGTAGGACTAGTATCTTTCGTAAATGTCACATTCCTTTGACATTAAACACGTTACACGTGTTTGTTACATCATCAAGCGAATTTTAAATTCGGCTTTTCATTTGAATTTTTATTAATCTTTTACTAATTTATTTCTGCTTTCGTTATACTATAAAACACACACAAACACAAAAGAGTGCAAAAATTCAGAATAAGATGTTATTCTACCACTTAGGTCCAACATCGCATATCCACTGGACAGTACTAGTAAGTCGCATGTTACATTTACAATTGACTACAGTACAGTATTCTCTAAATATTGTTTAACCATTATATAATTCCCGATTGCTCTCTAAATGTATCTTTAGAATTTAAAAGATTCAGCACCTTCGTGCTGCATTTTTTTTTTTTTTTTTTTTTTCATTAAAACTTTGTAATTATTCATATTTTATTCTCATGAACTTATTTTAAGTAACTACATCAGGATAAAACGAAAGTACGGCATTTAGAGATGATAAATTACCTGCAAATGATTGGAAGTCACATTTAATGTCGTAATCTCCACCGCCCCCCCCCCTAAAAAAAGGAATTTACTTTCTTTGTCATTACTTCTTTTTCCTATCTCAGAGAAATAAAAATATGCACATCAAGATTATTATTAGATTTTTGATATTAGAGTTTTCAAAACATTTTTATGCATACTAAATCTTCTGCTTTAAATATTCATCTTTAAGAGTTTAAATATTTTTCAAAACATGTATGAAAATTATTAATGAGATTTCCTGAATTTTTAGGAGATTCGTGAGTATTCTAATGTGAAAAAAATAAAATATTTTTCACGAATTATTTCAAGTGAACTATAAAAATTGTTACCAAGCAAAAATAAGTAAATAAATAAATAAAAATAAAATATAATCTAGAATACAAGAGCTTTGCTTTGTATAGTGTCGCTCCAGATAAAAAGAAAAAGTATATGTACTTAAATATAGATTTTATAAAACATATTGAAATAGTAAATAAAGCCTGTGTGCAAAAATGTTTAAAGATTGAAAACCAACGTTTAAAAAAGCTCAAATAAAGCATTAAAAAGTTATAAACAGCCGTTTCGAATCTACTACTGAGATTCTTCATCAATGAAGAAGCAATGTGCTAGAAAAAATAAAGCTTATGTACTCAGGTGTGCTTTTAACCATTTTTAATTCTTCACAACACGGCATCTTCAAATATACCGAAAATAACACTATCTAAACCTGAACCTTTGCTTCTAGGGAATATTTTAAGGTTTTAACCCGTTCGCGATGGCGCGCGCATTTTGAAGTGCGCATCTTTCTTTCTTTCTAACCGATGGCCAGGCCCCTACCTGCCGAGTTATCTCAGCTTAACGGGTAAGATACCTGGTATCGGAGCGGTCGACCGCCTAATTGCCGCGAAGCGGCAATAAACCTGATTTCTTTGCTACGCATGCCATCATTTCTGCAGTACTTGCTTGTCGTTGAGCATACTTTGTTTCGCCTGTTTGTTGTTTGAACTGTAATTGGCTTCGCAAGATGGTCTCGTAATTTAGAGCCTTGATCAGATGACGAGACCTTCAACTGGCAAGGCACCCCCAGAGGTATAATTCACAGGTAACTTGGAGGACTTTGCACCCACGACGGATTTTACATGCACCAGGCGCCATTAGCGTACATGATGTAATTTTTGCCGGCAAAGTCGCGAACCACTAAGACAAGTACCCGGGTCGGCTGTTTAGGTTAAGTGCTTTGTTGGTAATCTTTGTGGTTTATTGCACATTGGGTTAACTTTGTGATTTGTTGCCGCACACCTTGTACTCATCTTACCAGACGAAATGGGACTGGATGTTTTTGAGCCTAAACAATGGTACTACACTTAGCTGAATGTTGGGAAAATTTTGAGGGAAAAAAAAAAAAAAAAAAAAAAAAAAAAAAAAAAAACAGAAAATGGCCGAAAAGCTAAGTCGTACCGCTGATGGAGGAAAATTTTTGCGCCAAATAGCAAGGCAAACGAGAGCGTTGCAGAGAGAGAGACAAGAACACAACCTTTTCTACCGTACCCCACCGAGAAAAACTGGCTCCCTGGGTTGCCCCATTAGAGCGGGTCCGGTATTTTGTGCGGACAGAGTCCTACTGCACCAAATAAAGAGGCGAGCTGTCAAAAATAAATAATTAAATAAATAAAAAGTAGTAATAATAAAATAAAAAAAATAGTTAAATAAAGAGTAAAAAAATAAATAAATGAAATAATAAATAAAAAAATCTTAAAATAAAAGCAGTTTTTTTTTTTTTTTTTTTTTTTTTTTTTTTTTTTTTTTTTGAGGACGGAGCGGGGAAATTCGATTTCACCTTCTGGGCCGGAGGATTTCGCGCAGTTAAGCCTAACGCTTGTCAAAAATTCTTTAAAAATTAATAAAAAAATAACTTTCGCATGCAACTTTTTGAAATTCACATACATGGAATTTGATGTTATTTTACATATATATTAAAAAAAATGATGTATATTGTGTGATATTTTAATTGGGAAAAAAATGTTTAAATGTAAATAATGAATGGTTAATATCCTGTTTTTAGCTTTTAAAATGATATAACATGACAGAAAAATACTTACCAGGCTGTTAAATATCAACCTATGAAACATTTTGCTATACTAGAAAAACAAGCCTAACCATCTTGATACTTAATAATTTTTAACACTTTCAGTAAATAAAGTAAATGTTTTACAAAAAACGATTTATTTAGAAATGAAAAATATTAAATAAAACATACAAACAACCTGCTACTGTTGCTTTGTAACACTTATATATATATATATATATATATATATATATATATATATATATATATATGTGTGTGTGTGTGTGTGTGTGTGTGTGTGTGTGTGTGTGTGTCTGTGTGTGTGTAAGATTGGATTTAAAAAAAAAAACTTAGTTTAATTTTATAATATTTTTGAAATAAAAAAAATATATATAACACATAATTAAAAACAAACAAACAGTCTTGAATAATAATCAGTAAGGATGTGCAAATCAGAGTAAAAATTAAAAATGTACCTTTCCAAAATATGTTTATGTTAAAATTATTTCAGAAATAGAAAATATATTTCCATATGGTATATCGTATAATAAGGTATATCAAATAAAAATTATTGGATAATTATGAATAAAATTTAATAATGATTTGAAACTTTCAAAACTTTCGTTGATGTTAAAATTATCTTTCAAAATCTATGTTAACATAGAATCTAATATATAAGTAAGAAAAAAAATCTTGAATAATAATGAATAAAGCACAATAATACTTTAAAATACTCTTTAAAACTTAAAACACTCTTTAAAAACTTTTGTTCATGTTACTAGTAATTTTTAAAACGAAATGTATATATATGCAAGCATGTAATGTAAAACATATTAGATAAATATATAGAATTATAGAAAAAAAAACTGGTCAGTAACGCAGAAAAATATTCTTAATTTAGCTGCACTGAGAATGTTATCAGCGTATCAGCTCGTACAGTCAGTATGTAACACTTTTTTTTCTTTCTTATTATTATTTATTTTTTAACTGCGAAGCACTCCTGAACTAAAATAAAAATATAAAAAAGATATATCTTTCTTTCTACACCAAAGAAAACACGAAATATTAATGACATTCTGATTGAGATTAAAGAGCGGGAAAAAAAGCAATGAATCAGATGTTCATGTTATCATTCGTAATCGTAAATGTGCTTATTTAAGTAAATTATATGCTATCTTATGATCCTGTTCTTAAACCGCAAATTTTTCCTTCTGAAGTTCAGTAGCATTATTTCTAATAAAGAAAAATAAAGTTTTACTAGACGCGTAAAAAGATTTATGAAACACAAAGACGTGATGAAAAAAAATCTTTTTCCCATTGTAGTATTTCCATAAAAAATTAAATTCGCGTTGATTAAAAAAAAAAAAAAAAAATGTTTTCATTAGCTTTCATAGTTTGAAGGAGAAGTCTTCTTTCTTAATATACATTCAAATGGAATTAGGATAAATTTTTTATATGCTAAACTGTGAAAAACAAACCGTTTGATCGGCATGAATGGTAGTCTCGCGGGATGTGAGTACAAACAGCGCCGGCATCAATGGTAGTCTCGCGGGATCTGAGTACAATCGGTGCCGGCATCTATAGTGGTCGCTCGTCTCCAAGGGGTTAATGAAATGTTTCTTAAATTTTAATGTAGCATTTACAAAAGAAGTCATTCTACTATTGATTTTAAATACGCTTTATAAAATAGTTTATATCGTTTCTTCTTCTTCTGAAATACACCGATTTATTAGTGATTTTACACATTCTTAACACACATTATTATAGGATTCACTTTAGCAAACGAGTGATGTTTTCATGAAGTAGCGGTTAATGTTTTAAGGCAATATGGATTTTATTTTTTTAAATATTAAACTCATAGTTTTTTTTCGATACCTTAAATCTAAATTAATTCTAAATATTAAAATAAAATAATAATAATAATAATAATAATAATAATAATAACAATAATAATAATAATAATAATAATAATAATAATAATAATAATAATAATAATAATAATAATAATAATGTAATTTAACAAATTACAACGACCATTTGGATATATTTTCAATATATTTCCCATGATATTTTCAAAGACTAAAATTTTAAAGACTTATGAATAAATTCTATATTTAAATTGATAATAATAATAAACATTATTTTTTATGATGATCTTAAGGCATGAATCTTCCAATTGTTCGAAAGTTTATTATTAATTTTTTACTCAACTCAAAATTAATTACTCATCTCTTGTTTTAAACAGTTTATTCTCATGAGAAAACTCATCTCAGGTTCTTTCGAACATAGATAATTTAACAAAACACAACTCCAATAAAAACCGTAATATATTTACACATATTCTCATAATAAACATTCTAATCAAACTCAAAAACAAAAAGAATAGTGTTTCACACAGCTTAGGTAAAAGCTCAAGAAATAAAACAGATAATGTATTTATCACAAATTATCGTTTGCACAGAAAACCTTTTACATTTTGATATAATTTGGTTGCTAGGCGACACCGCCAGTATAAAATTAAATAGCATTTTATCAAACAAGGCAATATGGCTTTTATTTTTTAAATTATTAAACTCATGCTTTTTTCTGGTATCTTAAGTGTAAAGTATTTTTAAATAATAAAATTAAATAATAATAATTAAAAAAATGTAATTTAACAAATTACAACGACTATTTCGAAAATGATATTTTGAAAGACTAAAAATTTAAATATCTATGAATAAGTTCTATTTTTAAATTGATAATAATAATAAGCATTATTTTTATGATGATCATCAGGCAATATGTCTTTTATTATTTAAATTATTAAACTCATAGTTTTTTTTAATCTTAAATGTAAAGTATTTTTAAATAATAAAAGGAAATAACAGACATAATTAAATTTATTTAAACAAATTGCAACGACATACTGAAAAATTATATTTTCAAAGACTAAAATTTTAAAGACTTATGAACAAAGTCTATATTTAAATTGATAATAATTATGAACGTTATTTTGATGATGATCATAAAGCAATATGGCTTTTATTTTTTAAATTATTAAGCTCATAGTTTTTTACAATATCTTAAATCAAAAGTATTTTTATAAAATTAGTAAAAAATATATATAATTTAACACATTACAACAACTATTTGGAAAATGATATTTTTGGAAACTGAAATTTTAACGACTTCTAAATAAATTGTATTTTTAAATTAATAATAGTAATAAACATCATTTTTATGATGATCATAACGAGTGATGTATTACGTAACCCATGCATTAAAAATTAATATTCCTAGACCATGACAAAAAAAAAAGTAGTTTATAGATATACAACTTTAACTGTTCAAAATGCGCATTTTTATGTGATGAAATTTATCAGACCGACATCTGAACGCCTCATATTATGTACAAGATGAATTAAACATTAATATTCCTGGACCCACCATAGACAAATTTTGAATAAAACTTCAGTTTTACATTTTTTGGGACTGCAAACATTTATTCTTCTAAACATCGCATTTTTTACACTGTTGCGTAAACGAAAAAATGCACTTTTAAATTAAATTTGTTTGAAATCTTTATGGCAAATTGTTTTCAAACTATTATAATTAAAAAAATATATTACATTTTTTTCATCGTGGCAACAGAAGTATTCCATTTTCGGACATTAAACATGGACCAATCAGAAAAGGAATAAGTTTCGGAACTAAACCAACAAAAAGGCTCAGATATACTTCAGATTTCCCAATTCTCTACCGAGGACAACAACTATTATCCAAATAGTTAAAAAAATATAATTTAAATATTAAAAAATAATATTAATTTTTTCAAACTTTTATTTGATAGAAATTTGGAAAGACGGGATTGGAAAGAACTTTGATTAAGTTTTTTAAAGCAAATTCTATTTATGAATATTTTTAAATCTACAAGGAACATATTTAAGAAATTTTAATTCTAGTAAAAACGTATTCAAGGTAAACTTATAAAAATTTACTAGGAAAGTGGATACAGAATAGTTGACAATAATTAGCGTCACTCCCATCCCGCACAGAGCATCTGAAGAAATCTATTAATTGACTTCCAAAAATAAATGGGAGTAAAATAAATTTCGTTTTTCTAAAAGATTCTTTAAATTACGAATATATACAGATTTCTAAGGTTTCTTTAGATGAAAAACTGTTTTATGAATCGTGAGTAGTTCCGAAAACCTTAGGGATTAGGAAAAAAATTCATAAAAAGAGATTTTTTTATTTTCTTTATTTCTTTTCCATTATAATAAGAATTATTATTATTATTAGTATCATCATTATTATAATTAATCAACAGTGCAGTGGGCATTCATTTATGTTTAATTTTACAAAAATCATGTTTTATATTTATTTTATTTATTCATTTATTACAATTATGTAAATATTTTCGGAACAAGGTTTTAGTAAACAGGAATATAATGTGAATTTTCCAAAAATCCAATTTTCAGGGGTAGATTTGCTTTAAAAAATCAAATATATTTTAAAAAATAATATATATATATATTATTGAAATTTACGTAAATGTGTATTTTTTTAATTAAATATATATTTTTTATTTCAAAATCTTATAAAAAAATTTATAACATATAAATCTATAATCTATAAATAAATCTATTATATATAAATCGATATATAAATCTATAAAAACTACATATAAATCTATAATCTATAAATAAATCTAAGTATACCGGGTGGTTATAAAATAAGTACTAGGGTGGTGTGAAAAAACAAAAGTTATTATTTCCGAATCGCTATAGTGCGGAAAAGTTGCGATTGGTAAATACAAGAAAAACTAAAAAAAATTTTTTGAAATCGGACATTATCTTCCGATCGCGCAAACCACCTAAAAATTCAAAAAAATTGAAAAATTCCGATTTTTTCATTTTTTTTTAAATATTACATATACATATATTTTATCACTATAGTGATAAATATTTGCATATTGTACTGTTTAATAATAATAAAAAAATAAATTGCGTTTAGAGAATATCTTCCGATCGCGCAAGCCCATTAAAAATCGGGAAAAATTCAATTTTCAGTGATTTTTGATATATTAAGAAAATAATTAAATAAGCTCAGTTTGCAGTCTCATGTTAAAATTTAAATGTAAATTAATACTATTGAGCATTTTATGCCATTATTGAACAACCGAGATCTTACCACAACAAGATCGCTGCAAGGTTTAGAGTTTCGCGCGCATCCTGTTAGCCACGTTGCGAAAAATCGCTGAAGTCGCCTTACGTGTCCACACGCTTCTGTCCCCAACCTCGTCCACTTGCACAGAGTGCTATTTCGTATCAAAGAGCCCGTGATCGAATTTCGTTTGTTAATTGGATGTATTGTGTTATTAAAAATACATTAACATGTGACAGGGACACGGATCTGGATACGTCGTTGACAAAGAAAATTACTAGACAATCTTTTCATTGACCTATATTCGGTCATCCAAGAGATTTTCTGCCAGATATTCTTCCAACACACGAAGATGTTCTTCAATGCTACCTTGAGGAGAGGTCTCTATTAGCAAGTAAATTCAACATCATTAAAGTGAGTTTCTCATTTGTCAGCAATACAGTGGCACAAAAAAAATATATATATATATATTTATTAGAAGGCGTCAATCCCAAAAGTGTTTGATTGTAGAATCATTTAGCTAATTAATGCCTACTACGGTAATATTCTAAACTAATGAAATCTTATATTCAAGACAAGGAATAGCCAAACCTCATAAAAAAGTTTGATGAATTTAAAAAACAAGAAACTCAACTGTGTGATATTTCAGCCTGCAAACGTGTACTGAATTTATATTGCTCCTGTAAAAAGTCACCAGATCTGAGGGAGTGTCTAATTGAGATTAATTGTACGTCTCAAAAACACAACAAAATTCCAGTCATTGAGCATAGATTTATCTATTTCCAGAGAAAGGACGGAACGGGAAAAATTGGTACTAAAGTTTAAAAAAAAAAAAAAAACTGAGTACAAGACTTGGAAGACGAAACTATATATTGAAAAGGCAACCTTCCAAATTTGTTGAAGCGAAAATAAAAGACCTTGAGCATTTAGATGAAATACATGAGAATTTTAATGCTAATTTAGGTATAAGGAAAGGGCAGCTGGCGTCACTGTGGGCTCTTATTAGTGTGGACAAGCTTTTTTCGGCCGTGCTTCGTTATGGCACCCACTCTACATATGAATTCAGGCATTCTGATTGGTTTACAAATTTTATTATGGTTGTCTGCTTGCTATGATTGGGCTACGTCGTCAAGATGATTCCTACAATGATCGCTATGACAAAAATGTAGCGATAGATTGATTGACAGAAGTGTTTGTTTGTAAACATGCCCTTTCCTTATATGTAAAATATCATTACCATGACGGATACAGCCTATCAGATTTAAGAAGAAGAAATTACCATGGCGAATGAAAGTGGAGTTACAATCTACATTTTTACATTGCGATCGCAATGGTATATTTCACAGTGCAGGTGCTGCTAAAGCGTTGAGTGTACTAGAAGATATTTCTGTAATAACTAAAACAGATGCTTTTCAAGTTATTGACCTATACAAAATTAGAAGAAAACAAACAGAAAGAAAAAAATTACTGCAAAGTCAAGTGGAATCAGAAGAACCCCATGACATACATTTTGATGAAAAAAGGACGATTATTTAGTTATCCTCTTCAGTCCTGAGACAAATATCACGATGGACAACATACACTGTTTAAAATTACTTATAAACCATCTTCAAACATGTATCATTCTACATATCAATATGTGTTATATGGACGCATTTATTGAAAAAGTCTAGAAGTATTTTTAACGATTTTAGAAGTATTTAAATTCTTTTAAAGGATTTTCTTTAGTTTCTCGTACAGGCACTATATTCGTGAAGAATATTTGACAAAAAATCTCTTGGGGATGACAAAATATAGGACAATGAAAAGATCGTCTAGTAATTTTCTTTGTCAACGACTTTGTCTAGTCTAGTAATTTTCTTTGTTCACGCACTATAGCGATTCGGAAATAAAAACTTTTGTTTTTTCGCACCACCCTAATAAGTACCCCTATTTGGAGCTGTCTGTAGCTTGAAGGAATAACTCGAATGAAACCAAAATTTGTACACATACTATTTCAGAAGGGAGAAGAAGACTGGAACAATAAAAAAAATAATTGCAATAATCGTCGACAGATGGCGTTTTTGTGTTAGAAATGTAATGTACAATACAAGAACAAAGGATTAAGGCACAAAACCGGATGACATACCTAATTTATTGGAAATTTTCACTGTGAATGGGGTTAAGATTTCGCATGGCGATGTCGATCAAGCTCAGGTTCCACATAACCATAGTGCTGCAAGACACAATCCAGGGGGTAATCAACGAGCTCATCTGCGGAATGCAACGCATCAGGAGTGATGTTTCGCACATGTTTTGATATGGGATCTTTTAAGTCATTCAGATTTGCGACACCTTCATGGCACACAATAAACTTTAAAAGCCCCCAAAGCCAAAAATCACATGGCGTCAGATCAGGGGATCGAGAAGGCCACGTCATACGAAAATACCGGCTTATTACTCTATCATCTGTGAAATGTTGCCGTAAAAACTGTTGTACTGCTCGCCCAGTATGGGGCAGGTCTCCATCTTGCATAAAAATTGTTTAAGACAGGCACTGTCTTTGCTGCAGTCGAGGAACTACAAAAGTTTGTAACATGCGCAGGTATCTTTGTGCAGTAACCGAACACGTTACATGGCCGGTTGGTCGTAACTCCTAAAAAAATTAAGGACCAAGAATAAAACTTGCAGTAAAGCCACACCACACAGTAACTTTTGGAGAGTGGAGGGTATTTCGTGAACAATAGTTCGTGGCTGCGAAGCCCATATTATACAGTTCTGCGTATTGAATGTCCCATTCATATTAAAATGGGCTTCATCCCGCCATAAAATCTTCCATGGGAAGGCACCATCCACCTCCATTCATGCTAAAATCGTTAAAGCAAAATCCAGTCTCTGCTGAGCGTGACCTTGTAACAATTGTTGATGACAACTAATTTTATACAGTTAAAATTGGATTACCTTTCGTAGGACTTTTCGAACAGTAGCATATGGAATATCCAAATTTCGGGCATCTCCACGTGCACTAGGACCGGCTTCTGGAGTCCCTGATTGCTCCACAATCGTAGTAGCAATTTCTTCTTGCGGAGAGGTAATGGTTTCCTACCTCTTCCACATTTTACAGTAAACGATCCAGTCTCCTCGAATTTTTTTACCATTCTTCTCACTGCACACGAAGTCAAAGAACCTTTTCCTTTACGCATTTCTTTCACACGCCTAAATTCACGTAAAACAGCTGCACTGTTTGAACTGTTAACGTAGAATAGTTGTAAAATTAAAACGCGGTCTGGTAAACTGAAAACCATATCGTACAACATTAATGGCAAAAATGACCACGTTTTAATTTTACTAATGATTACAACGGCGTTTGCACCGACATGACCCGTAGTGCCATCTGTTGCCGATTATTGTAACTATCTTTTTTTATTGTTTCATTCTTCTCCCCCCTTCTTGAATAGTATGTGTACCGATTTTGGTTTCATTCGGGTTATTCCTTCAAGCTACAGACAGCTCCAAATAGGGATACTTATTTTATAACCACAATGTATATAAATCTTATATATATATTTATTTCGAAATCAAATATATACATAAGAGTGACGAATATTAGTTTTACTCGTACATTAAATATAATAAACTGTCTGTTTCAAACATATGTTATAAATAATATACAATGAAAAAAGTAGTGTTGAGAAATATGTTTTTATAAAGTACAAAATTAGACGGCAGCGATGTTATCTTGATGGTTTAGCAAAGAAACTCTACAAATTACAATTTTCATTGAGCTGTTCAACAAAATTCTTTGTAAAAATCAAAATATATCGCTTTAAAAATGTGAAGAGAACTTCTTTTTTATTAAAAAATAATAATTAAAACATATCATATTAAGAATCCTTACTTCAAATAAGGGGGCTCAGGGCTTGAAAACTTTTCAATTTTTTTTATGATCTAGTTTTATTACTCAATAAATTCTGAACTCACTGCAAAAAACCAAATAAAAATATTTGCATTTTTAACGGAACAATCAGCGTTTATGTATCTACACTTTCAAAGCCGCACCCATATAATTTAAACTTTAAGTCGCGTTTTCTCAAAACCTGATTTTTGACGACTAACCACAAGATTTAAAAAATATATATTTGATGGAATGGCTTAATTTTTTTTTTGCATGCATATAACATCATAATCTATAGAATGAATTAATATACAGGGTGGTCATAAAAAAACTTTGCCGATATATGGAGCTCTAGCGGCCAGTCCGTTCAACCGATCGAGGTGAAATTTCAGATATAGCTATTCAGTAGTATGAGCTCTAGATTCTGTGAACGGCAACAAAGTGGCGCTCACGGTTACGGTTATAGTTACAGAAACTGGAAAATTTCCAATGGCAACACCCATTTTTTTCATAGCAAAATCCTCAGCGCATGCGAAAACCCTAAAGAGCGTCGGAACCGTACGTGTATCGCAAGAAACGGACATGTTATGCAAGCGCAAAAAACTGTTCTGCGAATCTTCCCCCCATAGAAAAAACTCGATTGTGGCGCAAGGAGGAAATTTGCATGTGACACAGAGTCAGTACACTAATCTCAGATTACAATACAGATCGGAGAAAAAAAAAACTTTTATTTTGATTACACTTTTTCCACATGGGTGCCATAACCATGCAATTGCCTGTGATGGCACCCATGTGGAAAATGTGCAATCAAAATAAAATTTTTATTTTCTCCGATCTGTATTGTAATCAGATATTAGCGTACTGACTCAGTATCATATGCAAATTTCCTCCTTGCGCCCCAATCGAGTTTTTTTCTATGGGGGTAGGGGGAGGATTCGACGAACAGTTTTTTATGGGTGCATAACATGTTCGTTTCTTGCGATACACGTACGGTTCCAACACTCTTTAGGGTTTTCGCAAGCGCTGAGCATTTTACGATGAAAAAAAATGGGTGTTGCCATTAGAAATTTTCGAGTTTCTGTAACTATAATCGTAACCGTGAGCGCCATTTTGTTGCCGTTCACAGAATCTCGAGCTCATACCTCTGAATAGCTATATCTGAAATTTCATTTCGATCGGTTGAGCGGATCGGCCGTTAGAGCTCCATATATCGGCAAAGTTTTTTATGACCACCCTGTATTTTAGATAGTTTAATATTTTGAGTATTTTTAATGAAAAAAAAAAAGTTGTATTTTTTAAGATTTTTTAAAATTTTCAATTTCGAAAGGTATTTTTTTACATTTTTTTTTTTTTTTTTTTTTTTGAGCGATAGTTATATCTTTTATTCATTCTATAGAGTAACGTTTCCGGATCCTTTTAAAGCAAAAATTAGGTTCTTATGTCAATTCAACGTTAAGATATCTTGCGAATGGTGATATAACACATAATTTTTTTTTTTCGGAAATTGTGTTACATATATTTTTTTTATTTCTTATTATATTATATTGAAGTACTTCATTTTATAATTTTGCAAGACTAAAAACATATCTTTAAAATATCAGAAAGTTTAAATTAATTACATTGAATACTTCTGTTTTTATATGGTCTCGAAGCGAGAGCTCTGTTTACATGTTTTTCCGTATCGATCAAGCCCTGAGCCCCCTTAAATACTTCAACTTAAAATAATAATAATAATAACGATTCAAACATGAAACTTCTTGCTTTACTTTGCTTTATTTCATTGCATTATTTAAAGAGTATGTCTTAATTATTTATCTAGTTATTAAAGTAATCCCCTGAGTAAAATCATAAGCGAATGTACAAAGTGCACTAGAAAGGTAGTTTTATTTAACGTACATCATTAATGAAGTCTCTTACAGAAGCTAAAGTCCTTCAAAGAGGCAGAAATTTATAGAACTGGATATAGCTATGGTTTTCTTTTTTACATGTTTATCTTTGGATATTTTAAAAAAAATTACATTTAATGTTTTCGGTGGCATTTGGCATTTTTCGCGATCGGGTGCTTTACCGTTCCGATCAGTAAATAAAGGAAGATTCTCCGGTTGTGGGCAGCGTATATTTTTTAAGTAGCGCCATCCCTATTAGTTCCTCAGTCGACCCAGTGGAATCTAAAACTTTTCTCTAACATTTCTTATAAAACTTTGTTATTTCATGTTTGATATGTGCAGATTAATGAGAAAATTCCTATTAATCTGTTTGAAGTCTTATTATTGCAACCTTCTTATTTTTGAAGTATACAGCAAATATCAAGACTTATTTATTGAAATATTTAAAATATATAAATATATAAAAATGTTATATATTAAAAAAAGAGAATTTGGAGTAAATTACTGTAAACCTTTTTACAATAAATGCTTTTAACAAAGCTTTGTTTCAATATACTTATTTTTCTGCGCCCTACAATATCTTACAATGTTTTATCATGTCTAAATGTATTGTTTGTGAGAAAAAAAAAATGTAGAAACATGTTGAAATGCTTAATATATTTCTGGAAGACCAAACTAGTCGTCAGAGGTGGCTAGTAAAAGATAAAAGCTGTGCATTAGCAATGCAGAAAAGGCTACATATTTTTAAAAATGTGGACCTATTGCAAAAAAAAAGTAATTTAATAAATTACAACGATTATTTGGAGAATAATACTTACAAAGATTATAATTTTAGACTTAAAATGATTTTTATATTTAAAAAATAATAACATAATTTTTCTGATGATCATAACTAGCTTACGCAATAACAGAGTCATATTAATACAACTGGACATTTATAGTCACTTTAATAATCCTGGATTATTCATAAACAAATTTTGAAGGAAATCTCATTTTAACAGTTTTCGATACTGTAAATTTTTAAACTTCTAAACATCGCACATTTTCAGATTCTACACCTTTGTAAAAAGAAAAAAATACTTTTAAACAAAACTTGATTGAAATCTGCATCTAAATTTGTTTTTGAGTTATTATTTTTTTGCAATTTTTATTTTAATTATTTTATTTTATTTTATTTATTTTATTTTATTTTAAATTATTTTTGTCATCGTGGCTGCAGAAGTATTCCATTTCTAGACATTAAGCAAGGACCAATCAGAAAATTAATGAAACAAAATAAGTTGCGGAATTCAACCAATAAAAATATTTAGACATGCTTCAGATTTCTCAATTCTCTACCAGGGACAGCAACTATTTTCCAAATAGTTAATATTTATATGTATATATATACATACAGTAAAATATTATTAGCCAATTTCCAAAAAGTATCAAAGGGTGAAGTCCCATTTGCATAAAATAAGAAAAAAATCTTACGCTATTTCTTTTATTTTTAAAAGGCTTTAAATTCCAAACATGTTCAAAGACAAAATGTCCGCTGATTTATTTTACAGGCAATGTTTTTTTTTTTTTTTTTTTTTTTTTTTTTTTTTTTTTTTTTATAACATTGATTAGAATGTTCTTTAACGAGGGCATTTTTTTTTCTAACTAAGGATAACGGATGAACAGGCGTAATAATTTTTAAAACAAATGTTAAAGTAATTCACAATATTTAAAATGAATGATTTACTTAAGCAGTACAAATTAATTTAAATATAAAATTCTTATTTGGCTTGAAATATAGAAAGATTTTACTTCTCATTATTTTTTGAAAATGTTCTCCTTTGACATGTATTTGTTAAATGATCATGGCAACAGTTACAGTGCAAAATATATATATTTAAATATAACTGGAAAACAGGTGCGCTTCAATCATAACACGTGTGGGATCCTTTGCTATTATAATCTATTTTTCAAAATGAAAATCACAGCTTCAAATATGGCACATTTATTTGTAATCCTTTCTTATGATAAATATTTTCTGAAAAGAGCTGAACTTCCTCATAGGCTTTCTTATATGCAAATAATCATATTTATATATTTCAACAGTTATGTTTATTATAATTCTTTTTAGAAAGTGCAAAGATCATTCAATGATTTACACATAAAATGGATTATTTTCTCTCTGTTTAAAAACGTTTATTTGACAAAACTGATTATGAAAAATATTTCGTTTTATATCTATATCTATCTCTCTCTCTCTCCCTCTCTCTCTCTCTCTCTCTATCTCTCTCTCTCTCTCTATATATATATATATATCAAGCTGCATGTTTGATAAAAATGAAAATTAAGTTAACTAGTTACTTAGTCATGTTAAAATTCCTTGAATTACGGACTAAACGGAGGGATAAAATGTATAAAAAAAGCATTGGTGACTCAATAAGTCCATTATTTTTTATGTAACACTTCTAATAAACGGAAATCATTGAACCATAATAAAAAGGAGAAATTGCTGATATTTTCCTGTCTTTATAGTTTTAATTGAAAGAGAGCCTTTACAATAAAACCAAAGACTTTTGTGGCTGTCTATTGATTATGGATTTCACGAAGTATTTCAAGATCATTTTAAAGTAAAGAAATATATATATATATAAAGTTTACACTTAAAAGTTTCCTCTAATTAACTTTCGTATTGTTCGATATTTTTTATAACGTTGAGTTACTTTGATATCTGTAATCAATACAATTTATAAACGAAATAGAAGTATTTACAGAAACAATATTTTACAGTGATTTTTTGCTTGCTTTTAAAGATGCCGGGGCTGATTTTAATGTTTAAAGGAACAAAAAGATAGATCGTATATGGAAACGTAAATTGCATTTTTCTTTTCAAAGTTTGAAAACATTTAGAAATTAACGTAAAAGGTTTAATTTCTTTCAAATTTTAACACTAGAGTTCCACATAAAGAAGACACGATATTGTGTGATTTAAATTAATCCACTTTTTTTGTTCATTATCTAAGGATATGTGTCTTTAAAATATTACTTCTACAGTTGAATCTTCTTTAAAAATAAGCATACAATATGCATTTTAAATGTAGTAAATGTAGAGTAAAAATGTCAAATTCGAATGATAGCATTAAAATTGAGTCTAATTAATTCAAAAACAAAAGTTCCACTTTACTTTGCATTAAATCTTTTTAAAATTTTGAGATTTATTTTGTAATGTTTATTTACTCTAAATGTATAGATAATTACAAGACTTCCTTATATAAGAAAACGTAGCATCTTCCGTTTTGTGAATAATAACATTAATTCATACTATTTATTTGAATAATTTGGATAAAAGAAGCTCATAAAACTAGACTATAAATATTTGTTAAAATGTTTTTAGATGTAAAAGGCATCAAGATTTTAAAATGCTAATATTGAAACCATTTTACAAAATTATGTGTTTTTAAAATCCTTCCGTTTGAAATAATCGTTTGTTTATAAATGAAAAAAGAAAATTTTACTCACAAATTCTGGAAAAATTATCCTCATATAAAACAGTTAATAAAAGAAGTCGAGCGGTAAACTTTAACTAAAACTTATTTTCATACTGTCATTTTAAAATAATCTACAACATATCTTATAAAAAAATTCCCCACCAGAATATATATATATAATATAAATTAATTTTTAATATAACGCAGCTAATATAACACATAATTATATAAAAAACTTGTTGGATATGCCATTCCCAAAATTTTCTTCTATCCCATTACATTTTAATATTTCAAAAATTAGTTACATATATTAATACTTTATTATTATTATTTCAATACTATACCAATTTTGATTTTCATCTCAAATTTCTGCTTCAGTCAATAAATCGGATTATTAGTTAATGTGGATCATGATGTTTATTAAAAACAATAGTTTTCCCTTATACTGTTATCATCAGCTGTTTGAAAATAGTTGGCTTAGCAGGATGAGATTTCCCATCTCAGCACGAGCCGATAGAAAAAAAAGCGTAATGTACTAAAACGAATTATTCAAATCTTTCTTGTAGTAGTATGCAGTACTTCGAATACTGTACAAATATCTAAAATCTTTTGCGTATCCCTGTAAATACTATTTTCTTTCTAATATACAGATAGTAACAAGCAGCAAACCTTAGCTGCGTAAAACTGTGATAAAATAAAATAATAAAAAAAACAGTTTAATATAATTAAAACGTGAAAAAATGAATAAAATGTGAACCAGTTTAATATAATTAAAATGCGCCTCAAACAATGTTTCTTCCTATACTATTATACAATGGTATACTTTTGTATGACCATGCAAATTAATAAAAAATTCATTTTGCACCATAGATTGTAAAGAAAGCATATTTTAGTCCATACTTCACAGATGCATATGAATTTTATTCTGTTCGAAACAGTGTAACATCATTAAAATGCACTTGAAACTATTTTTTTCAATTGGCCGAAATGTAACGTAACATTTTCGTTTTCCCGGTAATTGAACTATGCACCTGTTTTTCATAAAATTTGAAATTATTCGACAAAATTCTGCAAAAGTTATATATTTTAAGTTTTAAAAGTTTCGGTTGAGTAGTTTTTGCGTTGTTATACGCGGACGGATAGATGAACGGACTGAACGACGACTATAGATGCTATGTATTTATATAATTACGAGATCACCTAAAAAGTTAAAGAATGTATACTTACAGAAACAAGATTTGTTTTAGATTTGTTTTGCTTCAACGACGATGATACAAGATATTTACTGCTTAATGAGGAATATAAGCTTCATACAGTGTCTCACATAAGTGATGGGACACTTGTGCTTTACAAAAAGAAACTAATCAAATAAATTAAAAAAACATGTACACATTTTTTGTGGGTGTGTTTCATACTTAAATTTAGTAAAGATTATTACATAACATACAATTTGTCAAAATATTAAAATATTAATTTAATAAAAATACAAATGTTTAGAACGGAGCAAAAAATAGCTCACATAAGTGATGGGACACCATTATATATGCAACAAAAATCGTCTGAAATAAGCAATAAAAATATTTTTGGGAGTTTTATTTTTACTTAAAAGCAATTGGCAATAATTTATAAAATCGTCTGCAGTATTTCTCTCCAGTTTGTTTTGGAATTTTTGTGTTTTTTAGCTCTGTGTAGCCATGAATTCTAAACGAAAAGAAACTTCGCCTGAAATTCGAAAATTAGTTATTAATTTGCATATTGAACGTGGAAAATCTATTAGAAAAACTACTGAAACAGTTAACTTGAGTCGTTCAACAGTTTTCAATATCATTAAACGATATAAAAAGAATCATATGATTCAGAATAAAAGAAGATCTGGCCGACCATCAAAGCTATCCAATGGAATAAAGCGAATTATCGTTCGAAATATTAAAAAAAAAATCCAAGAAATAGTGCTTCAAAAGTTGCTGCTGATTTACAAGCATAATTGCTAATCCTGAGACTATTAGAAGGGTAATTCAATCTGCTGGATATCACGGTAGAGTAGCCAGGAAAAAATTCTTCGTAAGTGAAAAGAATATAAAACTCAGACTAGCTTTCGCAAAATCCAACATAAATAAGAATTCTGATTACTAGAATAAAGTTATATTTGCTGATGAGAGTAAATTTAATGTACTTGGTTCTGACGGTAGAATCTTGGTGTGGAGAAAACCCAGGGAAGAATTTCGCAAACAGAACTTGGTACCAACAGTAAAACATGGTGGAGGAGGAGTTATGGTATGGAGATGTATGTCGTCCGCTGGAGTTGGTAATCTTGTTTTTATTGACAGTATAATGGATCAGTACAAGTATATTGATATTTTAAAGCAAAATTTGAAATCTTCTGCACGAAAATTGAACCTTCATAACGATTTTAAATTCTACCAGGACAATGACCCCAAGCACACTGCTCTGAACGTTAGACTCTGGCTGCTATATAACTGTCGTGAAATAATAAAAACACCACCACAATCTCCAGACTTAAATCTCATAGAAAATATTTGGCAAGAATTGGAATCAAGAATTCGCAAACACACCATTTCTTCAAAACAACAACTAAAATCGGTGCTTCAAGAAGAATGGGGTAAAATCACTCTAGAAATCACAAAAAAAAAAATAGTTAAATCCATCCCAAAAAGATTAAATCATGTTTTAAAAGTAAAAGGAAATCCAACAAAATATTAAAACCTTTTAAAAAGTAAAATTTTTGGATAAATATTTGATGGAAAAGTAAGTGTCCCATCACTTATGTGAGCCATTTTTTGCTCCGTTCTGAACAATTTTATTTTTACTAAATTAATATTTTAATATTTTGACAAAATGTATGTTATGTAATAATTGTTACTAACTTTAAATATGAAACACACCCAAAAAATTTTTGCACATGTTTGTTTATTTATTTTATTGCAGTTTCTTTTTATAAAGCACAAGTGTCCCATCACTTTTGTGAGACACTGTATATTATTTTCACATTTATACTTCAATTTTAATATAAGATGAATGTACTTCAATGAGCCGCAATTTCCCATTGCTTTGTTGCATGTAGGGAAAAATTGGCATTTTATTAAATAGATATGTATTTTATTAAGCAGGAAGTTATTGAACACCATGGTTTTACTTCAAAACTAACTTATTTTGTTCAGATGTAATCTTTATCTGCAGTTTATACTAATGAGGCATTTAGGCTGTTTTTGTCGCCTTTATGGCAGTTATTACCTAAATGAGACATCCAGTGTCCTAAATGTGATAATGCGTTTTATACAACCAAATGCATCTAATATCCATTTAGCCGTTCACTGCTGTGACAGAAATTATTAACCGTTTAGACGCCAATGTTCCCATTTGGGAACATCAATTTAGAAAAATCTCAAAAAATTTAATTTTAAAGATATTTTTATGAGATTTTTATTTCATAAACTTAGAAGTGTGATTGAGTTTTTGAAATGCTTTTATATTGGATAATTTAATTTTTTAATATCGAAAAAAAATTATAAAAATTTCAAATTTTGACATATTTCATATTGGGAAATTGTAATTTTAATAAAAAATATAAAAATATAAAATAATTTTAAATTCATATGAGTTATGAAATAATAAGCTTAAAACAATATGTAGAATACAATTAAATCATGAAAAAAGGTATAATTGAGTAAATATGAAGAAAGATATTTCGATGTTCCCATTTGGGAACATTGGCGTTTGACATGAACTTTTTTTATATGTTTGAACACAATGTAATTAACTAATTTGAAATGATATTTTAAGGTATTTTCTACATCAAAGCAAGGTATAATTGAGTGCAAAGATATTTTATTTAATATAAGATTCAAGTTCATCCAAAACCTCTCCCCCCCCCCCCCCCCCCCGCAAAAAATACAAATTTCATGTCTCGTTATTTCATTTTCTCTGTTTCTTTCTGCCTGCACTGATGACAGTTCTTGCTAATGATATATATTTCTGCTGAGTACAACCGAAAAATATAAACAAGTGAATCACAGCTGTAGATTTTCAGGACCTAGTGTGGGGGGAGAATTTTGTTTACCCGAGTCGGAAGGTCAATATCCTTTCCCCAAGTGTTTCGATAGGAAGGGAGATAATCTCTCTCTCAGAAAGGAATAAGTTGTTCTGTGTTTCTGTTGTGCGTTTATTTTGTTCATAATGGATCACGCTAAACGTTTTAAAACTGTGGACGAAGCTCTCGATTATTTTGAAACGCTAAATTCAGATGACTCTGATAATTCGGAAGTTGATATATGCATTCTTCCGCCAAATGAAAGTGGTGATATAACAGAAAATGAGGACATCAATGATGAAGATTTAGGTGAAATAATTCCGACAGATGTAACTGGAGAATTGGATATTTTACATAAAGTTGAGGTTTGTGATGCACCATCAACATCACACATAAGAACAGAAACAGAAAGCATGGGTAAAGGTGATGTTGATTTGTCGACACGAAATAAATATTAAACTGTATGAAACAAGATGGAGTAAGAGAAAAGAATTTAATCACGCACTTCTTGATGAGGAACCAAATGATTTAAAAATTGATTTTCCAGAGTTAGAAGATTTGAATCCTATTCAAATTTTTTATAAAATTTTGCCCAAGGAGTATATCGGAACATTAGCAAACATGACAATGTTATACGCTGGTCAAAAAGGAGAGAGAATTGCCATTGACGATACAGATATTATCCAGTTTCTAGGGTTGCTCCTCTTGAGTGGTTACCACTGGGTGCCAAAAGAAGATTATTATTGGAGCACTGCTGAAGATTTGAAAGTTGATATTGTTCCAACAGTTATGTCAAGAAGCCATTTCCGTACAATCAAAAAGTTTTTTCACTTAAATGATAATTCTAAATTGAAATCAGATGATAAACTTGGGAAAATAGCTCCAATTTATGAAGAATTGGGGAAAAATTTGCGTCAATTTGGAACTTTCCACAAAAAATTGAGCATTGACGAGTCTATGGTGCCTTATTATGGACACCACACTTGTAAAATGTTTATAAAAGGTAAACCCATAAGATTCGGTTTTAAAATTTGGATGTTATGTTTCTCGTCTGGATATCCATATGCGATGGATATTTATTCTGGAAGGAAGAGTGAATCATCAGGAATCCCTCTGGGTGAGGATGTTGTGACGCAGCTAATCTCCACCATTACAGATCCGAGAAAGCACGAAATCTATTTTGATAACTTTTTTACATCGTATGAGTTATTAAGAAAATTGGCAGACTCTGGAATTAGAGCTACAGGTACAATCCGAAGTAATCGCATCAGGCAATGTCCTTTACTAGACAATAAAAATTTGGCTAAAAAGACCAGAGGAGCGATGGATTACCGTAATGATGGAACTGTATTCACTTGCAGATGGAATGACAATGCAGTTGTAACGGTTGCGTCTAATCATCAAACGCATGAGCCTATTTCAAACACAAAGCGATATTCCAAATCGGCAAAAAAGAAAATTGACGTTCCACAACCTGCTCTTATAAAATATTACAATGAAGGTATGGGTGGAGTTGATGTCCTTGATAAACTTCTTTCATCCTACAGACCGCAGCTACGAAATAAGAAATGGTACTGGAACTTGTTTGCAAACGCTCTGAATATTGCTGCAACTGCATCTTGGATACTTTATAGAGACATTCATGGAAAGAATTCAATGCCACATTTAGAATTTCGCCGAGATATTACAATGAACTTGCTGCGTTCCAAACCAAAACTTATATCTCAACCTGGACCAAAAATACATGTTCAAAAAGAACTTAGAAAAACTGATAACCATCATCTGATTTCTGCGTCACAAGGACAATGTGCTGTTTGTCAAAAAAACTGCCGCAATATGTGTGTTGAATGTAACAAGAAGTTGCATGAAGGTTGTTTTCCCTTATACCATGGCAAATAAATTGGATAAAAAGCTGTAAACAAAAAAAAAGGTAAACAAATTTAATGTAAATTACATTTAAATTGTCAAATATTTTCATAATCTATTACTTCTATGTCTTTTTTTCATTTGATTTTCGTAAAAATAAAAATCTTTAAAATCTATAAGAAAAGTACTCATTAAACGCCAATGTTCCCATTTGGGAACATCTAAAAAATCTATATAAAAAATTTTTTTCTTTAAATTTTTTTGTTGATTATTTATAATGGGTCTACAAGTATACTTAATTAAGCAAACTTGAGTACCAGCTCCATCTGCATCATAATTCGGCGTCTAAACGGTTAAAAAACTATCCGCCATACCGCTTAATCAAAGGATATTTTTAAAATGCAATTACTTCATGGAATATAGTTTCTGCATTAAAGTTTTGCAAGAATTAAATCTGATTAAGTTCCATCCATACAAATATTTTTAACGGTCTTATTACGTCTCTAAATGAGTATTTCAATAATAAGAGATTTACTCAATGAATACTAGTTACACATGAACTTTTTGTATAGTTCTAATTCTAATGTAAAAACAATATCGACATTTTAAATTTTTTTTTGTGCTAATCCGAATTAGTGTACAATTCGTAGGTTAAAAAATATTTGAAAGGCATTTGTAAAAATCCTAACAAGAATATTTATTGCATATAATTCTAAATACTACAAAATGTTTCGTGATAAAAATATTGAATTTAAAAATAAGTTTAAATTATGCAATGTTTCTAATAATTATATTTAAGCGGGCCTTGCAAAGTCAAGAGAAACCGAGAGTATCATGTTATTTTATCCCCCCTCTTTCACTTATATTTTTACAAAAATAAAATAACATTTTAGTACTCTTAGTATACATATATACAATCATAAATAATCATTTATATCAACACAGTTTTTTTACGTTATTCTAATCTAAAAATAGAAAATTTTGATTTTTATGGATCAAATGTGAAAGGACACGTAAAATATTACATTTAAGAAGAGTTCAAACAAAAAATGGGGACCCCGGCTGCACCCATATCGTATTTGGATTTGGCGCTAAAGCTACCGATTGTTATAAAATTTGTGAAATTAATTTATACATAACATAAAAAAAATAAAAATAAAAATAAAAATAAAAACATGATTCAAGTGATTTTAATCTATATTATTTTTTCAGAATTCTCGCTATATAAAAAAAAAAGCATTGCGAATGTGAATCACTTAATCATATGTTTGTATTCTTTGTAACGATATATACATCTTTTCTTACTCCATTTTATTTATTTATTTATTTATTTTTAAAGACACCAATTTTTATATTTTGATGATTTTAAAAGCATATTTAAATAATCAGTTTAAAAACTGTACTATTTGGTGATTATGCTGAAATTCACTATTTATTAATTCAACACAGCTGAATTAAATGCGTTCTCTGCTCTAAACGTAATTTTAATTCAGTGCTTGAAAAATAATCATATAACCATGCTTCATAAATCTCCTGTAAATTTCTTCGCATTTAGATCACATGTTGTATCGCTAATAAATAAAGGAGGTCACCAAGCCACCTAAATGCGTAATATATTTTATAAATATAACATTAAAACTGGTGGTATATTCTTAAGCTTATACCTCAGGTAAATAAAATATTCAGTGTAGTCCTTGTTGTTCATAAGGTTATTTGATTTTCAAAGTTAAAATAGAATATTTGTTAGACACGTTTGCGATTTTTTGTCGCATTTATAAAAGACGAGGTAGCTGTAATATAAAGAATGTGTATCTAAATGGTAAATTTTGTTTTAAAAAACATTATAAAATTAGAAAATTTTTTCAGGTTTTGTTCCTTAATATTGGATGCTTCTTTACACAACATTTATTTAAGATACTTGATTTAATATTTAAATAAAAGAACTTTGTCATATTTAGGGGCCATCGCATGTAGGCACAACTACTTTATAGGAAATACATACGGAAAAAAGGAAAACTAACTCATAAAATATAAATTTATAGAATTCTAGTCGATTTTATATATTTTTTCTCTTTATATAAAATAACGAAAACGAATTACATGAATTAATTCATTAATAGAAAATATATTCTTGTAGAAACCAGTTGCTATAAAAAAAGAAATATATATATATGAATTATAATATCAAGTGTATCTTACGTATAAGTTGATATCTTAAGAATTCTTATAAGCACTCCTCTTTTAAGTTTTGAAACCAGATATCGAAGAATCAATCTCAATGAAATTGTTCCCTTTCAAGAAAGAAAAATTCACTTTTTCTTTCGCATTCTTAGATGAGATCTATATCTATAAATGGCACTTATCCATTACTGATAAATGTTCTCCCAATCTTTGCTTGCCGAAGCTTAAAAAGATCCGATTAACCATTTCCCTTTTTAAACATTCTAAGAGAAAAATTTGTGATAAAAATAAAAAGGGCATGCAATCAGCTTTTTTTTCGACATTTTACATCCTTTTAATGTCTTAGCCTGAGGAAATCGACATAATAAAAATCAGGGAGATCCAAACGAGGTTATCTAGAATACAATACATGCACTGTCAAAATTTTGTAGCAAATTGACCCGAATTTCGGCCATTGTTATTGAA